>JAQPPZ010000048.1:8507500-9107500 GCA_028583015.1 Wollemia nobilis | reverse complement strand
GTATGCAATGATTCATAGGATGAACACAATTTTTCTATGATAGAGTGATATTTTGTTTATTTTTATTATGATTATGTTGAAGTTTTGAACTACTTCCTCACATAATAAATTTGGTGAATAAATGACAATGAATGAAGCGATAAGTCACTTTGACCAATATTACCAATCTTATTCCTTTCTAGCATTTGTTGCTTGTAATGGACAATCTCACATCCAAGTGTGATTCCAATTGTTTATGATAATCATCTATCCTTATCCCGAGGAGCGGTTCAACTATCAATAGCCTTCTTAGGGAGTTAGGATGAGTGATTCTATTTATGTTTAGATTGTATCACTTTGACTTAATGTTTTTTATGTCATAGGGGAATTAGGATGATCCTTTCGCACCCATGGAGTAGTTCGACCATCTTGGTATTCTTTGGGATTGAAGGGTGGCACATCGTAATTCCAAAATGAGTTATTTTTATCCCAAGTGTCCTTTTGGTTATCTACTCATCTCATTGAAATACTTGGAGTGCAACTCGCTGCAATCATCAAGTGGATAAAATAAGTAACTAGGTACAAGACCTACCTGATATTATGCTTTTATGTGATTTTTTTATGATTTTGAACATTTTGATGATCTAAAATCATCAAAGTGTGTTTACTTGTTGTTTTTATTGGATCCCTCAAGGAGAAAATCCCTTATTTTGACCTGTGGATCTGGCCGCTATCAGGTCCAATGGCCTCTAATTTCCTGCTTGTGGCCATTGTTGCCTTGAGCGGCCAAGAATTTTAGGTCGCTAACATCAGCAGCGACCAAGGCATAATTAAGGAAATATAAAATTTGCATTTCTAGGGTTTGACCTTTCACTTTCACTATTTGAATATTCACTTTGGGAGCTCGGGTGTGACAACAATGATTGCGACTTTAGAGTTTTTTGGGATTGAGGACATGGCTACGCAGGGCAAGAAATTAACTACTGGAGGAGCCAGAGCTTCTTGGGTATTTCTCTTTTTCTAAACCCTAGCTCTCTTTTCTCTTATATGTGTAAAACTGAACCTCACTAAGTAATGGGCAAATGAACATAACTAAACCTGCTGGCAATGAACAAACTCCGTAATTAGGCTTAGCTTACCCTTTGCTATGGTGGGTTAGTCCCCAATTTTATTTTTTGTTAGTGGATTTAGCCTAGGGTTTTTGAATTTTTTTGTTATTCACCTACTATTGCCATTTTGAGTGTTTTTGAACTTAGCTTAGTTTTTTTGAAGCTTGAGTGGGAATATGCTTTCTATTTTGTTTTTTCCCCCCCCTTTTGATATGTTTAAGTTATTTCGTAATTTTGCAATTTTTTTTATTTTTTGGCCAAGGGTTCATGGGTTTGTTGTGTCGCCCCTTGGCCACTGTTACTCAGAGCGGATGGTTATGAGTCGATGTCGCTCAGAGCATCCAAGTTTGAACCCCGCTACTACCCCTAGCAGCCAGGTTTCATATTTTCTAATTACACTTAAAATAAAATAACATTAAAATCTTAAATGAGCCTCGTATTCCATAATTTTTTGTGTATGCTTGGTGGTTGCAGCGACTAGCACTCCATGCAGTCTGACAAGATGAGTAAATTACCATAAGGCCATTTGGGGTTATTTAGTTATGGCTGAATTGAGATGCTTCATCCCAATTCCAAACAAGGCCATGATGGTTAGACTTCCCCATGAGAATGAGGATGTATCTCAATTCTTCTATAATATTTTCAAAAAATAATCAAATGTAGTGATTCAACACAAGCTTGATTGAAATTGCTATCCTCTTGATTCCCTAAGAATTCCATTGTGGTTGTACCACTCTATGGGATAGAGATGTACAATTACTAAAAATGGTTGAGATCACACTTGAAATAGGAACTACCAATAACGAAGCATCCTCTTGAAAAGATGTAAATCAATCATCTTGGTCAAGTGACTCATCGCTTTATACATTATCCTTCCCTCATCAAATCGTAATTTGAGGGGATACTCATAATATCAACAATCATAATCAAAATCAACAAAGGATCACTCGATCATGTCAAATTGTGTTTGTCTTATGAATCATTGCAAAAAACTATCATAAGCTTACCCTTTGTTGGGAAAAAAATCAAATATGATAGTTAATCTTGTAGCTCTCCTCCTTTTGAACCTATAGTAGCACTGAAGCTACCTGATCGCCTGACAAACATATGCAAGCTTTTTCAAATTTAAGCCTTCCATCCTGTTGGAAGAAATAATTCTAGGATTTACGCCTTTTCTCATGATTGGGGCACCCAATGTTGATCAAATCAATGATCATCACACACCCTAAAATGCAGCCCTGGGTGGTCTATTTTTTTTGTTCTGTGTTGTGTTTCCCATAATGCATCTTAAAAAGAGGTATCTGTAGACACCTAAAATGCATCATATTTAGGATACTACTCATATGGGCACATTCAAAATCCATATGATTGATCTTGGATATTTCCAAGAGCCAAAAGTGGTCCTAACCACTCACTTGGGGAATTTCTAGCCCATTTAGGCTTGGCCGCTATCATGCAGAGTGATCACCAACAATGGCCGCTGAAGTTGAGAGCAGCCATACCTAGTTGTTGCTCTAGATAGTGGCTAGCACCAAAATATAGTCTAGTCATGAATGCGAGCCCATATCATGCAGTCTGATTGCACTTGCATTGCTTACAGGTTTTTTTTAGTGTGGAACTCCTAGATCTCCTCCTAAATGCCTCTTCAATACAAATTTGTGACTGATACTTCTCCATGGGATGGTCAGTTGCATGTAGATCTAGATCTTGGCTTCTCCAAAAATCCAATATCCAGATCTAGATCTTAATCTAGGAGGTCTACATATGGACCCTCCCAAGCAAATAAAATGATCCACGAATATCAAAATTTTGTGCAACAAAGCTCTAGTAGATTGGAGAGAGATTCCATACCCCTTGGGGGATTAGTGGAGCTCTGATTGATCCAATGATGATTTCCAGCTATACAACCATTTAGATCTAACATTCTTCATTTCCAATTAGTGTACGAACACAAAGGTGATCCTTGGACATCAATTTAGATGAGGAATCTAGAACTACAACCCCTGGTTCATGAGGGAAAGGCTTCATTTCATGGTTGTTGTCCTTGATAGTGGCCTGCAAGTATAGCCTAGGGTTTTAGATATTATTTTCCAATTTTTAGCTTAGATATGTCATTTATTTTTGCTTTATTAATAATTTTTAATATAGATCTAGTTTCTTTAATCCATTTGCACCATTATTATTGAGGTTTCCATGCATTTATCATTTAGTTTGTTGTATCTTGATCTTATTATGCTTACATATTGATGCAGGAGCATCCGGTGGCAGAAGGGCAATCTTGCATCTTCCAAAATGTTTGTAAATTTTCAAGTACTTTAAATTTGATTTGCTTTCAGTATTTTTTTCTTAGGAGGGAAGTTTCATGAAGAAAGGGGAGTAAGTTGCTTTAAATGGGAGGGGTCGCGAAATCGTGACCTCAAAAGGCTTGGGCAAGTCATGGACCGTCTTCGTCGCGATATCGCGACGTCGCGATATCGCGACTATTCTCGTAGCAAAGGCGGAAGGGAAGGAGCAGTCGCGATATCGCGACGTCGCGATCGAAGAAAGGCGAAAAGGGGATGGTGCCGTCGCGATATCGCGAGTCGCAATATCGCGACGTCGCGATATCGCGACGTTGGTTCAACGCAAGGGCAGAGAGGTTGATGCCGTCGCGATATCGTGACAGGTCATGATATCGTGACCTGTCGTGATATCATGACCATTCAAAGGCCGACACGTGGCGCAACATTGGATAGCCGTGAAAGTTAAAGAAAATAGAGAGCAAAGCAAAGCCCGAAAGGAGGACAAGCGAGCGGTCGAGTAAGGCCGAGTTTAACACGTGGAGGACCACGTGTACCATGAGAATTGTAGAAGGCACGTGGAACGACTAAATTGCAACAAGAGGAGGACATGGCAAAATTGGTACGTGTAAGAAATTAAATCGAAGATCACGGAGGTTGTTGAGAGAGGTGTCGGCCGCGCAATTTCTTCTTATTATTTTTGGCATCTTAGCATTTACAGGGGATGGCTTAACAGTGCAGAGGACGGTCAGAACAATGCGGCTGGTGCAGGGAGGCCATCAATGCTCGTACCTTGGTAGAACGGGCAGATTGCCATTAATGACCGAAATTCGAAAAACTCGGCGGGAGGGAAAATTCGAAGGGAGAATTTTATTAGGTGGAAGCATTGATTGCCGGGAGACAGGGGGTTCCGATAAAAGGGGGAAAAATTGTAAGGGATGGGATGGTGAAGCTCGGGATTGAGGGAGAAATTGTATGCTGGAAAAACTACTGTAAACTGTATTAAGCAATTTAATGAAATTATTGTGAAATTACTGTGAATGTGTTTGTGAGAATCCCGGCTTGCCATCAAGTGGTATCAGAGCGGGAGCTCCTGAGCGTGTAACAGATCGCCGGAGAGAGGCAGTTACACTAGGATCTGTGGGAGAGAGAAAATATATATATATATATACATAATGCCTCCACGAAGAAACCGTGGCGGAGTAGGAAATGTGGTGCCGGCCGAAGACTTCCGAGCCTTGCAGAGACAAGTTTAAGCCCTACAGGCGGAGTTACGCAGAAGGCACGAGCCCGGGAGGGATGAGGAAAGTGAAGACGAAGTTGAAGAAGAGGACCAATCTGAGGAGGAGGAAGAGGCTGTGGACCCTGCACAAGCTCGGTTGTACAAGGCCATCTCTCAGATTGGAAAACAACCGAAGATGGAGGTTTCTACATACTCGGGAAACCTAAATCCAGAAGAAGTGATTGACTGGATAAATGATTTAGAGGAGTATTTCGAATATGAGGAGGTTGAAGACCCTAACCGGGTCAGATTTGCTAAAACCAAGTTGAAGGGTCATGCCAGCATTTGGTGGAGGGGAATACAGTTGGAGAGGAACAGAAGGGGGAAGGAGAGAATAACAAGATGGGATAGAATGGTGGAGAAGCTGAAAAGACAGTTCATCCCGACAGATTACGAGTTGGATCTGCTAAGAAAAATGCGGGGTTTGAGGCGGACAAACAAAAGCTGTCCAAGAGTACACCGAGGAGTTCTACAAGATCTCTATTAGAAGCTGGGCATTTGGAGGCAAACAAAGAAAATGTGGCCCGTTATATCAATGGGTTGAGACTCGGTATCCGGGGAGGAAGCGAGCACTGGTTCGGATAAGCACCATTGAGGATGCTTACCGGTTTGCCTTAAAGGTAGAAGAAAAACTAAACAGGCGGTTTGAAGGCAAGCAAAGAGGAAGGGGCCATGGTGGAAGAACTGGTGGGAGAACCAGTGGAGAAAAGTACAAGGACCCGAAGAAGACTGGTGAAACCAGTAGTAACCAGGACCAAAAGGAAGAAGATGTTTATCAGCCCCGAGAACAGAACAGTTACCCAAGAGGACGGGGTGGATCTGGACGAGGATTTGGAAGAGGAGTATTCCGTGGGACATGTTTCCACTGTGGTGAAGAAGGACATCGGGCATTTGAGTGTCCACAACACCGGGAAAGGACGAACAAGAGGCCTGAGGGTCCAGCCAGAGCTGTTATGGCAGAGGAAGATGCTGAGTCTGAGCATTCCGAAGAAGCGGAGAGAGGAGAAACAATGATTGTAAGAAGGGTCCTGTTGAATGAGGAGAAGGACACAGACCAGAGAAGAAGTTTATTCCGCACCAGATGTAAATGTGCGGGCAAGGTTTGCAATATTATTAATGATAATGGTAGCACGGATAACCTGGTTTATGAGGAGATGGTTACAAAGCTACAGTTAGAAAGGAAGAAGCACCCACACCCATACCGGGTCGCATGGTTACAGAAGGACCATAAAGCTTTTGTCAATGAACAGTGCTCCGTTAAATTTAACATTGGAAATTATTGTGATGAGGTCTTGTGTGACATCCTACCCATGGATGCTTGCCACATGTTCCTTGGGGAGGCCCTGGCAGTTTGATCGGAGTGCAGTGCATGATGGCCATGCCAACACCTATTCATTGACAAAGAATGGTGTACGCCATAAACTAAAGCCCTTGAAGGATGCGGATGAAAAGGTATGTAACAATTCCAGAATCTGTTTAGTTGAGGGAAGAAAGTTCCTGGATGGATTGAAGCATGAACATTTATGTTATGCAATAATCCCTAGAGCAAGAGAGAAGGAATGCCAGGATACCCCAGCAGAAGTCTTGGATCTGCTGGAGGAATTTCCAGATATTGTGTCTGACAATGTGCCTGAGGGTTTACCCCCAGTAAGGAAAATTAGCCACCATATAGATTTGGTACCGGGATCAAGCTTGCCAAATAAAGTTGCACACAGAATGACACCTATAGAAACTGAGGAGTTAAATAGACAGGTCCAGGAATTGTTAGAGAAGGGATTGATTCGGGAAAGTTTGAGCCCATGCGCAGTACCTGCAGTGTTGGCGCCAAAGAAGGATGGAGAATGGAGGATGTGTACAGATTCACGGGCCATCAACAAAATCACTATTAAATATAGATTCCTATTGCCAAGAATGGATGATATCATGGACTGTTTAAGTGGAGCTGAATACTTCACAAAGATTGATTTAAAAAGCGGCTATCATCAGATCCAAATCCGGGAGGGAGATGAGTGGAAGACAGCCTTCAAGACAAGAGAGGGCTTGTATGAGTGGTTGGTCATGCCATTTGGGCTGTCCAATGCACCAAGTACTTTCATGCGGCTGATGAATGAAGTACTGAAGGAATTCCTGGGAAAGTTTGTTATTGTTTATTTAGATGACATATTGATATTCAACAGGACCCTGGAGGAACACCTGATGCATATCAAGAGGGTCTTTGAAAGACTGCGAGAAGAACAGTTGTTAATAAATCTGAAAAAGTGTAATTTTGTCAAGAAAGAATTGGTATACCCAGGGTTTGTAATCTCGGCGGGAGGTCCGAAAATGGACCCCGAGAAGGTGAGAGCCATCATTGAATGGCCTACCCCAAGAAGCACAACAGAAGTAAGATCTTTTCATGGTTTGGCCAGCTTTTACGGGAAGTTCATAAAGAACTTCAGCAGCATTTGTGCACCTCTCACAAAAACAATGAGGGGAGATAAAAAGGAGTTCAAGTGGACATCAGGGGCTGAAAGGAGTTTTGATGCATTGAAGAGGAAAGTTACAGAACAACTTGTTTTGGCACTTCCAGGACTTTAACAAGGTATTTCAGGTGGACTGTGATGCCGGTGGCGGTGCAATAGGGGCTATACTGAGTCAAGGGGGCAAACCAGTTGCTTATTTCGGTGAGAAGCTAAATGATGCTCAGAAAAAGTATTCAGTTTATGACCAAGAATTTTATGCTATAGTTCGGGCTCTAAAAAGTGGAGACACTATTTATTGCCAAAGGAGTTTGTTCTATTCTTGACCACCGGGCTTTACAATACATTAACGATCGGGCAAAAGCTGAATCAAAGGCACATGAAATGGGTGGAGTTCCTCCAAAGTTATACCTTTGTCTTGAAACACGAAGTGGGAAGTCAAACGAGTTGCAGATGCCTTGAGCGAGAGGTAGACTTTACTGATTAAACTGACAGTGGAAGTAGTGGGGTTTGAAGAACTAAAGGGTTTGTACCCTACAGATCCAAATTTTGCAGAAGCTTGGAAGGCTTGCTTAACACTGTTACGGTGGACCGAACAAAATGGTTGGATTTCCTAATCCAAGATGGAATGCTTGTTCAAGGGAAGCAAATTATGCATTCCAAGGAGCTCTATGCGGGAGAACTTGATCAAGGAAAAGCACGGCGGAGGATTGGGTGGACACTTTGGTAGGGATAAGACTATTGCCCTAGTGGAGGAAAATTACTACTGGCCACAACTTCAGCAAGATGTGCGAAAGTTTGTGCAAAGTTGCAGAATATGCCAGATGGCAAAAGGTGTAAAACAAAACACCGGACTGTACCAGCCATTGCCTATACCTGAAAGGCCATGGGAGGACATAAGCATGGATTTTATTCTTGGATTGCCGAGAACACAGAGTCGAAATGACTCTGTATTTGTGGTGGTTGACCGGTTCTCCAAAATGGCACATTTTATTCCCTATCAAAAGACAAGTGATGCAGTTCACATTGCTGGATTATTCTTCAAGGAAGTGGTACGACTTCATGGCTTGCCAAGAAGCATAGTTTCTGATAGAGATACCAAGTTTGTTGGGTACTTACGGAGGACTCCGTGGAAGAAGATGAAAACAGATCTGAATTTCAGTTCGACATACCACCCACAAGCGACGGACAGACGAGAGGTGGTGAACAGAAGCCTGGGTAATCTATTGAGGTGTTTGATAGCAGATCAGCCCAAGGGATGGGATTTAGTTTTATCACAGGCGGAATTTGCATATAACAGTTCAGTTAATAAGAGCACCAACAAATCTCCATTCCAGATAATATACGAGAACAGTCCAAGGAATGTGTCTGAACTGAGAAGGTTGGACAAGAGAGAAAAGTGCAGTGCCGAGGCAGAAGAATTTGCGGAACACATGAAGAGTCTGCATGAAGAAGTAAGGAGACAAATTATGAAAATGAATACTCAATATAAGACAAGGGTAGACCAGAAGCGGCGGTTCAAGGAGTTCAAAGTAGGAGATGAGGTTATGGTGCATCTCAGGAAGGAGAGGTTTCCTGCCAAGACTTATAATAAATTGAAGATGAAAAAGTTTGGGCCGTGCAGAATACTAGAGAAACGGGAGTCAGGAAATGCATATGAAGTTGAATTACCAAATTGGCTTGACATTTCACCTATTTTTAATATTTCAGATTTAGTGGAATATCATGAAGGGGAAAGTACAGAGGCACCAACTGTAGAATTGTGGCAAATTCCAGCATCTACTCCAACCACCAACGAGATTGAGGAGATATTGGACACTCGTGAGGGCAGAAGCACCAGAAATAAATAGTATACTGAGTACTTGATCAAATGGAAGGGCAGACCTGTTGAAGATGCGACTTGGTTGTCGAAGGTGGAGGCTGACCGCTTGGGTCTTCCCCGAACAAAACTGAAGTGAGGATCACTTTTAATCTACCCCGGGTGTCTGATGCCAGGAGCATCCGGTGGCAGAAGGGCAATCTTGCATCTTCCAAAATGTTTGTAAATTTTCAAGTACTTTAAATTTGATTTGCTTTCAGTATTTTTTCTTAGGAGGGAAGTTTCATGAAGAAAGGGGAGTAAGTTGCTTTAAAGGGGAGGGGTCACGAAATCGTGACATGTCACGATTTCATGACATGTCACAAAATCATGACCTCAAAAGGCTTGGGCAAGTCATGGACCGTCTTCGTCGCGATATCGTGACGTCGCGATATCATGACTATTCTCGTAGCAAAGGCGGAAGGGAAGGAGCAGTCGCGATATCGCGACTGTAGTCAAAGAAAGGCGAAAAGGGGATGGTGTCGTCGCGATATCGCGACGTCACGATATCACGGCGTTGGTTCAACGCAAGGGCAGAGAGGTTGATGCCATCGCGATATCGCGACAGGTCGCGATATCGCGACCTGTCGCGATATCGCGGCCATTCAAAGGCCGACACGTGGCGCAACATTGGATAGCCACGAAAGTTAAAGAAAATAGAGAGCAAAGCAAAGCCCGAAAGGAGGACAAGCGAGCGGTCGAGTAAGGCCGAGTTTAACACGTGGAGGACCACGTGTACCATGAGAATTGTAGAAGGCACGTGGAACGACTAAATTGCAACAAGAGGAGGACATGGCAAAATTGGTACGTGTAAGAAATTAAATCGAAGATCACGGAGGTTGTTGAGAGAGGTGTCGGCCACGCAATTTCTTCTTATTATTTTTGGCATCTTAGCATTTACAGGGATGGCTTAATAGCGCAGAGGACGGTCAGAACAATGCGGCTGGTGCAGGGAGGCCATCAATGCTCGTACCTTGGTAGAACGGGCAGATTGCCATTAATGACCGAAATTCGAAAAACTCGGCGGGAGGGAAAATTCGAAGGGAGAATTTTATTAGGTGGAAGCATTGATTGCCGGGAGACAGGGGGTTCCGATAAAAGGGGGAAAAATTGTAAGGGATGGGATGGTGAAGCTCGGGATTGAGGGAGAAATTGTATGCTGGAAAAACTACTGTAAACTGTATTAAGCAATTTAATGAAATTATTGTGAAATTACTGTGAATGTGTTTGTGAGAATCCCGGCTTGCCATCACATATCATGCTTCATAGATTTCCTAATAAAGCCTCATCATGAGAGGCTACCCGTGCCACTGATCTCCTATTATTGTTTCTTGTACACAGGATATAGGTTACATGACTAAGCGAAAGTATTTAAAATGAAATATCCCTCTAGACAAGAAGGATAAGAAGGCATATATAAGCCCTTATACAAGTTCGTGTGCAAGACTAGGAGGCCTGCAGAGTGCACCATCCCCTTGCAGGGGACACCATTACTTTTGCTTGTATTTCATTGTATCAAACTAGGTATCCCTAAGAGGGACCGATATGTAACAAGAGTTTCAAATAAATCAATAAAATATATCTTTTACATTTGTCACTTCCATGTTATTTCTACTTTCATGGTATTTTATTTTGATATAATGTTGCAAGTAGACTAAGGGGCACAAATTCCTAGGGTCGTACAAATAAAAAAGTCCTTGCCATGAATGGACCAAAAAAAAGTAAAATCAAGATGTAGTACAAACAAATTGTTAATTCAAGTAAATCGATATTTGTTGTTGGATACTCCTAACTCATCTATTCATCGTCATTGTCATATGAAAAAATCACCATTAGCTTCATAAGTTGATGAAATCAAGACCTGAAGCATCAATGATAAACTAAAAAAAAAAATATTCATCTAGTATGTAGCGAAGAGATGAAAATTAAATATTAACGTACCAAAGATACAGAGAAATGAAGCTAAATCAAATTAGAATGCTCCATGAATTAGTTTTATCTTCAATTTTTAGGGTTCTACCACATTTTTTCATTATTCTACTTGCAGGAAAAAGTAATTTCTATATCTAAAATATGTTTTTCAACACAAGGTAATGTTTCTTATTTATCCCAAAAATCCCCTAATAAATCCCCTAACCATACCCTAATCACACCCCTTAATCCTTAGCCAAATCCCAAGGATATTGCATCATAAATTCAAAAATTCTAAGAAAATCCCTAGGAATCCTAATCCCTTCCCAAATCCCCTAGAAATTCCCCACATTCAATATGCCATGTCCTCCCCACTTTTCCCTCCATTTTGGATGAATTTTAAATTGCCCCAAAATTTCCAAGTCAACCCCCTCATGATAATGTCATTAACTCCCCAATCCTCCCCACATATTTCCATGCAATTTTATTTGAATTTAAAATTCCCCACCAAAGCCCAAGTCAAAACCCCATTAAATATTCATAATAAATTTTTGAGTCCTCATCCTCCATTGCACTTTTTATGAATTTTAAATTTTACCTACATCACCCAATGTTCCCATGTTCCCATGCCCCATCACTTCTCCCTAGGCCAATTTATAGAATTTGGGTGGGTGAGGACTCACCTCACCCAAGTCCATTAAATATGGGAAGGTACACATTCCTCAAAATGGAATTCCTAGATTTTTCTTAGTTTCCCCACATACTACTTGGCTACCATATCACCTCCACATCATATCCATTTCACCACCCCCTCTCCTTGCCAAAAATCTATAAATACCCCATATTTTCCTCCATTTGCAAGAACATATGAGAATCCTACCAAAAATCTACCAAATTTTCACCAGCCCTCTTTGTCCCCCTTGAGTGTGCTTAAGTCTTAGTGTGATTACTCCCCCTTGGGTGCACCAAAACCAACATGCCAATGGAGTTTCTTTGAAAAACCTATCAACATTCTCTTTGTAGATGTTCATAAACTAGATGATCAACCAATATAAAATCTTCACTAGGAGCTCAAGACACCTTTAGGAGGGTCCACACCAAACCTTGAAGTCCAATAAATAGTAGAAATCTAGCCACTCCTTGTGGTTATATAGAGCCAATTACTTCCTATGGCTACACAAAGCTAGTTGCTCCCTATGGTTGCATTTTTGAAGGTAGACAAAAATATTCAACTGATAGAAAGGTAAGGTAAGGTAAGTCTTTTTGCATGGTTTTGTAACCTTTTGCATACCTTTGAGGGTGACCTAGGGAAATTTTGTAGCACCATAAGATTCATACCATTTTGGAGGTCTTATTGTAATCAAAAGGTTGTTTTGTAACCAAGAAAGCTTGCTTTGTAATATCAAATCCTATTTGTTCATTTCTATGGAATGGTGCATTTCCTTTGTGATATATTATAGAGGATATAGAAGACCGAGTTATTTTTTTATAACCATTAATCCTATTCTAGTCCCTTTTCCATCTATAAAGGCCATGTTTTGAAGGAAAATTATGAAAATGATACTGTCTACATTTGTTCTCTACCTTAAAAAAATCTACCATTTTATTTTATTTAAAAATCCTTTTTTTTAAGGTATTTCCATTTAATCCAATTTTAAAAGTTGGAATTACTCTAGATATTCCAAAAAACTTGTGGTCACATAGAGATACATATTTGCACCAAAATATTATCATTTTTAAATTCTTTTTATGAGGTTGAAATAGGTCCCATCCATATTACAACTTGACCATATAGTGGTATTACAACAACTTGATAATTGTGCCTATATAACTTTGCAAAATTGGAACCCAGGTCTTCTTAAAAGTGAAAGAATTTATGTAGTTGATCTTATGACACTTCATCAAAATACTATCATGTTATATAGTTTTAATTTTATATTAAGAAATTTGAAACACATTTATCAATATATGATTGTAATAATTCAAGTTTGTGATAAAGATTTTGGTTAGTCATAGGATATCATTTAAATCAAATTTGAATGGTTAATGACATAATTTTTCAAAACATATTACAAGTAGAAAATATAAATTTCAATACATATTTAGACCCTTTAACATATAAATAAAAGTTATGATACTTTGTTTACATATTTTCCTAGCTAAGTTACAAGAGTAGTCGTATTAGCAACTATTTACTAAAAATATAGATTGTAATTTGACACATACACACACAAACATATAGATAAAACACATAACAAGTGTTATAATATATTATTTTGAAATGGTTGGACCAAATACAAAATTATACCAACCACATATAATCATTTTACAATAATATCTTCATTATTAGGATTTCTTATAACGATTAAAATTATATTAATACATGTAGATTTATAGATATATTTTTCTAAATGACATGTCTGCTTTGTCCTACTAGTTATATTGACATCTTATTTAATTATAAATTAAATAAAATGGTACTTGGTTTCTAGAAAATAGTATTTTCCTATATTTTTAATGTGAGGTATGGTACCATAATATTGTTACAAAATGTTCCAATACTAATGTTCTCCTACTTAGATTATTGTCTCATATCAAGACAACTAAAAATTATAAAATATACCTCTTAATTCCAAATGACTAGATAATAGAGTTACATTCATAATAGAATGTTCTTCATTGTCCTTCTTATGTTGTGTGACTTGGGGGGTATAATCTGGCCTTCATATACTTGATAAATTTTTGCACCATTGTTATAGTTGATGAATTATGGTTCTACTGGTGCAATTAAGACAACTAATTTTATTTTCTAATTGGTTATAAGTTTATAAAATTTTACAAGTATATATAAGATGTTTGATGTCTTTGATAGTAGTAGTTACTTAAGTCCTTTATTGTAGCTTGGATTGCATTTATATTGCTAAACAATTAACCTCCCATTTTCTAGAATTGGTAGTTGGATCATTATGATTAATGATGTATCATAAATTATAAATAGTTACTTGCACCTATTCAACTCTTTGTCTAGGCTTGTAATGTACTTTTCACTTATTTATATTACTTAGTGGTGATCTTGGTATCATGATAATTATTTGAATCATCAATGCCATTACACACATTGGAATATCTAGTCACTATTTTTGCTAAGGAATTCAAGGATCAATAACATCTTGTTTTAAATCATAGGGTCATCTAGGTGGATGGTGTATACCATCATTTTAATATCATATTCCAATTATTGCTTTCTAATGATTATTTTATACATGCATCATAAATTTTTTATTAGAACATCAACCTTCAAATACATCACCCATGAGATTTAACTTTTTAAGTATAACATATAATGTGCTACTTTATTTATAGGGTTTTGTTGGGTTTATACACACTAATATGTAATTTTATTTTTATTCTACTTTTTGGTTGTTGTACATAATCAAACCATTATATTGCCCATGTAAGGATAGACTATTTATCTTATACCATAATGTTGATCTTAACTTTGCCAATAATTTCTTCATTAGATTGGTCAGACTTATTCATACCACTTGATCCATCCATGAGAATCACAAAAGATATTATCAATAAAAATGTGTATCCCTTTCCCATTGTCACACTATATCTTATAGGAATAAATATTGATGGTATATTTGATAGTAAAATTATTGGATCTACTAAGGTATTAAATATCATGCTTCTATATAGTGTAGTTTATGATACCACTACCTTTGTTTCTAGTTTTGCTTTCTTACCAAAGCCTTATGAAATCAAATGTAATTTTTTCTAGTTTTAGTTGAATTCCCATTCTTTAGTTAGTCATTTAGCTCCCTTTTATATGTTGGATTCCTATAAATAAATAAATAAATAAAACTAAAGTTTTTTTTTTTTTTGGTAAGTTAATTATATTAATTCAAAAAGGGCATTTGAAAGGTGCCCTGTCGCCTTTTACAAAAAGGAACTCTGAGGAACAAGAGGAGGAAAAGAGAAACACGAAGAACAGAGCAAAGCTCATCAAAACTAAAAGGCCTGAAGCCATTACACTCAAAAAGCAACCTGAAGGATTACCAACGATCCTTTAGCACAAAGGAACAAAAAGGAACAACACCAGAAGGTAGAAAGGAGGAGACAAGTAGGAACAGACCCAACAACATGCCATGAAACTAGAGGAAATGGAGAACAGCCCAAAATAGCGATCGGGACCAGCAGAAAATGCCATCAAGGAAGAGCGTCGGGCTATAGAAAAGTGTGGACATCAATATTCAAAACATTGTCCTTCACTGCATCCTTCGAGGTCTCTTTCACCTTTGGAATATCCTTCAAACCATCAAGGCAGGTATATTTTGCAATTTCTACAACCTCATCTTCAGTAGCCCCTCCTTTAACATCAGAGGAGGGTTCAGCATCAGAACCATTGAAATTGTCACAAAAGAAGAACAGCTCACCGAATCACCTTTCCGTTCAAGGGCTGCCCAGTCAAGCTCACCAATAGCTCAAAGGAGATATGGTACTGGACCCCATGGATTGTGACATAACCTCTATCCCAAGTGTCAGCAAAATCCTTCGAAATGGTGTCATCGACCCCTGAGAAGAGCTTGAAAAATTCAATCAGGGCACTATTTGTTTTGTCTGTCCATAAGTCACGGATCAAAGGACTAAGCTCAAGAACAACAGGCTCAATGTAAATAGGTTTTCTTTCCTTCATGATGGCAGACAGGGAAGAGGACAGAGAATAGGAAAGCACAAGGATCAGGGGAAAAGGATGGGAAAGGATTGAGACACCACGATAAAGAACAGAGCATGCACGAAGGCTAAAAATAGGAAGATGGTGCCCTAAATTTTTTTGCTTTGGGACCATGAAATGATTTGCACAAAGGAATTGGGACTTTCGACATGCAAGGATTGGCTAGGGCAAAGGTAAGATCTACGAATTAGGATTAGGTTAAGGGCACAACCAATGGCATGAAGACACTCAAAAAAGGCAGCGTGATAAATCAAGATGCATGAAAAACTTTCCCAGCAAGAAATCCGAGCACAATACCCCGAAAGGTTTGGGATGGTCTCCAAATTGATTTTCGGGACCAACCTCCAATCGAGGAGGCTACAGAAAGATCTCAAAAAAAGGAAATACACTTATCAAGGCTCACGGGGTTCAAATCATTAAAACTCATGCGAAAAAACACCTTGGAATGATGGGAATGAGTGGTTACTCAAAAAAGTTTACGGATCTTGAAAAAGGTAATATTGAAATAGGAAATAGAGCCTATGGGTGCGTGGATCCACATTTGTCCTTTTTAAGAATGTCATCCACCTCAGCAGGTAGACTGTCTGTCCATGTTAATAGTCCTTGGGCATGAACCCCAATGTTAGCCAACTTATCAGCAATAGTATTGGCCTCTCTGTAGGCATGTTGGAGTATGCAATTATGTTGCCGCTTAAGAATTTGCTTGCAATATTCAATAATTGATCTGATCCTCCAGCTAATAGGCTTAGAAGACTTCAAGTAGTTAATGATATTTAAGGAATCTCCTTCCACAATGATGTTTCTTGGGATAGTTTTGATAAATTGAAGACCCCTCCAAACAACTTTGGCCTCAACAATATGGTTGGTGATAACACCAAGAGGTTCAACATAGGCAAAAATAGGATTTCCTAGATGATCCCTTAGGATTGCACCAGCCCCCCTAACCCAGGGTTTCCTTTGGCCGCACCATCAAAATTGAGTTTAACCCAACCGTTAGGAGGAGGAATCCATTTAACATTACTTCTAGGATTGGGAATATCAACACTTTTGGGGTCATCAAGATTGATGTTACAGGACTTTAAGATATCTTTCTCAAAAGGAGGACAAGGATGTGGATTAAAAGGCATAGCTAGAGCATTTTCTATGGCAAAAAGGATGATTTTATTGGCAATGTATTGAGGTTGGACAATTTTTTTATCGAAAACTCTACGATTACGTTCAAGCCAGATTTGCCATAAGAAATGTTGAAGGCTAAACTTGCACAATCCTTTAAGCACAGGATTTATGAAAGGATTAGGCCATTGGTAAAACAGGTCAACAATTGATGGAGGATTGGCCCAAACCAAGTGAAAAACTTGAAGAAGTTTATTAATGACCTTTCTAGAAAAAGGACAAAAAAGAAAAAGGTGGGAAGTGGACTCCCAATCGGACAAGCACAGATGGCATCTGTTAGGAAGAGTAAGGCCTCGTTTCATAAGATTTTCAATGGTTAAAATGTGATTTTGGATGCAGAGCCAAGAGAAGGAAGCAATTTTAGGAATCAGGTATTTAGTCCAGACAAGCTTGAAAGGCAAAGGATTCTCTATATTGGTAATGGAGAGCAGGTAAGCAGTTTTAACAAAAAATTCCCCAAAGTCCGTGGGCTCCCAAATAGGTTGATCCTTTGAACAAGCCTTGGGAATTCTGCAAGAGGAAAGATAGTTATTTAGGCATGAAGATTCCTCCTCATGATTTGGAATATTAATCTCCTTCCATTTCTTAATCTCATTAATTGAAGTCATATAATGAGCCACCAGAGGACCAAAACGTTGCTTGGTAATGTTAGTGATCCTTTGGAGCATAGGAATCTGACTGAGAGGAGACTCACCCAACCATTTGTCATCCCAGAAGGAAATGGAGTTGCCATCACCGAGAAGCCATCGGGTTCCTTTTTGCACAAGGGAATGAGCTTGACAAATTGATTTCCAAAAAGCGGATCCATCGAAGGGTACCTGACCATGCAAAAACTCAAAATTTTGAAGATATTTCCTTTTTAATATTTTGACCCAGTCAACCTGTTCATCTGAAATAAGTCTCCAAGCTTGCTTGGCGAGGAGAGCAATATTAATATGGGATATCCGTCTGAGGCCTAAACCTCCTTGATCTTTGGGTTTGCAAATTTTATCCCAGGCTACCAGATGAAATCTGTGCTTGTTCTCAGTTCCTGACCAGAGGAAATTCTTTTGGATTCTCTCCATTTTGCTGTAAATAGAAGTTGGAGCTTTGAATAAGGATAAAAAATAAATAGGAATACTTTGAAGGTAGGCCATAGTTAAGGTGATTTTTCCAGCTTGGGAGAGGAGATTACCTCTCCACGTAGTCAATTTCTTTTGAAGTCTTTCAATGACATTATCCCAAAGATTATCCTTGACACTTCCATTGAAAAGAGGTATTCCAAGGTAAGAGGAAGGCAGGGAACTAATGGGACACTGGAGAATGTTAGCAATCAAATGTTGTCTTCTCAATGGAGTATTAAGGAAATACAATTTGCTTTTTTGAAAGTTGATCCTTTGGCCAGCCACTGCTTCATAAAGGATGAGGATTCGTTTGATGATAGAGGCTTCATTGACAGAGGCAAAGGTGGACAAAAGGGTGTCATCAACAAATTGTTGATGAGTAATAGGACTGCATTGTGAAGTAACCTGAATGCCAAAAATAAGACCTGCCTCCCTGGCTACCAAAATGGATCTGCCTAGAGCTTCAACAACAATGATGAAGAGAAGAGGAGATAAGGGATCTCCTTGTCTCAGACCTCTGCTACTATGGAAATAGCCAGCTGGAGAGCCGTTAATAAGAATAGAGAACCAAGCGGAGGATATACACCCTTTGACAAGCGAAACCCACTCATTGTGAAACCCAAACTTGTTGAGAATGGCAATAAGGAAATCCCAATTTAGTCGATCATAGGCCTTGTTCATATCTAACTTGAGAAGAAAGGCTACCTTTTTGTTGCAGGAACTTGAATGAATAGCTTCATGGACAGAAATAATGCCATCAAGGATGGATCTGCCTTTCACAGAGCTGCCTTGGCATTTTTTTATGATGATCGACATGACATCTCTCATACGGATGGCCATTGCTTTGGTTAAAATTTTGTAAATGACATTGCAAAGGCTAATGGGCCGAAAATCATTAAAACTGGAAGCATTGGGGATCTTAGGTATGAGAGCAATAAAAGTTGAGTTGAAGCCTCTGGGAACAGACTTGGAGCTTTGAATTTCTCTGATGGTTTTGCACACATCCTCACTAACAACATCCCAGAAGGATTGAAAGAATCTAGGAGGAAACCCATCAGGTCCCGGAGCTTTGTCAGGTTTCATTGAAAAAAGGGCAGCCTTTATCTCATCATCAGAAAGTGTTGCATTTAGCTTGTTGTTGATATCATCAATTATGAGCTTGGGGATGAATTGAAGAAATAAGTCTCTAGCAGCTCTGGAATTGTGTCATTGTTCCTCTTGCATAAGATTCCAAAAATGGGCTTGACCTTCAGTTCTGATTTCTTTGATATCATTCACCATGCTGCCATCCTGCTTGCAAATTTCTTTGATTCTATTGTGGCTGCGATGTCTTAATGTAGAAATATGAAAAAACTTTGTGTTAGAGTCTCCTTTTTTTAACCAGATATCACGAGATTTCTGTCTCCAAAAAATCTCTTCACACTGAAGGATATTATGATATTGAGACAGTAAATTCCTTTCAATTTCTTTGATCTCCCCTGAACAGTCCCCTTTTTCCTGCCTTTCTCTTTCTATTATGTCCAACCTGTTAATGATGTCTTGCTTGTTTTGGAAGAGGTTGCCAAAAACATCCCTATTCCAGATTTTTAGGTTCTCTTTGATGTATCTCAATTTCTGAGCCAAAACAAAAGGAGTTCCTTGAGCATTATATTGCCACCACTGTTTAATCCTTTCTCTAAAATCAGGATGAAGCATCCACATAGACTCAAACCTGAAAGGAGTTTTGAAAAGCTTAGGATTGCAGGTGTCAAGGAGAATAGGACTGTGGTCAGAACCAATTTTGAGTAATGATTGAAGATTTGCATCTCCCCAAATGTTAATGGCTTCCTGGGAAAAAATAACTCTATCAAGTTTAACCTGGATTAGCTGGGATCCGCACCTTCTGTTTGACCAGGTGAATTGATTTCCTTTGAGATTAACATCCATAAGATTAATATTACTTAAGAATTCTTGAAAATCCTCCATGCTTTTAGAATAAGAGACAGTTCCCCCTTTCTTGTCAGAAGGAAATAAAGGAGTATTGAAATCACCAACTAAAATCCAAGGGATATTAGCAAAAGCCTTACGGACATCAATCAGGTTGTTCCACAAATGAGCCCTACCAGTGATGGAATTAGGAGCATAAATGTTGGTTAGGACCCATGGAGAATCACTGTCTTTATCAAAGAAAATAATGCTCATCATCTCATCAGAAGAGTGGATTATATTTCCTTCCACCAAGTTAGGATTCCAAAGACATAAGAGGCCTCCAGAAGCACCATTAGCTTTGCAAGCAACATAGTTACTGTATTTCCAGATGTGGTTACATATCTGATTTTCAAGCGGTTCTTTGATTTTTGTTTCTTGGATGGCAAAAATTGTGGGTCTTATTTCTTTCCTTAATGATTTAGCTATCCTTTGTTTAGCTAAGCCATTAAGGCCTCTCACATTCCATGAGAGGATCTTCATTTAGAATATTTTGTGACTTTTTTGCCTCCCTTTCCAGATGGTTGGGGAGGTTTGGTGCACTTTGGATCTTCCTTAGAAATTATGCCTATGGAAAACAATGTCTTTTGGACACCATTAGCAATATCTTCATTGGTTCCTTGTTTCCAGTGATCAGAGTTTGAAGGTCTCCCTCTTTTTTTCTCCATGCTACAATCAATTGGGGATTTTTTATGACTTCTGGTGATTTTAGGACTAATATTTTGGACAACAGGGCTAGAAGGTTCTAGAGAGGAAATGGAGGTAGATATGATGTCCACCAAAGGCTGGTCAGGATTGAAAGCATCAAGGGGGGAATTCTTAGCCTGAGAGGGCTCAGAAATAGCCTGACTTTCCATGATAGGAGAAGGGCTATTATGAATAGATTTAGATTCAGGAATGAGGTTATCAAAAATCTCATTCAAACAATTATCTTCGGGATTCATCTCACCAACAACTTGCTCCAAGTCATCCTCAGGATTTATTTTACCCAGAATTTGAAATTGATTAGGAAAGGCAAAGAGACTAACCTCATTAGCATTGGAATTTGGAATGGAGGCTAGTTCCCCTTTGTCACTAGGGAGAGTGTTGAGGGGAATGTTGTCCATAGTTTCTTTGAGCCGAAGATCTTTGACTGGTCTGTAGACAGCTCCTTTAGTAGGAAGGAAGCACCTTTTGTCCTTTCTGAGTGGAGTGAAAGTTTCCTTTCCTTTATCATGGTTGGGGCCCGACACAACATCAGTAGGGGCAGTCTGTTTGATGAACAAAGAACACTGTGCCCGCAAGTGACCTTGAGTTTGATAGTGAATGCAGAAAGGAGGCTTATTTTCATATACAATAGCCTGCTTAAGAAGGTAAGACCCATGTTCCAGCTCCACAAAGGTAGGTAAAGTAGAAGCAAGGTTAGCATTGATGCAAAGGTGAGCAACATGCATTCTTGACCTTGAAAGAGTGACCCTGTCGATCAGAAGGAGGTCTCCAATTGTGGAAGCAATTGATTTGAAGATAGACTCACGCCACAGGTGCCAGGGGAGATTGGGAAGTTTGACCCAAATAGGAGCAAGGTTAATGCTCTGGGAGTCAGGGTCAAAATCAGGGGCCCACTTCCTCAAGAAGACACTTTTAGAGCCAATGAACCAAGGTCCATCGGAGAGGATAAAGTCAGCATCCTCACTGGCATTAAGCCTGATACCAAAGAACCCATTGGAAAGACCAAAAATTTGAAGAGACCCTCTAACCTTCCATCTAGGAATAGCCCAGCGCCTAATGACGTCAAGGCTAGGGTTACCGCCCACCACTTTGCCGACCAGGGAAACAGATTCCTCGACAATGAATTGTTCCGCAATACTGGCAGGAATTTTCACCCTGTTGCCCGACACCTCGAAAGGAAGATAGGAAGCAGCCGAAGGGGAAGAAGGATGGCCCAACACATTAGCGAAAGTCGGCTTGAGGGTATTTTCATCCCAACGAGGAGGGACATCATCAGCCCAAATAGAAGGAACACCCTCGGTCGTAGGAAGAGGTTTTAAGTTAGCAGCAGGCAAAGGATTAGCAGAATCCTTTTTCGTAACAGAGTCCTTTTGCACAGAGGAGAGGCCAAAACTATCACCAGGAGCAAGAGATCTCTGCACAGGTCCAGAAGGAGACCCAAAAACATGGTTGATAGATCCAAGGAAAAGAATATCCGTAGGCACATTGGATGAAGGAAAGGTGACAACATCAGGATGGATTCCAGCAGCAACTTCCTTCCTTCCAGAATTTTGAATTTGAGCTTTCCCGCCTTCAAAATTTTGAATTTCAGAGGATAAAGCAGACATTGTTGCAGACATTACTTCTAAGTAATTTTATCTTATTGTAATAAAATGGTTGTTGGGATTTGGCCTCTCTTTGAGAGTTCTAAGGTTCAAACCCCACTCAGTATGAGGGGACTAGGACCCCTCATAAAAAATTGTATAAACTCATTGAAAAAATCAAGTGAAACCATCCCTATACTTGGTAGTTAGACGATCTAGATCCTCCATAGTGTTAATGGAATTGCATTGTCAATTTAATATACATTTAGAAAATAACAATCTTAGTTTTAACTAATATGAAGTATATTTATATGGCTAGTTTAAATGTTTATTATGCTAATGGTTATATATTAGGTGGTTCTTTTGTTACACACATGGTGATTGTGAGTATTTCTAGACTACCATAATTATGGTGAGTGAAGTAGACTCACAAATATACCCTTCCATTCTCCATATATACTTCTAGATATTGTTCATATTATATCAATGTTAGGTTTTGTCCTTGGAATATTTAAAGTATAATGATATAAGAAATGTTTGACATGGTTAATTAAGTAGATGACCTCATAGGTCTGATGTGTAGACCAATTGGTTTGGCCAAACCCTATAAGGGGGTGAAAATCTAGGGTTCAAATCTTGGTCCTTGTCATACTAAATGCTTGTCCCTTTCTTGGTACTTTTAGTGGTGTAAAAGGTTTAAAATGATTGTTGCATGGTCATTATAGGGGTGGACTATGCGAAGTACTATGTGGTAGCTTTCGGGGTAGACAACACAAAATTCTATGGTGGCCATAAAATATGGATAACGTGCCCTAATAATTGTGGTGGTTACCAATTACACCATGTAAAAAAAAAGTAGAAGATCTCACTGTCTATATTGGACTAGGTTAGATCTAGATCTAAGGTATATATAAAATGAAAAGATATTTATGGAATGGTCTTCACAAGAACTAAAGAAGCAATGCATTGCATAAGGTTCAATCCATCCTAGTGATATATTCTCTATCATTATATCTTTTTCTATTGATACTTGGATTTTGAATGCATAATTATCACTTACACATGACCTACATGTGTTATCAATTTTATCAAACACTTTAATCAAGGATTTTCTAATAATATATATATTAATAAGTTTCTATCCTTATAGAATTATGTTCTTATTGTACTTCCATATTATTTACCTTAGATATGATGGAATATTTATTGTTGCTTCTCTTTGATCTCCAATGGATATTTTATAAAAATGATGTTGACCTAGAGTTTTAATTTCTTTATCCTCACACATAGATTATTGAATCTTATTTTTCTTCTTCAATTGTTTAAATTTTGATAATATACATAATTACAATCCCAAATTTATTGGATTTTTTTATTATTTTACTCTAGTTTATTCTTTATATGTTGGATATATCACCTTAGCAATTTTATTATTTCTTCTTTTTGGATGATGTAGCCAATAATACATTGTTTTTACTTTTTTAAATAAAATACTATAAAAACCTTTTCCATCACTCATTTTCTTCACCATTAAGGTAAAGTATCATAAGAAAGTTCCAAAAATTAGAATGAGAACACTTATTCTTAACTTTTATCAATCATTTGATCATATATTTGTTTTCTTATTATGGTTTTTTTCTTCTTTTTTTCCCAACATCCCAATATTTCCTTTAATAATATACAACTATTAATATTTTTTCCCTACATGTATTTTTAGTATTGAAAATATTTAAACATATAAAACCATGTTTATATACCAATTCCTTATTAATTTATATATTTATCTCATGTAAAACTTCTTTAAATATATTTCATAACAAAAATGCTAAAATTCAGTGTATACGTTCAATATTTTATGCTACTAAGATAAGGGTGCTAGCATGTACAACATTTTTATGCTATTCATGAGAAAAATTATAAAACAATATATATATATCCTCTTCTAGGTCTCCAAAGATGATAAAATTTAAGTTGTTGAAAGTACCTACGAGCTTCCAAATATATGATATATGGTTCTAAAAGGAAACATCCTTATAATTTATATGGTACATAAAATTAAAATAATATTTCTTTGATATATTTCATGTTTTTGTGGAATCAATAGTCTTGAATTTCATTTAGGAAAAGTACATAATTATATACTAGTGGTTCTCCTACTAAACAAAAAGAAAATAGATTATGTTGGTTGGAGAAATCAATAATTAATATAACCATGGATTTACAAGAAAACATCCATTCTCCAATTGTTAAAACAATAAAATTTATCCTTTAGATATTTGATCACCCATAGTAATCTCAACATTATATACCATATCTAAATATTTGAACATTGTGATGACCTAGAACTCATATAAGGAAGGTTAAGGTATGATGTTGAAATTATAGACTTCAAACTTGCTTATTTTATATGATGTCAAGGGTCCTAGTAAGATTTACCATGACCAGAATCATCAACATTTTATTATGTTAGAAAATATTAAGGGCTTATAGATAATTGAAACCAATATTTGTAAACAAAGACATTGATGTTTCCCTTGTTTCCACTACACAAGGATTTCAATGTTCTTGTTTGTATGCAAGATTTTTAGTGGTCTCTTAATTATGTGACTATAGATCTAGCATTGACTTATAGAATCCATATCCTCTCTATATATAATAAAAATTATTATTATTTTGAAAATTTATGCTTGAGCTTTTCTCCATGGATGTTAAGCATATATATAAAAGATATTGGTAAGTTTAGGTGTAGTATTTTATGAAAATTAAAGTATAATGTTTCCAAATACATCCATGCTCCAAATGTTAAAATAATAAAATTTATCCTTTAGGTATTTTATCACCCATAGTAATATCAACATTATATACCACATCTAAATATTCAAACATTGTGATGACCTAGAACTCATATAAGGAAGGTTTTGAAGGTATGATGTTAAAAATTTAGATTTCAAACTTGATTATTTCCTATGATTTCAAGGGTACTAGTAAGAATTACCATGACCAAAACCATAAATGTTTTATTATGTTAGAAGAGCTTAAGGGCTTATAGATACATGAAATAAATCTTTGTAAACAAAGACCAATGTTTCCTTTGTTTCCACTACACAAGTATTTCAATGTTATTGTTTGGCCTTGTAAGCAATATTTTTAGTGGTCTCTTAATTATGTGACTATAGATATAGCATTTACTTAGAGAACCCATATCCTCACACACACACACACACACACACATATAATAATTATTATTATTTAAAACTTTAGGCTTGAGCTTTTCTCCATGGATGTTAAGCATATATAAAAGATATTGGTAATTACTGGTGTAGTATTTTATGTAAATTAATGGATAATTTTTCCAAAATACTATGGGTCATACTTTTACCTTTATTTGTTTCTCTTTTTAAATCCATACTTTTTATCCTACGAATTAAAAAAAATCCCTCTAAATATATTCTAGATGGAGTTAAAACATCATAGTAATAGAAAATAATATTTTAATATCTATTCTTTAACCTTTATTATCTTTATAAGAATTTATAGCAATAGACTAAAGATAAAAATACCATTCACTTGTTCTATAGGAATTCTAGCATTAGATATCAAAAGATAAAATTTATTTATAGATTTCTTAACTATTAGGTCAATTTAGAATATGAGCATAAACATCATATCATATTAATAGTCGTAGTTGTGTTATATTCTAGAATATAGTAACTCTATAAATTTATATATATATATATATATATATATATATCCATCCAAATGTTGTGAGGATGCATTAATTATATTGTTGGTATTAATAATATATTCCATCCAAAAGGTAAACATAAGATTATTTAGCCATGTTGGAACCTCTACTTTTTCTAAAAATAAAATTAGAGTATATTTATAAGGTCATATAAGGATATTTAAAATTTTATTATCTAGAAAAAGTGGAACAATATGGTCTTTTATTTCTACAAAATTATTACATCCTCTTATTCCATAATAAACCCACATATCCACATATGTTCAAATATAATTCATTTTTTCCAGTGAATTCTCTAATGAAATTCTACATATCATGACTTATATCTATGTAAAATCTTAAATATTTCTCAAATCATTCCTACCCATAAAGTCATGTTGTGTTTAGACAAATGTTTATATGTCATAGGTATTTTTTAATGTCATAGATAATTTATTTGGTACTAGCTAGACCATGTCTATATCCACAAGGGAAACTAGCTATGTAATTGGATTTGATACTTGCTATAACATTCTTACAACCATTGGTGGATGCAAGTCCAAAAAATTTAAGAAATATTTTTAACCCTCAAAACATAATAATTGTTATATTTGCAAGCCTTATGTGAGATAAATAAGTGTTTCTTTTAGATATGTGATAAAACATATAATGTATATTGATAAGAAAATACATGATAGATACACCAACTAGTAGTTAAGATTGGAGACAAACCCTTTCTAAATGGAAGTATGTTATATGATTCAATATAACATAGTTTTAAATGTAATGTGAGTTGCTTTAACATGCAAATTATACTTTATTATATATTACAAATTTTATTTTATCTATCCAATTTTAGTATCTTGAAATAGAAGCCACATTATATAACATATACAAGTCTTCTATAGATCCCCTTTTGACTTATGTGATAACTTTATTGTTTCTTTATCTACTACTTAGCACATGGAATCTTGTATAAGTTACTCATCATTTTCATGTCATGGATATTAATATGGTTTGATATGTCCATCATACTATAACCCTAATCCATTAACTTTCCTACTTAGTATTCCCCCCTCCATTAAGTTCCCACTCACATCAAGATCAAGGTGGAACTGATCACCAAGCATCCAAGTGATTTCTACTAAATATTATAATGGAGTATTTAAGGAGTAAATATACTTAAGTTCAAGCATTAATACAAGCATCTATATAGTTAGTATAATGTATATCCTTACTCTTTTACAAGTTCATTTCACTTCATTTATTATGTTAGCATATGCTTTACATTCCAGTAATTCGATGCATATATTTAGTTATGTTTATGATCTATCTCCTCATTCATTACCTTATATCACACTATAATGTCTATTTTGTAGTTTATCTTAAACTATCCTTTCTACTTTTGACATTATTTTAGAGTTTTTTTTTAATTTGGGCCCAAACTTCTTTTTCCTAAACATATGAACAAAGTGTCCTTTTAGTTTTACACATACTAAGACAAAATGTATTGATAAACCCATGATGAATTTCTCCCTATAAGTGGATATATAATAGACTTGTTCATAATATAAGCTTTATTATTTATAATTGATTCTAATATGTGTGTTAACCAATTTGCACTAACCAAAATAACCAAGTAAACTTAAAAAACTTACACAGCCATGTCTATGTAATCAATATGGTCAAAAGGAGAAGGCCTCAAACTAGAAATATCAATTTTGAACAAAATTAGAAGGATGAAATATTTAAAAATATGGATTACGAACAAGAGAATATTCATGATATTGGTAAATATGATGGTGAAGTTCACAAGTCTAGCATGAGGAAATTTAATTTTCACTTGTCTCACTAAAACTATATTTTATATAACTGAGAAGCCTAAGTTCCAATAATATTATATATTCATTATATATTAAGTGGTTAATGGATGAATATAAGCAATATTACATCAATTTCAAGAATAATTTTAAAGACAAATAGGTAGAAATCTAAAATAGTTCCAATTGAAAAAAGTAGAACTTATAAAATTAGTAAACTAAAAGATTTTCTAAACTTGGATAAGCTAGTAAGGAAACAAACTTGAATTACATATTTATCATAAAAGGTATAATATGAAATCATAAATGGAATATATAACGATAAAATAGAATTCTTAGTAGCATTGAATAAATGGGTTTATATACCCTAGCCTCAATAATCTCTTAAATAATTAAAAATAGATAAATATAATAATAATTACAAGGTTGAAGTCTTAAGAGCTAAATTCCCAAAATCATTGAAAATTTTCTCTAATAAAACCATACACTTATCATGTTGGAGAAGAAAAATATAAGGTACCCTTGAGAATCCAAGGAAAATATCAAAAAGAAACCAATTAAAAGTAGATTCAATCATTCAAAATTTAAATACCACCTCAAAAATCTTCTAGTGATGGAGTGAAATATAATTTAAAAATTATAGTGTATATTTTGAGGATTGAACTCATAATAATAAAGAAATGGATGGCCTAAAATCAAGAACAATTCATGTATCTATAGAAAAATTTGTATCCCAATCAATAAAAAATAATTATACTAGCTCCTTAAGTATAATATCAATAGAAAACATTACTAACCATGTTAATAAGTCATAATTAAAAACTCCATTAATGAGTCTTTCCCTCATCATATTTAAAGTATTACATTTATTGAGTCACTTAAATGACACATCTACATTATTATTTTTACCTCTAAAACCCACCTTTTTTATTTAATTATAGTTAATCCTTTGTGTTGATATAAATGGAAGTTACTTTCTTATTATGTATAGGTAATGTAAGTTAATGGTTCTTATGGAAATTTGGATGACATGATTTTTTTTTGCAAATGGGTTTATATAGGGTACTAAATTGTCTCATCATGTATGATTCAACATTCTCCTTTTAACATAGGCACATAGAATAACTATGGGAAAACAAATAGGATGATAAAAAAATGTTATAAACTTACCTCTATTATATATAAAGACACATGATTATCAAACTATATCAATGTAATTGAAAAATATATTGTGAATTCCACATTGTGACCACCAGTTGTATTTTCCTATAAGCATTAGTTATGTAGAGAAGATGAGGTGTTCTTATTAATTACTATAAGACTATTAAATAACTAGAAACCTATGTGTTGTAACTTTTTATAACTATACATCTATTTTAGGTAGAGCAAGCAGTTCTCTAGGAATAAAAATTAGAGGATGTCACTAGAATCTATTGTATTGAATCTTTTTGTTCCTTCATAAAACTATCATGATAACTCATAACTAGAGCATCAATTATCCAACTATAGGAAATCCAAAAAATATAATTATGTTTTGCATTATTTCTATTTCATATTTAAGTTTAACCATCATGTTTTAACTACATCCCTTAAGAGTTATTAAGTAATATAGGGAAGTTTCATGATCCTTTAAAATTTCATAAATATTTCTAAATAAGTGCTAGTTATGGAGTCAATAAGAGGAATAATTATATAGTTAGTATCGCTAAATAGTAGAGTGGTGGATGAACATTTAAATTTTATATATTTCTTTTAGTAGTAATAAAATACGATATACAACTTAATCAAATTCAAAGCATTTAACATTATACTTTATTGTCACAATGGAACTATACCTATTCTTAGATTCTAGGTCTATTAGAATAATGTGGTTTATTGGACCTTCCATGAAAATTTTGTATATTTATCTTCAGTAGCTACTTACCCATTTTTAGTTGTGAATAACCCACTCGTAATTTTGCTCTTTCTAGTTTCCACAGATAGCTATATAACTGTGATAAATTTCTATTATGCACTTCTACTCTAGTTTCTCAATCCTATAGTTTGTTTTATTTTTGTTTCACATAATTTATAGATTTACTTCTCAATTATATAAATAATTATGTATGTATGAGTTATTTCTTTCCTATTAACTCTTTGGGATGAGAAATTAATGATGTTTAGGTCATAGTTGAACTAGCATTGACCTATATAGGCATGTAGGTTAGGTCTTATAGCATGTTTAGTAGTTGTATATAGTTCTTAGTGCATCATAGGTATACTTAGATAGACATATTTAATACTTGTCACTTTTGGTGCCATTTTTAGGGAGGTGCTTAAAATTTTATTTGAAGGTCATCATTTAGCCCAAGTGAGTCTTTGTAAGGTGTCTTCTTTATTATTTTAGCTAAAATTTAATGCATATAGTGTTGGATGTCTCAACCAAGGGATAAAAAAGAAATATGTTTCCAAAGAATAAAAGGATTGGACTAGGAAATATAAATAGAAAAGCAACTACCTCATCCAAAAAGCCTAAATAGAAGAAGAAAAACATTTAGAATACATAATATCCTATATAAATTACAAACTAGACTATAGGATTTAGTGATCTTATATGATTATTTCAAGGATCTCCACATAAGTTCAAGTCTATCCTTGAGTTCATATCTAAATGTTTTTTTCCACTTGTATTAAATATTCATTCTATATTTAGATATTTTACAAGGTTCCATTGTAATAAATTCACCACTTGAGATAACTCGATAACTAGTAAGTTCATCATACTAAAATTTTAAGATTAAATGCAAAGTGAGGATTTGTGCCGAGAGAGAGAGTTGTGCAGAGTGAGGGTTTGTGTAGAGTGAGGTTTTATGCAAAGTGATATTTTGTTCTTTCATGATTGGTAGAGCTAGGGTTTATGTAGAACATGGGTTTGATCCACTAACTTCATACTAGTTATAGATGCTACAAATTGTTTTTTATGAATTATTAGAGAAAAGGTATTATGAAGGGAAAATGCAATTAGAGATATATATTAAAGAGAATTTTGGGTGGTGATATTTAGCAGGAGGAGAAATATGATATTTCTCCAAAGGATATATATGATAAACTCAACTTAAAAATCCTAAAAAAAGCAAGCAGATAGACTAGTGAACTAGAAACAGAATAGCCTTATTGGAAATTTACTAGGGCCAAACTAGATTTAGATATGGTAGGGAAATGGGCCATTGATAAATGGAATCCAAGGGGGCATATCAATATTATAGATCTCCCAAAAGGTTTTATGATTTTTTTCTTTGCAAGTTGTGAAGACTTAGCCCATGCCCTAAAAAAATGGCCTAGAATTTATGGGAAGAGGGACCTTTTTATGAAAATATAAATTTGGATCTAGTTTGGGTCTACCTACTAGGGCTTCCATTGGAATTTTGGTATGAATATATTCTAGTAGGTATAGCTAAAGTGATGGGATAATTAATAGCTTTTGATTCAACAACAAAGACAAAAACTAGATTTATATTTACGTCATTCTATGTTAATAGCTTTTGAGGAAGAAAATTCCAACCTCTATTAGGCTAGTGTTTGAGTATCAAGTTTGGGAACAACTAGTTGAATATAAACATTCTCCAACACTTTACAAAGTGTTTAAAAGAACAAGATATTTTTTGAAAAATTGCTTGTTTAAAAAATTGGTTAATAACGTATGTAGGAGGAAAGAGCAACCAAAATAAAAGGATACAATAGAAGAAGAACCTCCTAATTTTCCTTCTGCAAATGCAAATAAGTTTAGTATTATTGTTAAAAACCCTAAGGAGGAATAATTTATAAAGGATTATCAAGAGAGATAGGGAAAATTCCTAGAAGGATGCCATAGGGGGAGAAGATAAAAAATTGAAAGAAGAGGAAGACAATGTGGAGTAGACAAAAGTAATGGAGAAGGAGGTGACCAAAATTTTGGAAGATCCAATTTCTGTGGGAACAAAGCCATAAAATTCTAAAGCAGAATATCAACTAGAAAATTCTCCCATCCAAGGTATGGAAAATGTTGACTATATTCCTTACTCTCTGTATGAGTAAAAAATGCTTAAAACTAACTCTTGACCTCTAAACAAGATGATATTTTTGTGAGACTCACTAGGAGTACTAGAAAAACAAAATATGTAGGGGTTGAAGATAAATCAAGTAGACAAGCTAATAATAAGCTTAGAAATAAAGAGGCAATAAAAGAAATTATAATTGGAACACAAATAGATTTTAATTTGAGTGGAAGGAAGACTTCCATAAGGGGTAAAAAATTAAACTCATCTCCTAGAATATAATGGGCATGAATTAGGGTGGTTAAATCCTTGAGAAAGATAACCAAAACATACATATTTTTACTCCAAGAAATAAAAATAGAGGATAGTAAAGTTTCTAGAGTTAAACGTTTTGTGTGGGAAAAATCGAATCTTGTAGCTATTAGTGCAAATTGTGCTTGTCAAGGTATTTTTGTAATATGGAATATGAAATTGATTGAGGGAGATTCATTGGTTAAGAATTTTAATTTTTTATCAATGATTTGTTTCTCAAACAATATGAACTATACGTGGTTACTGACTAATGCATATGCTCCAAATAATTTGGTTGAAGAAGGAAATTATGGGAGGAACTCATCTAGGTTAGAAATAATCATTAGATATCCCATGGGTGGTTGTGGGTTATTTCAATACAACTTTATTTTTGAGTGACAAGAAGGGAGGGAATCAAGCCTTTTTAGATAGTATGGAAGAATTTAGGAATTTTGTTTCTCTTTGTGTGATGTTAGAATTGGATTTAATGGGATTCATGCATTCTTGGTCAAATAGGAAACTAGGATAAAGTCTTATTCAAATTATATTGGATAGATTTTTGGTTACTTAAGACTAGTTTGTAAGAAATTGTAATGCTTGCCTACTAACACTTCTAAATATTGGATTAGACCATAATCCTCTTTTGCTAGAAATTGAAGATAATAATAAAAAAAATTGGACATTTTGAGTGATAAGTTGTCATTTATGTCAAGAGTGAGTGGTCATTGATGTCGAAATTTCAACACTAATCAGTGGCAGTTTCAGTTGGCAACATCCATTTTAGGTTCTCAAATAAATGTAAAAGGATAATTCAGTTTTAGTTTCAAGACCTGGTTCCAGGAAGTCAGATGAGGTCCAAAGCGCAAGAAAAAGACCAAGTAAATAGTATTATAATATTATTTTATAATATTATAAAAAGGAAGTTTAAAATTAATTATAAATTAATTTAAGATAAGGTTCAATAACCCTAAGGTAGGTTGTTAAAATTAAAATTTGAAATTCGATTTTGAATTACAAAGTGCTGACGTGAGGAGAAAATTAAAATATGTATATAAAGGGGGAACTCCCACCTTAGCAAACCTTACCATGCCTTCGAATATTATTGCAAGCTTTAAGAATAGCATTGTGTCCAAAGTGGCAAAGGAATAAGAGGAAGGGACTCTTCCTTACTTCATGTGGGCATTAGTAGCCCATGCAGTGGGCTCCCAAGCACTAAGACACTTAGGCTTGAGGAGACGGTGGATTGAATCTCATTGAAATCCCTTTTTGGGGAAGAAAGAGGTATGCTTTAATATTGGGTGCCAAAAAAATTGGGAATATAGTTTGGGAATTTAAAAATTAATTTTTGCATATTTTAATTGGTTCTAAGGTTGCAAAGGGAGTTATAAGGGTTTTGCAAAATTAAATTTTAATGTTATTTGCTCAAATGTTTTGAAAATATTGTAAGGTGTTTGGTTGATGTTTTATGGTGTTGGATATTATTTTAAGTTGGAGTTTATAAGGTGTGTCAAGAAATTATATTTATGTATGGTATGATGAGTGTTATTTTAAAAGGGATTAATAAGGCATAAATTGAGTTGTGATTGTTTTGTGTCTAAGGAATACTTTTGGAAAAGTTTTGAAGTAATATTGTTGTGTCTAACCATTAAAATTGGAAAGAAGAAAATTGTGATTGAGATAGGTTTTCTAAAGGAACTTTTACATCCAACAAAAGATATAGGCATATTCATCCTAGTGAGTGATTGTTAAAAATTATGAATGAAAAGTTGGAGTGAAAAGGATTGCTTGGTTAAGCATTGTTGATTGTGTTTTTAATTAATGCTTCAAGGTTTTTTGGAATTAAGAGACGTTGATAAAACCTTATTTTATAAGCTTTGTTGTTGAAGTGATTGAATTGAGTGAAAGAACTTGAACTAGGGTTTGTAAAGAACATGAGTATCATTTTTATGTGAGATTGGTTGATAAGTATTGTTTGAAATATTTTGAGTGAGTGCTTATATGCTTGGACTAGGGTTTTTTAGCAATGATTATTTCATTGAGTGATTGGTTGAGTAGAGTTGGTTGAGCCTAGTCAAGTGAAAATGTTGAAGTGATTGTTCAAGTTATGTGAAACAAATTATTCTATATTCTAAATTTATTTGATAAATAAGTTGAGTGTTGATGAGTGTGAAACATATTGAGTCTCTAAAAATTCTTTGTATGTTTCCAAGAAAGTGATTGAAAGTGATTAAGCATTGTTATGAATATAAACCATATTGAGTCTCTAACATTTCTCTTTATGTTTCTATGAGATTGGACAAGTTCTAGTATGATATTGTTGGGCAGGTTTGAGGTAAGTCTTAGAGAATACTTGTGGATAGATTAGTGTGAGCTTTTATGGAAGCTTACAAGGTAGATTTGAGATAATTCTTTGAGAAGAATTGAGTGCAAATTTGATTGATTAATTTTTTCAAACCTTAAGTTAAGGTTTGGGGTAGATCCATCAAAGGAAAAAGATTAAGGATAGAGTTTGGTACAAATTTGAGGATAGATTTGTGCCAAATTAGATACAAATATTAAGTATATATTTGTGCTAGATCGAAGGACTTTGTTTAGTGCATATTTGAGATAGATATTTCGAGGTGATAGAGTATAGAGGACGATAGTCTCCAGTGGATAGATATCCATTAGCCAGGGCAGTGAGGACAAGTGTCTTCAGTGGATAGATATCCATTAGCCAAAGTAGTGGGGGTAATAGTTATTCTAGAAGATCATCATCCAATGTAGAGGAGAAAGGAGTTCTCCTATTTATATATATTCATAAAATTGATTAGGGGATTGGTATCTCCTTTGGACAGAGGTCCATAAACATTGTAGGTAAAGGATTCCCAAGAGAATTTATTTGAGAAAAAATTATAAGGAATATTTTCTCCATGGAGTAGCCCACATTGGGTGAACCACGTTAAATCATGTCTCTTATGTGTGTGATACTTTGTGTGATGTTTACTGCTTTAATATTGTTGATGGTATCATTTGGATTAAAAACCTAAAATTTTTATCTTATACTGTTCACCCTACCTCTCAGTATAAGCACATGTTCTTCAATTGGTATCAGAGTGGGTCTCTTCGTAAAAAGACTAACAACTTGGATGAGGATCCATCAGTAACATACATGACTTCAAAAAATGAAGAGGAGACTATGTTTGACATAAAAGAGGAATTATTTGCTGCTTTCATAAAGTTGAAAATAATTAGAGAGAAGAATTCAAGCTTGAAGGAATAAATTCAAGAAGATGAAGAAGCAAGGATGGAACTTCTACAAAATCTCATAGAACTCAAGATAAGGGTGGAAGAAGGAAAGAAAATTGAACAGGATAGACAGATCTATTAAGAACAAAAGAAATAGAATGTGAAATATTGAAAGCAGAAATTGTATATTTAAGAAATAAAGTTGAAAGGACCAAGGCACTACAAGATGTAGAGTATGAGAAATAGAAAAAGGAATCAAGTCTTCAAGAATTAGAAACTTCAAAAAAAGATAGGCAAGCTAAGGATATTAGAAATTAAGAAACCAAAGAAGAACCTTGGATGAGAGTTAATCACAAAAAGAGAAGCACTCCACCACAAACTGAAAGGCATCCAAGTAGGTTACATAATTTCTTCCATGGTCATTGCTTTTCTTGTAATAAATATAGTCATAGAGTTGTACACTGTATTAGTCATGCAAGAAACAATGCAAATATAAATTTCAATTCCTTTGCACCTCTTATGGATGATGATATTATATGTTACAAATGCAATAATTTTGGGCACAAGGCTAGATGGTGTAAAATGATACTTCCTGAGTCTAGAAAAATAATTTCAACAACTAGGAAATATGAAAAATAAAATTTTAAGGTTAGATCAATGTTAGTTCAAACATCCCTTCATGCTCATGATAAATAAGAACAATGGTATCTTGATAGTGGTTGCTCTTGTCACATGACAAAAGACAAAGATAAATTCATGGTACTAAAAGAAAGCAATAGAGGATCAGTAAGTTTTGGTGATAATGGATCAGCAAGGATTTGTGGAAGAGGAACTCTAAGTTTAGACAATGGGAAAAAAAGAATAGAAAATGTGTTGTATGTTAAGAGGTTAAAACATAATCTTATAAGTGTAATTCAACTTTGTGATCAAAGGCATATGGGTACATTTCATCTAGATAGATGTGATATAAGAAAATTAGAAACTAGAAAGGTCATTGCCAATGCAATAAGAACTCCAAACAATCTATACATGCTTAGTGAGATCAATGGGGAAAAGTGCTTTCTAGCACAATAATATGAGATTTGGTTTTGGAATAGAATATTGGGTCACTTGAATTTTGACAACATAGTCAACATAATCAATAAGCAGGTTGTCAAAGCCTTACCCAAAATAAAAAGGCCACAAAACACAATCTATGCGCCTTATCAACATGGAAATCAAACTAGAACAAGCTTTAATTCAAAAGGATATATGTAATATGAGCCATTGAGTCTAATACATACTGATCTATGTGGTCCTACTAGAACACAGAGTATTCAAGGTGAAAGTTACTTTATACTATTAATAGATGATTACTCTAGAATGGTTTGGGTAGACTTTCTGAAAGATAAATTAGAAGCTTTTGAAAAAATCAAAACATTTAAGAAAATGATTGAAAATAAAATCGACAAGAGAATTAAGTGTTTGAGATCTAACAGAGGAGGATAATTTACCTCAAATGATTTTGTAGAGTTTTTTGAACAACATGGGATCAAGAGAGAATACTTAGTAGTAAGAACTCCTCAAAAAATGGAGTAGTTGAAAGGAAAAATAGGATTGTTGAGAATATGGCTAGAGTTATGTTAAATGAGTCTAATCTCTCAAATGGATTTTGGATAGAAGTAGTAAATACAATAGTATACATAATCACTAGGGCTCAAATGAGGTTAAACCATCACAATAATCAAGTGGCCATAAATATCCTAGGACCTGCACAAACAACAGTGCCTCAAAAGTAAAATTATTAGGCCCAAACTCCTCCTTCAAGTTACAACAATAATAACTAAGCAAATCATGGGTAAATGCAACAACGTCACCCTAGGAAACAATATACACTCCTCATTGAATCAATGGACTCCCTATTCGATCGTCTATGGGCTACCAAAGTGATTACTTTACTAGAATTTAAACCTATAGACCTGAGTATAGGTAAACAAAATCATATGTGACATTGAGAAGAGCTATTTTGTAGATATCATTGGTAGAAATAGCATGACTTGCATACGTGCTATGATTTCAAAAATCTAGTACAAGATATGATCGAGAGGAATGACCTTCATGTGGATAATCCTCTCACCATAAGCAATCAAAAAATGGGTGGTTTCAAAGACCAATTACCCACTCATGAGGTACATGTAGCTCTTGCCAAACAAATGAATAAGGTCAAGATAGCACCCCTTATATAAGCGTTCATCGATATTGTTAGTATTGTGACCCGAAATATATGCTACCCAAGTCAAGTTACACCACCTATAGCTTCAAGAAATACTCCATCAACATCACAAATTCCACCACTTCCATTGTAAAGCCTGCCATCTCACCCAGTGGTGACAATAAAAAGTAAGCTAGCTCAAATCTTACATACAACATTAGCCAGATTTTCCATTTACAAGCTCATTCAACAATATACACCTCATATAGAAGATCTCATGGATATTCTTAAGTCGATTGAGCTGCAACCCTAGGAGTCTAACTCCTTTATTTATTTTGTGGGGCATGTGTAGTAGTTTCAGGAACTAGTGATCATGTTCCATGAGCATGAACTCAAACCGATAGCAAGTGATGCAATGGATCCTCCTCTACACATCATTGCATGTGTGAATGGAACACCATATAAGAGAGTTTTAATTGACACTGGTTCATCAAGTAACATAATAACCACTAGTGATATCAAATACCTAGGTTGTTGTGTCTACCTACACCCTCTGAGCATTCAATGATATGATATTCTCAATAGTCAGCACTATAGTCCTACCCATTCAGGTGGGATGCAAAACTATACTAACATTGTGTCATGTTTTAAAGGGTGCAATATCCTACAACATATTGCTAGGAATACCTTGTATCTGGGACATGAAGTGTGTCCCTTCTATCACTCACCAATGTCTAAAGTATACTTATGAAGGGCAGGTACATGTTGTCTCTATAGACCTTGAGCCCTTTAAGTATTGAAACATGGTGCAACAAATCCCCGAGTCAACATTACCATCGACTCATGTGGACTTCAAATTGAACACATCTATTCAGGGTCCACTTCCATCACCATCACCTTCCATTACTCCATTACTATATTCTTCCATGCCATCATTATCATTGGCACCCTCAAAAAAACCTTCATCATCATCCAATCCTCTATAGAAGAATATGTCGAAGAGGCCAATCTATGAGATCCCTCCCATCATTTCCACCATTTCTACTGAAGAGACTGCTAGTCTAGTATATTAGGAACCATCACATGAGGTAAGCATTGAGTCATCTCAAGCCTCACTTCCATCTCCACCTTCACCATCCCAGGTTATAATCCATTGGCTAGTACAAATCTAGGAGAATACCTAGTGATAAACATCACAATAGTTATAGCCATTGAGATAGTGTAAGATATGGGACAACCTTGTCTCCCCATAGGTAGCATTGTACCTCTAGGTATACCACCCAATAAAACAAATTTTATATATGGGGGTATTGAATATGGAACATTACCAATTCCTCAACAAGAAGAGGATGAGGAACCTTTCTCTAAGGACATAAACTACATGTCAAATCTTGACTATGCCTTGCGATATCTACATCATTGCCATTGGTATGGCTATGTTCTAGGGTTATATGAACAAGGTACTCATGTTCCTTTCCAACCATAGTATCAATTACCATATGATAAGTCTAGTTTGGGATACAACAAGTTGGAACCTTTAGATGTCCTTATAAAGAGTTTAGAATGCCTAGGACTAAATTATAGGGATGAGCTTGCACATGATCCCTATGCTAATCCAAATCATGTCTACTCATTGGGAGATTAATTTCCCACAAATATGATAGATCAGGGGTTATCTCACAATTTCACTCAATCTCAAGAAGTGGATGAAGGTTCACATACCCATCCATATGATAGTGAGGAAGAGGAAAAATGTCCTCCTCACGAATGGACAACATATGATTAGTCAAAATATCGTATAACACCCATCAATTACCCTAGTTCATATGAGGAACATGAGTAGGTCATCTCATTGGATTATGAAGAAGAATTCTACCTACATATGTTCCCAGTGCAACATACCATATGAAGACAACTTTTACCACTTGAAGAGCAAGCTTGTGGCCTACTCCATATACCACCGTCGGTCATTCCACCACCATCGCAACCACCCTTGTAAGTTGTGAGACAAACTATTATCTCTAGACTCAATGGCCCATCCAATGGAAATCATCCATACATCAACATGATTTCCATAGATATCAATACACCATTGCATCATAGGAATAACCCATCAAAGACATTGTACCTCGATATTGAGGTAATTGAATGTGATTGGGGAGATTCTACCCCATATCCATTCGAGTATTGGTCTTGTGATGAAATGTTACAACCATTTTATTTTTTTCTAAGATATCCTCATAATGTCTTTCACATTGAGGTCGAGCAGGAGTTTCCAATTGATGACATAAACCCAGCTGTTGACATTCATTTGATCCCTACTCCACACCAACTAGAAGATGGATATCGTATGTCAATTGAGACAACGATTGTCAGGGATAATGGCATAGACCCTGATAATTCTTAATTCATTAAGCTAGGGGAAATATTATCCCCTACTAAGAAATATTATTATACAAAGATTTTAAAAGCAAGGAAGACAACTTTTGCATGGTATTATAAAGATATTCTAGGACTAGATCCCAATTTAGTCATACATAATCTTACAATTGACCCAAATGCCAAGCCAGTTAAGCAAAAGCTATGCAAGATGCATCCAAAAGTTGCCTTAATGGTAAAATATGAATTGTAAAAACTATTGGATGCCAAATTTATTATATCAATGGATTATCCACCACGGGTTTCCAACATGGTACCTATCAAGAAACCTGATGGGAGGATTCACATTTGCACTGATTTTAGATATCTCAATAAAGTGAGTCCTAAGGATGAGTTTCCTTTGCCAAACATTGATGCGATGGTAGATGCCACAATAGGATATGAAATGTTATCCCTTATGGACGGTTTCTATGGATACAATCAAATTCCCATTAATCCATAAGATCAAATCAAAACAACATTCACAATGCCTTGGGGGACATTTTGTTACAAGGTCATGCCTTTTGGCCTAAAAAATGTTGGTGTTACCTACCAACGAGCTATGGCCTATATCTTCCATGATTACATGTGTAGCACCCTAAAATTGGTGCAGTAAACCTTAGTAAATAATTAAAATTACCTTAGTAATAATTCAAATTCAAATTTTAACCCCAAAACCGCTCCAAAACCGCCTGTAACCCGTTTCCTCATTTTTTGTGCCATTTTTAGAGTTTGTTTTGTCCGTTGGATGATATCGTCGTCGATTAGATGATATCACCTCAGATCGAACGAATTCATCTAGAGCAGAACATCCAGACGATTTCGTCCCAAAACTAATTTTTCATAATTAGCTTCTGTTTCAACGGTGTCTCTAATCTGGGCAGAAGCATGTCTGCATCGTTAGAGACCTCCCCCATTGGAGATCTTCCAGATTAGGATGATCTCCAACCTCCTAACCTCCCTCCTAAGCCTATTTAAACCTTAGGACCCCCATTGACATCCCCCTGGCTGAATTTTCCTGTAACTTGATCTTTGCGTGCATTATAATACCCTGGATCATTATCTGCATTTGTGCTTTTCGAATTTTCTTGCAGTAACTTTGTCATTCTTCAACTGGAGCAAGCTCAGATCGTCGTAGACGATCCTGTACAAATCTCGGATGATCACGTCAAAATTCGAGATGATTTCGACTGTAGTCAACATTGGGGGCAATTACTGCCCAGAGTTTGCATTTTTCTCTTCTCGTCTGCTGTTTCATTCTACATTTAGATCAGTTTATTGTTATTTTCTATTATTCTACATCTTGGAGTTCACCCATATAGCTTAAGTACATAATAAAATCATGATTAGCTATTAAAGCATGATAATATACTTGCATTTCTATTTGGGATTATCTTATTAACATCATTTTGTCATTTCACATCATTTTCCTTTATCAGCATAGCTGCATTTTCTGTATTCTGTGTCCATTTCTCTAATTGCAGGTCTCTGACGAATTCATCTGATGAATTCGTCAGATCTCAGACGATCCTGTCAGATAGGAGATGATCCTGTCAAATTCAAGACGATCTTGACTGCTTCAAAAATTAGAACCTCCATCAGACATCCGAAACCAGGTATGGATTTCTTCACATAATTTATTCTCTGTGTTTTCTGCTTAAATCTATTTTCTGTATTCATTTAAATCTGCATTTCATATAGAACAACTTAGATTCATTTGGCCAAACCTAGGACTTGGATGATTAAAGCTAAAATTGAACACATTAAACACATTCCCAACCTAGGCGTGGAAACTACCACTAAACGTTTCCTGGTGAACCCCACCATCCGTCGAAAAATCACCTTAATACCCCTCCCCCGAGAGGTGGGACCTTCAAAGGGCCTCTCAGTCCGAGGTACCGTCCCATCCTTCCCGCATCCCCCTTTCGGGCATGGATCCTTTAGCCTGAAGGTAAGGGTGCAGAAAATTTGGAACGATACATTTTTGGTGAACCCGACGTGAAACTAAAACCTTTTGAAAACAAAAAAAAAAAAAAAACATAGATGCATTTAAAATCATTAGAAAACTACTAAGTTGCATATCATGTTTAGATGGTAGCTCCTAAGAAAATACTAGCAGTCACTATAAATGTTGAAAATCAATTAATAGCCATAGAGGTTGATTCTTTGTTTAGAACATCTCAAACATATAGAGTCCCACCTTTGTGGGACGAACTTAATAGGAGACTAGGTATCATTTCATCTAGGTCAACTAAACTTAGGCAAATCAAGAGGTTTGTCCTAGATAGAATCCTGGATCCCCATCAACTCATTTTTTATCATGAACTTCAGAGAGCTTGCCATAGGTGGTTAGCTTATAGGAGAGCTCTTGTGTCTTCAGAATTGTTCACCTTCGAGGAATACCTCGAGAACGTAGCTGTTATACACCAATTCCTAGGTCGTGTAGAAGATCAAGAGGTCATTCTTACAGATAGGGAAAGGTGGAGGAGAGTTCCTAGAGCTGTGTTATATCGAGAGTATTGCCATGAACTTTATTTCTACCAACCAGAGTCTGAGACAGATAATATCACTATAGCACTTTTTGTCAAATTCTTGAAAGAAAATTTTCAATTTGAAGAAGAACACTTCATGACTCCTGAAGAACTTGAGCCCATTAATGATATTTATAAATTGTTTATAGAAAACTAGATCATTGCTTTCATTATTACTATTTCTTGCATTTAGTGTGTTGTTTGTTATCTTTATAATATTGTTACAAAAACAAAAAATAGAAAAAAACAAGAAAAACCAAAAACATAACAAAACCAAAACATTTTATTTTAAATACTATAGTAGGTATATAATTAAAATATATACCTCTTAAGCTTGTTGCACATATATATATATATATATATATATATATATATATTTTTTTTTTTCTGAAATCTAAACTTAAGCACAATGCCTAGACTTAGGAATGGTAAACAAACTGAAGAAGAAGAAGAAGATTGGCTAGGAGACAAAACAAAAAACCCAAATGTCCTTCCTGAGGATTCAATTCCGGAAGGAGAAACTCTAGAACAGCCAGAATATGAGCTTGTTGTAGATGAACAAGAAGAAAATCTTAAAGAGGAAGGATCCTCATCCCCTAGAATGGCTCCAGATGGAACTATTGCTTTTGATAACTTAGATCATTTCTGGAAATTTTTCAATAATAACATTGGTGCTCTTAATATGGCAGTTCGTATTGATAGAGGACAAATTAGTGACACTCAAGCAGCCATGGAAGATATGTTTAACATACACACTAATCCCTTGTCCTTTGTTGATCAAGAAAGTGATAAAGCTGGACCATCCAATAGAGATATGGTCACTATGATTCAGAACATGCAAAAACAACAGGTTACCCAACCCCCTAAGGAACCTGTTATTGAGCCTAAAATCATTCCCACACAAAAGAGACCTTCATTCACTGCTTTATTTTGCCAAACTATTGATCAATATGCTTCAAATCGACAAAAACCTAAAATGAAGCCAAACACCAATTTTCAACAATCTGGGATACAACATAATACAACTTCAAAACTTCTTCATAACACCCTTCCTACCAACAATTTACACAATAGCAATATAGCATCTAATCTTCATGTCCCTCCATCATATGCTCACAAATCCCATATTAATGCCCTACCAAACCAATATGGTGGGCAAACTAGTAATCTGGAAGCCATGGTGAAACAGTTAGCTTCCCGCATGGACCAGATAGATCCCTACCGTCCCTCGTACAATTATCGAGAGATGTGTAGTCAGCCTTTGGATCCCATAGTTGTAGCACAACCATACCCTAAACACTTTCCCATGCCCGTCTCGCCTATATATAAAGGAACCGAAGATCCCATAGAGCATCTTCGCATGTTTAGGATAGCATGTCATGATATATCACATGATGACTTGCTATTACTAAAAATGTTCCCAAAAAGTTTAGGAGGAATGGCATTAGAGTGGTACTATCAATTGCCCACTCATTCTTTGAGAAATTTTGAAGAAATAGCTGAATCTTTTGTCCATCAATTTAGTGCCTACATCGAGAGGCATGTCACCATTAAAGATTTGTACAACTTAAAACAAGACAAAGATGAATGTTTTGCTGATTTCTTAGCTAGATGGAGGCAGTTGATAGGAAAACTGCACTTTGTGCTACCTTATAGGGAAATGTTGGATATTTTTATTAATAATTTGCAAGAACAAATATCCTATGAGTTATCAACTGCTACCTTAACCACCTTCGATCAAGCTATAGACTTAGCTCGAAGGGTAGAAGATGCTCTCATTAGGAGAGGTCAGCTCAAAAAGAAAGATGATGAGAAAACATCCAGAAATCAGTACAAAAACAAACAAGTTGTAGGTGACGGAGTCACTGATAGTAGAAACATTGCTAATATCAATACAACGAAGACAACAGAAAAATTTATATTAAAACCTCCCGATAAACCTCCTCGAGAATTTACTAGATTGAATCAACCTTTATCAACCATTCTTCCTCAATTACTAGCACGAGGCTTGATTCAATTACCAACTATCCGGGAACCTGATCCAACTATACCCGGATACAGAGCTGATTTACATTGTGATTTTCATAGAGGACCTGGACATGCTACAAACTCTTGCAAAATATTAAAACATAAAATACAAGACTTGATTGATAATAATGAAATGGAGGTGCAAGCCTTCCAACCTAAACAAAATGCTCCTAATAATGCTCAAAAGAACATTCCCCAAAATCAAAATCAAAATGCTAATCAATCATTAGATATATTTCAACATCCTTTACCACAACATGGTAAAGAGGTGGCCAATCAAATTGAACATCATAATGTTCCCCCTCCTACCCGATATGTAGGGACTATTAGCGGACAATTGTCTGTTCAGGATCCTCAAATATTTGGCACAACTTTATCCATGGTCACGACCAGGACCCTACATAATATTCAAACATCGGATCTCAGTGATGTAGAATCGGATACTGAAAGTGAAATAGACATCACCTCAAATCAATCGAATAGTTCTAAAAATGAATCAGATCCTATTCAACCTATCACAGATGCTATGGTTCCGGAAGAACCATTTCCTAGAAGAGTTACTACTCGACCCTCTTCTAATCAGTTCCTTCCTAATGAACAAGCCATAAACGCTCAACCAAGACCAGTTCAGCGTCTTCAATATAACATTGTAGGTACCATCGGAGCCGTTACTAGACAACAGGCTCAAAACTCTCAACAGGATCAAACTCAGAATGATGGATCAGCTCCATTTATTTTGAAAAATCCCAATAAAGGGAATCATATGTCTAATGTTCAACCTAAGCCTCCTTACAATATTAATGAACAATTATCCAATACTACAGCCAAAATTTCCCTTTTGGACTTGTTAAGATCTTCTCCTACCCATAGGGATGAGTTAATGCTTACATTAAGCCAAATGATGGTACCTCAAAATATTCAACCTGAAGCCATGTCCAATACTATCATCACTCGAGAAGTCGATTGTATTGACTTTCGAGATAGAGATATACCACAACATAGTCTACATAAGGATAACCCCTTATATATTACTGCCCTAATTGGAGATGTAGTCGTTAAACGAGTCTTGATTGATAATGGTTCATCTCTAAACATATGCACTTTTGACTTCTACCAAATATTTGGGTTTAGAAGTGATGAAATGAAAAGAACGGATATGATTATCAAAGCTTTCAATGACGAAACACAAGAAACATGTGGAGTCATTACTATACCCTTGCAAGTTGGTCCTAGAACCCTAGATACAACCGTGTTTATTGTACATTGCCCCACATCGTACAATATACTCTTGGGTCGCCCTTGGATCAATGCGATGCGGGCTGTCCCATCAACTTTACACCAATGTGTTAAATTCGAATTTAAAAATCAGTTGGTCACTATCCATGGTGATCCTAGACCCTTTGATATGTGTGCTTTGGCAGAACCTGTTGGAGTGCAATTTTGCCCCGCTCTGTCATCCACACATCCTAATTCTTATTTTTCATCTAAACGTGTGAAACACACACCCACAAATTCATCTATTTCTCCTCCATTAATTTCACCCCCATATATAACTCAACCATCTTCTAAACAAACCACACTAGAACCTCAAAAAGATCTTAAATCCACAACCAATCCTTCATGTTCCATCCCTATAATTTCAAAACCTATAGACCCATTTATTAACACCTCCACATTATCTACATCTATCATACCTTCCACATCTAAAGATATAGGGAATGATCCTTCTACATCTTATGCTCTTTCTGATGAGCTCTTACCGAATTTATCTAAAATTCTAATATCAAAAAAAACAAATGCTTCTATGCAAGATTCCATTATCTTAAGTAATTTGCCGCCATCTCCTCATACTTTGGGCCTCCCACAACCTATGGGAAGTACTTACCAAGTCGGGAGTTGTGCTTTTATTTATAAAGGATATGATTGGGGAAGAATACCCCGAAATATCAAGACGCATTGTGATGGATATGCTCGATGCTATTTTGCTAATGAATATATTAAAGCTAAACCCATAATGCTTAAAATGGGATATAAAGGGAAAGGCTTGGGACCTTTCCAAAATGGTATGAAAGAACCTATTGAGGTAGAACCATGGCCCGCCCGATGTGGTGTGGGCCTATTTCCTAGTAAGGGTCAACCCTTCCCTTTTGAAGATGATGATCAACTCATATGTTATCAAGATTATCTAGATAAACAAGATTCTTTGTGTCCAAAGAATAATCCATTTACATGCAATATGCTATCCATAGCTTACCCTGAATTGATTGCTGAATCCGATGATGAGTTGGAAGGAGATATTTTCCATGATGTCTCCGTTGAAGAGTTGTTACACAATGGTTTTTATTTTGATGGTTCTATACCTACTATAGCCCAACTTGAGGCCACCACTCCTCAAGATGAATTATCCAAGTTAACCTTAAAATAATTACAAGAATTGGGCGTTTCACCCGCCCCACCTAATTTTGAAAGAGATCTACACATGGAAGTAGAAAACGTCATTAAAATTAACATTGGAACTGAGGATAATCCTCACATAATCAATATTGGATCAAAATTAAGTCAAGAAAAACAAGAGCAATACATTGCATTCCTTAAAGAATATGAAGATGTCTTTGCTTGGACATATGAAGACATGCCAGGTCTAGACCCTTCTGTAGTCATGCATCACCTAGTAGTCCATCCGGATGCTAAACCTGTTAAACAGAAACTTAGAAAAATGCATCCCAAAGTGGCCTTGCTAGTCAAAGGGGAGTTAGAAAAACTCTTGAATGTTGTTTTTATACAAGCTATTGATTATGCTGAATGGATCTCAAATGTAGTTCCAATCACCAAGAAAGAAGCTACCAAAGTTAGGGTTTGCACAGACTTTAGAGATATTAATGTTGCATGCCCTAAAGATGATTTTCCTCTTCCAAACATGGATCAAATCATTGATTTTACTACTGGGAGTGGAATGATGTCCCTAATGGATGGATTTTCCAGCTATAATCAGATCAGGATAGCTCCTGAAGATCAGGCTAAAATAGCCTTTATTACCCCTTGGGGTACCTTTTGTTGGAAAGTGATGCCATTTGGTTTAAAGAATGCAGGTGCAACATATCAACGAGCTATGACTTATATCTTTCATGACATGATGCATGATATCCTACATGATTATGTAGATGATATTATAGCTCGCTCTATTAAAGAAGATGATCATTTAGATGATTTGAGAAAAGTATTTAATCGGTTAAGAGAATATCTTATTCGATTAAATCCAACCAAATGCATATTCGGAGTTAAGTCCGATAAACTATTAGGGGTTTTAGTTTCTTTACGTGGTATCAAAATCGACCCTCTCAAGATTGCGGCTATCACTGATATGCCCGCACCTACCAATATATCCGAGTTACGAAGTTTACAAGGTAAGCTTCAAGCCATCCGTCGCTTCATCGATAAGTCGGCGGACAAAACCGGTCCCTTTCTTAAGCTCCTTAAGAAGGATGTCCCTTTTAATTGGGATGACGAATGTAAGGAAGCTTTTGAACTTCTCAAACAATACCTCCTTAACCCACCTATGCTTTCACCGCCTAGACCTGATCGCCCTTTTATCTTGTATATTTTAGCTTCTGATTCTGCCTTAGGAGCTATGTTAGCTCAACTTGATGATGAGAAGAAAGAACGTGCTAATTATTACATTAGCAAAACCCTCATCAGTTATGAAACTCGCTATACCACATTAGAAAAATTATGTCTAGCAGTCGTATTTTCTATGCAGAAATTACGCCATTATATGCTCAGTCAAAAAACATATGTCATTGCTAAATATGATCCCTTGCGGTATCTCATGAGTCGACCTTATTTATCGGGTCGTACAACAAAGTGGGTTCTTGCTCTAAGCGAGTTTGAACTCACGTTCATAGGACAAAAGTCCTATTAAGGGTCAAATCATAGCAGATCAATTAGTTGCTGCACCCTTAGAGTCTACCCATCCCCTCATCATTGAGTTTCCTGATGAATGCCTTCAATTAGAGGCAGACCATGTTGAACAATGGTCCTTATACTTTGATGGAGCCCGATGCATGAGTGGGGCTGGTGCGGGTATTATTTTAATATCTCCACAAAAACATCTTATACCTTTGTCCTTTAAATTAACATTTGCTTGCACCAATAATATTGTTGAATATGAGGCTCTAATCCTTGGATTACGAGCTGCCTTGGCACTAAAAATCAAACATCTGCTAGTTTTTGGTGATTCTCAACTTGTTATAAACCAAATTAATGAAGTTTATCAAACTAGAGATGATAAATTGCGCCCATATAAAGCATATGTTTTGCAATTGTTATCCTTGTTTGATAAAGTTACTTTGGAAGCTATTCCTCGAACTAGCAACCGTGCGGTCGACGCTTTGGCCGTAGCTGCATCTCTTCTCGCCCTTGGAGTTAGATGACGAATATGCCACCATCATTATTCATCGACTCCAGGAACCCGCTTCAAATAAGTCATGTTTAGAACCTTTGGATGTGTTTCTAATCAATGAAACTACTCCCGAACCTTGGTATACGGATATATTTGATTTTCTTCAAAATGGGACTTTCCCTGCCAATTCTAATAGAAACCAGCATCGGTTATTATGTAGACGAGCAAGTCGATTTGTAATAATTGGCAATACTTTATATAGGAGATATTTTGAAGGTATCCTATTGAGATGTTTGAATCTAGAAGAATCCAAATCAGCTTTAAGTGAAGCCCACGATGGATCTTGTGGAGGACACTTCAGTGGTAGTGTCATTGCTAAAAAGCTCCTTAGGATAGGATACTTTTGGCCTACCATGGAGAATGATGCACATGAGTATGTGCGCCATTGCGACAAGTGCCAAAAACATGCTGACCTTGTCCATGCCCCTCGCACAAGAGCTGCAGGCTATTTCATCTCCTTGGCCCTTTTCAAAATGGGGCTTAGACATTATTGGCAAAATTAATCCTGTGTCATCTGATGGACACAAATTCATCATAACCGCCACCGAGTATTTCACGAAGTGGGTTGAAGCTATGCCTTTAGCTTCCCGCACTGGAACACAAGTCTCTAAATTTATTTTTAATCAAATCATTTGTAGGTTCGGAATTCCTGCAAATCTCATCTCAGACAATGGAACTTGTTTCAAAAATAAAGATGTTAAGAAATTATGCCAAAAATATAAGATTCAACATCGCTGGTCCACTCCCTATTATCCTCAGGGTAATGGTCAAGCAGAAGCATCTAACAAAACCTTAATCAAAATTCTTAAAAGATTGGTCAATAAATCTGGTCACGACTGGCACATTCAATTATATCCTACTTTGTGGGCATATCGCACTAGCGTTCGTACTCCCACAGGTACTTCACCTTTTGTCTTGGTTTATGGTGTTGAAGCTATTTTTCCCTTTGAATTAGAAGTTCCTTCTTTGGCTCTACTACTTCAAGATACCGAAGTAGGAGATGAATATCGAGCTGGCAGACTCAGTCAGTTGGAACTCCTAGATGAAAAGTGCATCAATGCTTTGGAGCATCTTCGTGCCTACCAAAACAAGCTTAAAATATCATATGCTAAGAAAGTTCGTCATCGATCCTTTGAGGTCGACGACCTTGTTTTAAAAGAAAATAAAAAAAATACTAATGCAACTAAAGACCTTAAAGGTAAATTTGAGCCCAACTGGCTTGGACCATATATTATCACTGCTAAATTTGAATCGGGAGCATACAAATTAGCTACCTTAGATGGTAAAGATTTAAAAGAACCTATGAATATTATGCATCTTAAGCGATATTACGCATAAAATTTGGTCATTTCATCATTTGTATATATTTTGCATGTTGTCTCATTTTAAAAATATATATAAAACCATTTAAACAAAAACAAACAAAAATAAAAGTAAAAACAACAATATTATTGACTCTTTCGAAACCAAAAAAAATAAAGAAGAAAGAGAGAGTCAAAATCATCAAACTCCTCAAAAATATTTGTTGTATATATTTCTTCTTAAAGTATTGCAGTTATATTTTCAAATTATTTTGGATAAATTAGCATTTATTTGGAATCCCTCACTTTCACAAACACAAAAATAAATATCTTGATTTTATCTAGCATGATTACTAATCTCTCTTATATCAAAGTCCACAAAATTCAATTAAATAAAGTTTGAGCACAGAGAATTGATCTTGTTATTTACTTAAACCAAGCATATCCTTTCACAATAAAATGATTATATTTGTAATTTCCATGCTATGCTACATAGTAGAAGTGGTTTCTTGAGCGAAAAGTTTCCCTTGCTATCCTATCATGCACATGGTCTAGAATCTTTGAGAATTGACAAAAGGACAAGCTCACCCCTACCCGGAATAAAAATCCCTTGCTCTACAGCTAATCCGAGCAAGTATCCCTAGCATAGGAAGAAAAGAAAAGTTCAAGAAAAAGAGAAAAAGAAAAAAGTTATTTCAGCATTATCTCAAATATCAAGCAAAAAAACAAAAGTACAAAAAAAAAAAAAAAAAAAAGAGAGCAAAAGAGAAAAGCAAAAGCAAAAGCAATAAAATCCCTTTCCCTACCCATTGAAAAGAAAAGAAGGGTTGATGAGCTTGAATCCCTGGAATTCTCAATTATTCGAAAACTATGAGGTAAGCCCCATAACAAGTGGTTTGTGCCCAACCCGCTTGGCCTTGGGTAACTCCTAGCGTGGTGATATGTCTGTCACATTAGCGACCTTCTTTTGTATAGACCTATGTCTCGCTTATGGATTAGCTAGCTATTGATAACCCAACTTACATAATAGTTTGGTATGGTTATATGCATCTAAATCATGGTTAATGAACACTTATTTGGTTCATTCAAATCACTTGTATCAAATTATCTTGCTCAAAACTCGGTAAATGAACAAAGCAATTGCACACACATTTGTATTTGAGAGATTTTGTGTATCATTATGATAAATCAAGATTGGTAATGAACTCACATATGCACATGGGATTCCTTATAAATCTAACTTTTGTCTTTAAGATACTTTGAAATATTTTTGCAAATTGTTTGGAATAATTTCATTTTCTTATTTGAGAACAGTTGTTTAGTATAAAGACAACTACATACATTTTCAAAAAAAAAATCAAAATTTCTTTCAAAACATACACTAAAATCATATATATATTATCGACTTTCACGACGATGGTATAGTTCCAAAACTTAAATTGGAATTTTATGCCTAGCGCAAGTCCTCATCTTCATATTTTCTATTTATTTTCAAAAATTAAAAATCAACCATGCAATAAAACTATTATTTTCTTCTTTGGATTTCGCGATGATGGTATAAGTCTATACCTAAATATTCTATGCCTAGCGCAAACCATTGTTTTTATTTTCCCATTTATTTAAAATCATAAAAACATATGACTTAAATCATTATGTTACACAATTATGCTTTAAAACAACACACATTGTTACTATTTCATGTCATTATGTTCAAATTCAATTGTTGCAACCATGGTATAATTCCTAGGGAATTATTCAAAATTTTATCACACTTAGGAATTTATGCCTAGCAAAAATCATCTTTAATATATTTCATGCATAATATTTTCATGGAAATCTGAAAACAAATCACCATCATCATCATCATCATTTGCATCATCACAACAAAGTCTTAAGACAAGTCTCTTAAGCACTCTTTTACTTTTAACAATATTTCTATACTGGGATTAGCTTGACGACCGAGTGAGCGACGACTCCATGAAATGGTCTATAATAGCGAAAATGTCCTTTGAAATTATTGTTAAAAGTCCCTTTTTTTTTTATCAAATTATCCCACAAACAACCAATTTGTTTACATCAGATTATTTCATTTAAATTTTAAAAAAGCATGACATTCAAACCATAATATTTCCAAATGGCATAATTACATGAATCATCAAATCAATCACACCAAAACATTAAAGCATCATACAAACACATAAGACAAGTCATATGATCAAAAATATCATATATATATATATATATATCAACAATATATGTACATCATATCAAAACTAGATTGGTATGCCACAATCTACATCTTGGCATACTCAATCCTCTCAATCATATATCAATCTGTGCAGTGTAGTAGCCTAGCCTCGAGAACCCCTCGAGCTCTCAGCCTCATCTCCTCCCCCGCCCTAAGGTGGACGAGGTGGCCCCATCGTAGTATGTGTGGTACTGTGAGTCCTAGTCGTCGATCGGGATGAAGTCCTCGATGACCCAACCCTGATCGGATCCGCAATGCTGACTAGTAGCTATACCCTTTGGCCCTCTAGCACTAGCTAGAAGTAGATACCCTGATAGAATGTGGTCTGAGCAATCGACCGCGCCAGCTCCTGAGTGCTCACTCCTCCGCTCCGTGCTCTGAGGCGTGCAACCTCATCTCTGAGCTGTGTAGCCTCAGCTCGATGGCGTGTAGCCTCATCTTGTAAAGTCTACACCTGTGCCTGGAGATGGACAGTCTCCTCCCGGAGAGTAGCCATCTCACTACTCTCTCCTATCTCCACACCCTTGCCCTTATCGGGCGATGGTGGCCTCTCTCTCCGTGGAGAAGGGGGTCTCTCCTCCCTCCTCTCTCGCTGCCGTGGCCTCTACCGAGCTCGTGGCCTCCTCTACTCTCTCCCTCGCCATGACCCTGTGCCACCTCAATGGCCGCCTGGCACCGCCTCCCCATCCGACACACAACTACATGAATCGAACCCTGAGCCCTCGTCATCCGAGGAGGGCGGATGCCTATGTACCAGGCATCATAGCCATCGGCTACCCCAACATCGTCCCCATCCACTGGCTGGATCGGGGCATCATCTATGTCCTGACTCCAGAAGCGCTACATATCTGGAGCCCTGCTAACTGTAGTGTTATCTCGGATGGTCCGAGAAAACTTGTAGTCTCTGAGAGATGGGATCCCCTACTGTAGATCGAACTGCCTCAAAACTTGATCATAGCGGTGGAGCTCCACCTCTCCCCTCTCCATCCTTAGCCAGCAAGTTTGCCTAACATGAGCCAACTCCTGTCCATCCTCGGCCCACCCTGGATGATCTCTCCAAGGCCTCCAGGTGATCTGGTCGGAGACAAGGTCATCAAGTAGTCTCCGGGACATTGGCAGATCTATCCGCCGTTGTGACCCTCTCTAGAGCCACCAGTAGAAAGCTCGGGGCCTCTCCCCATCAATCCCTATCAATGGGAGCCCTACCGGCCTCCACATCGTGATGTGCTCCCAGCACCAAACCTGTAGTAGTGATGTCATGACCAGACATTGGCCGCCCTTGTATACGACCCCATGCAGGATCCTATACAATCGACATAGTACAAAGCTCCCCCAAGAAAACCTGTACCCGTGGTCTCTCATGTCGTAGACCACATCTGTCAGTAGCCATGGTACTCTACATCCACTCTGATGGCATAGCAATAGACCACCTACCACCCCAGCCAAAACTTGTGTCAGTCTAGATGCCCCAGGCATCTGGCATAGTGACTCGATGTTCACTCCGCCCTTCTCCAGGGTGAAGCTCGAATCTTCGCACAGTCGCATCATCACGTGGCCCTGATTGGCCATGGGAGTTATTAGCCATCCTTGTATGGGGATCCTCAAAATCCTCCATACATCCTCCAATGTGGGAGTCATCTCCCCTATCGATAACCGAAAATAGGAAGAACCCGGATACCACCTCTCTGCTAGGGCTATCAATAGCCCCATATCTGTAGAAACCTGTGGCATATCTACCACATGCTGCAAGCCGACTTGAGCCAACCGATCTTGCTCTACCTGAGATAGAGTGGCCAAGTCATCCCTCAACCCGTCGTATTTCCATTCTCTACTCTTTAGTAATCCTCTCTGCAACATAAACAACAAAACAATAAAAATCATTAATAAAATAGTGATTAAAAATGCAAGTAAAACAAGTTCAATTTCATAAATAGGAGTTATCGTCGTCCTACTATTGGATGATATCGTCCAATTTGAGCAAATTCATCTCCGATTTCGCAAGAGGGAATCATCCCTTATTGGATGAAATCATCCCCATATCGCCGATTTCGCCTTTGGACGAAATCGGCGATATCGAGATGATTTTGATGAAATGGAGACAATTTCGTCTCGACGACGTCGACGGCCCAAAAAATGGCCGCGATGCTCAAAAATCATTTAAAATTAATCTAAAAAGCATAGAAAATCAAAATTAAAGCATTCTAAACTAAGTTTAGACTCTTACCCGTAGCCCGCGCCGGACCTCTGTCGATCTGTGCGCTGTCTCGACCATCTTGTCTGCAAAGCTCTAGAAACCAGAAAATGAAAATGAACAGTAACAATGAATTAGGGTTTTCCCTATTTTTCTTAATTTTATTCAAAAACAATTAAAAACATTTTAAATTTTGCTTTTTCATGTTTTTACCTCAAACGTTCGATTTGGGTAAAAACACGGAGGGGGCACCATAGTAAGTTGTCGTACGATTCGACCTAGAATCGTCGCCTAAAAATGGGAATAATTTTTGCTTTCTCATAGATCGAGAAGAACTCATATTTAACGCATTTTCCTTGAAAAATTTGCTAAAGAGGGGGCAAAATGTAGCACCCTAAAATTGGCACAGTAAACCTTAGTAAATAATTAAAATTACCTTAGTAATAATTCAAATTCAAATTTCAACCCCAAAACCGCTCCAAAACCGCCTGCTACCCGTTTCCTCATTTTTTGCGCCATTTTTAGAGTTTTTTTTGTCCGTTGGATGATATCGTCGCCGATTAGACGATATCGCCTCAGATCGGATGAATTCATCTAGATCAGAATGTCCAGACGATTTCGTCCCAAAACTGATTTTTCATAATTAGCTTCTGTTTCAACGACGTCTCTAAGTTGGGCAAAAGCATGTCTGCACCGTTAGAGACCTCCCCCATTGGAGATCTTCCAGATTAGGATGATCCCCAACCTCCTAACCTCCCTCCTAAGCCTATTTAAACCTTAGGACCCCCCTTGACATTCCCCTGGCTGAATTTTCCTATAACTTGACCTTTGCATGCATTAGAATACCCTGGATTACTATCTCGCATTTGTGTTTTTCAGATTTTCTTGCAGGAACCTTGTCATTCTTTAGCCGGAGCAAGCTCAGATCGTCGTAGACGATCCTATACAAATCTTGGATGATCACATCACAATTCGAGACGATTTTGACTGTAGTCAACATTGGGGGCAATTACTGCCCAGAGTTTGCATTTTTCTCTATCTTCGTCTATTATTTCATTCTGCATTTAGTTAGTTTTATTATTATTTCTTGTTATTATGCATCTTGGAGTTCACCCATATAGCTTAAGTACATAATAAAATCATGATTAGCTATTAAAGCATGATAATCTACTTGCATTTCTATTTGGGATTATCTTATTAACATCATTTTGTCATTTCACATCATTTTCCTTTATCAGCATAGCTGCATTTTCTGTATTCTGTGTCCATTTCTCTAATTGCAGGTCTCTGATGAATTCATCTGACGAATTCATTAGATCTCAGACGATCCTGTCAGATAGGAGATGATCCTGTCAAATTCAAGATGATCTTGACTGCTTCAAAAATCAGAACCTCCATCAGACATCCGAAACCAGGTATGGATTTCTTCACTTAATTTATTCTCTGTGTTTTCTGCTTAAATCTATTTTCTGTATTCATTTAAATCTGCATTTCATATAGAACAACTTAGATTCATTTGGCCAAACCTAGGATTTGGATGATTAAAGATAAAATTGAACACATTAAACACATTCCCAACCTAGGCGTGGAAACTGCCACTAAACGTTTCCTGGTGAACCCCACCATCCATCAAAAAATCACCTTAATACCCCCCCCCCGAGAGGTGAGACCTTCAAAGGGCCTCTCAGTCTGAGGTATTGTCCCATCCTTCTCGCATCCCCCTTTCAGGTGCGGATCCTTTAGCCTGAAGGTAAGGGAGCAGAAAATTTGGAACGATAGATACAACATGCATAAAATTTTGGAAGATTACATAGATGACTTATTGGTTGTCTATAATTCACCATGATCATATAGATATATTGCGTAATATTTTAGATCACCTCATTGAACATAATGTTAGGCTAAATCCCAATAAGTGTGTATTTGTGTCACATCTAAAACTCTTGGGATTCATAGCCTTTAAGTGAGGCATATAAGTAGAACCAAATAAATTCAAGGTAATCCTAGAAATGTCTCCCCCCACTACTATCAAGTAGTTGCATAGTATGCAAGGAAAGGTCACATCCATCAAGCACTTTATAGTGCAATTTTTGGATAAGTGTCGACTGATGAATAAATTGTTACATAAAGGGGTCGCATTTAAGTGGGATGACAAGTGTCAAGCTACCTTTGATGAAATTAAACAATATTTGGATTTACCACTAGTATTGGTTCCTCCTCGACCAAGAGTGTCATTCTATCTTTACATCTCATCTACTGAGCTTGCATTGGGCACCATGTTGGCCCAAAATAATAAATTGCATAAAGAACAGGCTATAAACTATATTAGCTGCACCCTGGTTAGCTATGAAATAAATTATGCATATGTTGAGAAGCTATGCTTAGTAGTGGTTTTCACCACTAAAAAACTATGCCATTACATGCTCAATCATACCATGTATGTAGTATCAAAAGAGAATCCATTGTGCTACATGATGAGTCGAACTTACCATAGTAGTCACATGGTGAAATAAATTATGTTATTGATGGAATTTTACCTAGAGTTCATAGGAAAAAAATCAATTAAATTTCAGGTCATAGCCGATCAACTAGTAGAGGCTCCCCTCTAGGATGACCAGCCTCTTAGCATAGAGCTTCCCGACGATGAAGTTTTTTAGGTGTTAGAATCACCTGATCTCAAAGATCCTGAAGCAAAGGATGATATAACTCTATTTTTTGATGGCTCTAAATGTGATCAAGGAGGTGGCACAAGTTTTGTATTCTTCACACCACAAGGGGCTCTTATACCCCTATCATTTAAACTTGATTTCCCATGCACCAACAATAATGCCGAGTATGAAGCTTTTATCATAGGACTTCAAATGGCAATCACCATGAAAATAACCAAGCTCAAATTTTTTGATGATTTCTTACTCATAGTCAATCAGGTCAAAGGAATATTTTAGTGTAGATGCCTTGTATTGCAAGCCTACAAAGCCCTAGTGAATAAACTTTTAGTAAAATTTGAATGGTATGATATTGAGGCACTCCCTTGTTCATCTAACCATTTTGCAGACACAATGTCCTTATTAGGGTCTTTAATCTCATAGAACCCTTATGATGACATAACAACATTCAAGTAAAAATGCTATCGCACTCTACGACTAAGTGTGAGGAGCTTAACTCCATGCCAAAAATCCACATGATTCAGATTAAATATTTGCATGAATGGTTCTCTAAAATTCACAATTGCTTAATTAATACCACTTGGGGGACTTTGTTCCGTCAAACTCCTTTTGATAATAGTACAATGCTATATCTACAATTTCTCTCTCAATCAATATTTTCAAGAGATGAACGTCAAAGGGATCATACAATTCATACAATTGAGGCTTATTCAAAGAAATCAAATATTATTTAAAACTTGGAAGTATTCCTTCTATATTATTGCATGCCACAAAATTAGCATTTAAACAAAAAGTGGTAAAGTATGACTTACATGGAGACATAATGTATCATCGAATCTATGAAGGTATCCTCCTTCATTGCTTAGACCATCAAGAGTCAATTTGGACCATCATCCAATCACATGATAATATATTTGGTGGTAATTTTAGTGGCATGGCCATCACAAAGTGCATTCTTTGCATGGGCTATTATTGGCCAACTTTAGAGAAATATTGTTGTGCTTATATCAAGAAATGCGTAAAGTTTCAACACCACACTAATTTGACACACGTACCTTATCAGGCCTTACAAATGATTCAATCAATTTGGCCATTTGTACAATGGGGGTTTGATTTAATCAAGAAAATCGCACCCCCTTCCTTAGGTCATCACACGTTCATCATTACGACTAATGAGTACTTTACAAAATGGGTGGAAGAAATTCCCCTTACCACTACGACTGGATATCGCATCACGAAGTTCATGCTACATAATATCATTTGTCATTTTGGTATTCCATCTAAAATAATTTTAGATAATGGGACACCTTTTAAGAATAAGGATGTGCATGCTTTAACAAAAAAATATAATATACATCACAACTTTTCTATGCCCACAAGCTAATGGGCAAGCTGAGGCATCAAATAAAATAGTTATTACAATATTAATGAAAACATTTAAGGATAATCATAAATATTTATATGATCAATTGCCTCTGGCTCTGTGGGATTACCACACTAGTATTCAGACACCCACTAGGGCAACCCTATTTTTACTAGTGTATGGTGTTGAGCTTGTTATGCCTTTAGAGTTGGAAATCTCGTCACTGTGCATATCCATGCAAGAGTTCATCGATGATGATACCGCATGGCAAGCTCACCTAGACCAATTAAATTTGATTGATGAGTGACATGTTAATGATCTTGAGCATCTATGTGTTTATCAAGAGTGCTTTAAGAGAGCTTATAACATGAAAATCCACTCTAGAAATTTTTAGGTTGGTGATCTAGTTCTAAAAGAGAACCAAAAAAATTGTAATTTGCTACCCCATCTACAAGATAAATTTGCAGTAAACTGGTTAGGTCCATACATTATTACTAGTCAAATTAGACCTGGAACTTATCGCTTAGCATCCATCAAAGGAAGTGAAGAGACTGAACTGCTAAATATCCTTCACCTGCAACATTTTCATGCTTAGAGCATAGTACCTCATCCTAAATTGCTCCAAACCTATCTACGACCCCTTTGAACCTATCTACGACCCCTTTGGTCACCCTAAAATGCTCCAAAGTGGTCTACGATCCCTTTGGTCAACCTAAAATGCTCCAAGGTGGTCTATGACCCCTTTGGCCAACCTAAAAAACTCCAAGGTTGTCTAGACACCTTTGGTCAACCTAAAATACTCCAAAGTAGTCTATGAGCCCTTTGGTCACCCTAAAATGCTCCAAAGTGGTCTACAACCTCTTTGGTCACCCTAAAATGCTCCAAGGTAGTCTATGACCCCTTTGGTCAACCTAAAATGCTCCAAAATAGTCTATGAGCCCTTTGGTCACCCTAAAATGCTCCAAAGTGGTCTACAACCTTTTTGGTCACCTTAAAATGCTCCAAGGTAGTCTATGACCCCTTTGGTCAACCTAAAATTCTCCAAGGTAGTCTACAACCCCTTTGGTCAATCTAAAATGTTCTAAGGTAGTCTACGACCCCTTTAATCACCCTAAAATACTCCAAAATGGTCTATGACCCCTTTGGACAACCTAAAATGCTCCAATGTGGTCTACAACCCCTTTGATCACCCTAAAACACTCCAATGTATTCTACAACCCCTTTGGTCATCCTAAATTGCTCCAAGGCATTCTATGACCCCTTTGGTCAACCTAAAATGCTCCAAGGTGGTCTACAACCCCTTTGGTCAACCTAAAATGCTCCAAGGTGGTCTACGACCCCTTTGGTCAACCTAAAATACTCCAAAGTGGTCTATAACCCCTTTGGTCACCCTAAAATGCTCCAAGGTGATCTACGACCCCTTTGGTCAACCTAAAATGCTCCAAGGTGGTCTATGACCCTTTGGTCACCTCAAAAGGCCCCAAAGGCATCTATAAGACCTTTGGTCACCCTAAAATTCTCCAAAGGTGTCTACGAACCCTTTCTTCACCCCAAAAATCCCCAAAGGTATCTATAAACCCTTTGGTCACTCAAAATGCCCAATGGTATTCACTAATCCCATTGGTCAAAATGTATATACATATATAAATATCAAAAACACAAAAATATTGCATTGCATTACATACCACTGCATCATATTAGTCACTTGCATTAGGCATACCCATCATTGCATTTTATATTTTAGAGTTGATAATACATTTCTAGCACTAGGTATGTATAGTAGGCATATGCCAAAATCAATGTTGTCAAAGGTCAGTTTTACCACCTAATTGCATTATATTTCCATCCACATTTCATACTGTGTTTGTTTCCCTTCACTTAGCCATTGTTCATAAGGTATTTTTAGGATTTTTAGTCACTCAGCCATATCTATTTTTCTTTTTATATTTTGTAGAAAGCTATCATGATTTTTAGAAGGTAGAATCCTACTTAGATTGTACCTTGTATATGTCAAAATCCCAACACATTTTCACATTAATAAATCCAAGTATTGCACAAGGAAAGATGAAACCTACAAATTGGTTCATGTTACCCTAAGTGAAAAGTTTATCTTGCTCATCCCCCTATGCAAATGGTTCAATAATGCTGAGAATTGACAAAAGGAAAAGTTCCTCCTTACCCCAAACAATCAAAATCCCTTGTTTCATGCCAAATTGGGGTAAGTATCCAAAGAGAAAAATAAATAGTGGTTATTACCACTTAAAAATATTTAAAAGAAATAGTGGTTTTCATCATTAATAAAAGTAAAATAAATAGTGGTTCTCACCACTACCAAAATCCCTTACTCACCAAAACAAAAATGAACAACTCCTTAGAGCAATTCAACAATAAAAGAAAAGAAGGGAGTATTGAACTTGAATATCTAGAATTATCAATATTTGACAACCATAAGGTAATCCTCATTACATGTTAGGTCGCATCAAGCCTACCTAGTAATGGTGGTATCCTTATGAATGCCAATATATCTATCACATAAGCGACTTGCTTTTGTATAGACCATTGTTTGCATGCAGATTAGCTAGCTTTTGGTAGCCTATATTGCCTAGTGGTCTAATACAACTATGTACAAAACTCAATATAATGATACTCATAGGGTGATCTTTAGTATAGATGGGCTACATTAGTACTATTTTGCACTGAGGTAACCTTATGCATTATCAAAGAAATGAATTCACATGCACACACAGGAATATTGAATATCTTGGTCATCCTAGTAGATTTATACCTTGCCAAAAAGTCTTACATGGTTAATATACAACTTTTGATTAGGTAACTAGAGTTTTTGAATCTCCCAAAAATACCAAACACATCATATAACCTCATATTATTCATTCCATTACATACCACACTACCATGTATTTATTAGTTTACATATATCAATCCATTACATAGTATGATGATAAAGTTAAAATAAATAGATAAATTTTGTACAGTCTATAGTGCTAGCATCTAGTATGTCAAATAGTATTCATAATCCATCATACAAATTAACAAATCATCCATTTCATTATGCATACACACATATACATATCATCAAATCACATCATATTACAATACATGCATACATGATAAGCATCCATAAAAGCATTAGTAAAGCAAACATAAGCATTACATACATCTAATAAAGCAGTAAGGAAACACATGATGATAATAGAAAAGCTCATATATATATATATATATATATATATATATATATATATATATATATATATATATATATATATATATATATATATATATATATATTTGTATATGTATGTATATATGTATGGAACCAAAATATACATCATAATCCTCAAACTGCTTGTAGGCTACAATAAAGTGGGTCGTCAGACCTCACACTTCGAAAATCCAAAAAGAGAAAATAACCATCAAAGTGTTAAAATCTATGGTCACGCAAGACCAACACTATGACTCTCACTCCTACCCTCAGTTATATTCCATTGAGAAATCCTAGATCTACTACTCCCTACCTTGTCTAAAATTTGTGCAGATCTAGGTGCTCCCATCCTCGTAGAAGATTGTCCTATGCCATTCCTCTGACTCGGTGTGACCCACTAGCAAAAGGATGGGCTGGTAAGCACCCCCTAAGGTACACTATCTCATCCTACAACTCCTCGGTGTATGCTCACTCCTATCGACAATGAGCCTAGAAGTCCCCCACTAAGGCTTGGAGCTGTGTCACCTCCTCTCATAGTCTAGTCATCTTGCCACTACTAGATCCCCCATGGATAGGGCTCCATGCTCCACCCTATGTCTTAAGGGTATCTATCTAGCCTACCTATCAATATTAGCCTATGCACTCTGTACCTGTGCCTATAGGAGAGCTCTCTCCTCAATGTGCTCCCATCTACCCCTGATAATATCATCTCATAGCTTAACAATGGTAGCATCTCATGATACCATTTATGCTTACACTACCTACTCATCAAAGTTATCCTCACCAAAGTCATCTTATGTATATCCTACATCAAGGAGATCTACCCACTCATTCTCTACCTAGTGACGTACATGTCACTCACTTGCATCTGGCTCCTAATCTAGAGCCTCATCGTGACCCTCATTTGGAACATCTCTATAAGCCTCCGCCATTGCTATAGTTGTATCACATCCTAGAAGCCCCTCTCCTCACCACTAGTGTGTCTCCCACTAGGAGTTATAATTTTCTATAGTCCTTGCATCATCGAGATTAGAAATATCCACTACAAGATCTTCCTCCTCTCTTAATACCTCAATCATACACCAACCAAGTTTCCTCTCATCCCCATGATGTTAATAGATCACTGGATCACTCAAAAACCCCTGGCATAGCCCAAACTATTGTAGGACTAGAGCATATGAAAAGTAATCCAAATAAATCCCATGTTGCCCTACTAACCATCTCCTTCACCTCACCTGATGAAGTTGTGCCTTAGCCTCAGGCCACGCTAGAAAATCCCTATAGGATCTCCAAGTCATCTTCTCTACTTTGAGTCATGCAAAAGACTACGCATAATGGTCAATCTCACCTGCAAATTGATGACTTTGATTTACCTTCTAATATCGCTACCATAGAATCCCATAGCCTATCTCCCTATCTGCAAGTTGTGCTTGTGTCATCCAAGGTAGTCCCCATGGTAGATCCATAAAAATATGCTATCATCCCCACACTTGCAGTAGAAAGTTGTATCCTAAGCCTTTCCACCTACTGGAGTTATACTTTTCTATAGTCCTTGCATCATCGAGATTAGAAATATCCACTACAGGATCTGCCTCCTCTCCTAATACCTCAATCATACACCAACCAAGTTTCCTCTCATCCCCACGATATCAATAGATCACTGGATCACTCAACAAACCCTAGCATAGCCCAAACTATTGTAGGACTAGAGCATATGAAAATTAATCCAACTAAATTCCATGTTGCCCTACTAACCATCTCCTTCACCTCACCTGATGAAGTTGTGCCTTAGCCTCAGGCCATGCTAGAAAATCCCTATAGGATCTCCAATTCACCTTATCTACTTTGAGTCATGTAAAATACTATGCATAATGGTCAATTTCACCTGCAAATTGATGACTTTGATTTACCTTCTAATATTGCTACCATTGAATTCCATTGCTTATCTCTCTATTTGCAAATTGTGCTTGTTTCATCCAAGGTAGTCCCCATGGTCGATCCATAGCAATATGCTATCATCCCCACAATTGTAGTAGAAAGTTGTATCCTAAGCATTTCCACCTACTGGAGCAGATCTTGTACAACTCATCATATAGTTGTGCTAGCAAAGTAGTGTTAGCAACTGCTCTACAGTGCACTCCACAAGTGTAAATACCAACTCCAAAAGGTTCCAAGGAAACCTAGATCTTGATGAGTCTAGTAGCAATATGTTGGAGATTAGTGTCATTAGGAAATCATACCTTGTGGTCAATACCCTGGCCTTGTACCATAAATCCACTAGAATACCATCGCTAAGTGAGTTGCATACTTCCTCCTACCAGTCCCTATCAAAGTATTTTTGCATAACTGTATCTCTCATACCTCAGTGTATAGATACAATAAACCACCCCTCTATCGAAATACATAAAATTTGATAGACATCCTCTAGAGTCACTATCATCTTCCTATAGGTAGGTGGAAGGTGTTGGTGTGAGTAACCCATAAGTCTATCAAAGCAGTGAGATAAGCTCGATCACCCACCATGGGCTATAACTGTATCACTTGCTTAATACCAATGACATCAAGTAATTTCTAGTCCTCCTATGTTAGTAAGCCTGTAGTGGTCTTAAAGAGAGTCAAAAATCGATATCGACTCTTAACCACCTTGTAGAGGTAAGCAAATTAATAAAAATGCACCAAACATGCATCAAAATTACCCAAAAATACCATAAAAACTCAAAAAGGGATATGTTTTCCCTACATTTGTGGCCATCCCACCTAGGGATGGCCCCCAATTTGGCAATCATCCCACCCAGGGATAGCTACTAGTGGCCATCCCACCCAAGGATGACCCCCAAAAATGCTTAAAAATGGGTCATTTTGACCCCCAAAATAGCCATAAAATACCAAGAAAACACAAAAAAATGGAATAAAAATGCATCTAAACCATAAATAAAGCCTACATTCCTACAATTTATCACTACTATGGTTCATTAATTGATAATTAGTGTGTTCTTGTTGGAAAAAGTGCAACTAATTACAATTTCATATTTAGTAAAGAATAGGAGAAAATGCAGCCCTTACCCGTCTCGCACCTGCTCTACCACTCATCGAGTCCTGTAGCTATATCATAGTTATTGTGTGGTACTATAAGTAGTTATCCACTTTAGAAAATCAATCTCCTACTTCTCACCTCTCAGTTTTCCAAGTTAGAAGGGTGAAAATGAGCTCATTTGCCCAATTTTGGGCTTATAAAGCACTAAGATGAGCATGGCCATCCTAGGGTGGGACGGTCAACCAATTGGCCAACCATACCACCTTGGGATTTCCATAAACTATGTAGCCATCCCACCTATGTATGGCCACCAACAAATCCCACAAAACAACTAAAAATAATTAAAAAAAAAAGGCTCAAAACCCATAAAAAACAAGTCAAATTTGACAAAATTAACAAAGGATCAAAATTGAACTCAAATTTTTCATGGATTCTCTAAAAAGTATCTAATTCACTCCCCAATAAGGCCATTGTGGCTGGACCACTCCACAGGAAGGAGGTATTTAGTCTTTTTCTTCCATGAAATTGCAACAAAAAGATCAAAATCTTCACAAAATTGATAAATTTTACAATGGGTAAAACTGACAATTACCCCAATCAAGTCATATGGATCAATTGAATCATAAATTTATCATTTTTCATGTCCTTATTGACTCATAACTTTAGGGGGTAGTCATAATAATGAATTCATAATCAAAATCAACACTTAAACACTCAAAAGTGTAACTTGCATACATTCAAAAGAATCATTGCCAAAGACAAATTTTCAAGCCTACACTGGGACAAATAATCAAGAAATTCAAAAAAAACAAATTCTTTGTCTCCTTGAAGCCTTCGGAATTTAACTGCACAAATACTTATAAGTGAAACAAGAAACCAAGACCAAGTATACCGTAAGCACCAAAAATGCTATTGCAAGGTGGCTGAAAGATATACCAAAATCAATTCGTCAATTATGTCAAAAGCAAGGATTCCAAGAATGTATGCTCTTTCCAAAATAGATGCATCTAAATTTGGTTAGGTTAATTAATAATATTAATAATTTAACAATTTAGTCATCTATTTTTTCTCAGCGCTCTGTTTGTAACAACCCCATTTGTTACTACAATTTTTTCTTTTTTTATATATACATATTCATCTTTCATGAGGCAATGGTCATAATCATGAACTAAGATAGAATCATTCTATTTGGATTGTAATATATCAAGGCAAATAAAATCAAGAGTTACAAAGACTTTATCAGAGTCACTCTTGAGTAGAAGTGATCAGCTTCTATGAAACCCTCATACCACTTGGATATGGGAACATTGGGCAAGCGTTAAATTACATCCCTCTTAAAATGAAAATCACCCTTAACCATACTATCCACTAAGACCAGTATATAGGTGAATGCCTTGAAGATGGAAAACCATCATAATAAAATAACCTCAACAATGGTTATTCATAGATCTTAGATCCTACCCACATCTTCTCGATGGGATCACTATACATGATTAAAATTACATAATCCTTGGAATGCCATCTTAAGCATGATTATATTACCTTATACATCTTAAGGCTTATTTCAGGTTATCATAATGTTTCAGGTTATACCAACCAGGAATGTTTATGAAGTGATCATAACCCAATTAATTCTTAAGGAGTAGAATCCATTACTGTATGATTCTTAAGACTATAGAACACATGAGGTATTCAATTGAGAAATTTTTACATTCCATTGCATTCTACTTTTTGCATCCATACAACCATTGAATACATCAAGTGCTAGTTGTTGAAAGGTAAAGCTAACTACATAATTCATAATTACCCAATACATCCCAGGAAATAATTGACATAATCGTATATCATTAAATCATCAACATATTAAAGTTAAGCATACATTCCTTGCATCGTAGTACACATGGTCATAATCTAAGAATTGCATAACTGTTTCATCAACATTTAACCATCTCATCCACTTAAATTATTTTCATTTTGAAGTAAAAGCAACATGCACAAGAATTAACACACCATACCACAAATAGAGTGACACGTTGTTTATCCCATGAACCCTCATGGGGAATAAACCCAACCTCCAAAATATGTACTTTCCTCATATTCATAAACTAAGGATGTCAAATATTACAAATATAGAAGGGCTACTATGGGTCCCTTTCAATTAATTATACATGGCAAGGAATAAAACCATTCCTTATCAAATTCATGATGCAATTAAGGAATTTTCCCAATTCCTTTCTCTAAGTAATCATTATATCATTAAGGTATTTCTCATACCAATAAGGAATCCATCTGTCTCTTTAAACTCATGATGCAATTGAGGAATCTATTGATTCCTTCCTCTAATCCATCCTAAGAATTTTCTTATGTTTATGATAATCATCAAAATATTATTTTGGATAAGTCGTATTTATGTTAGAGATAACCATATAAGTTCCCTCAAGAATGAAATCCAAATTCATTCTACATAATTGACACAAATTCAATCCATGAATTAAAGTCCCATACCTTTAATTCATTATTAAACCATTCTTCCTAAATTAATAATTCAAGTTAATAACTTAAATTATCTATCATTTCATAATTATATCCTGTTGTACCAACCCATGTCAGCCATATTTCTCCTTAATATTAGGTTAATAAGAGTAAACCCTTAGAGGTTTAGCATGGGTAATATAAGCTCATCATACTAAAGCTATTTCCTTTGATTATATACAAACCAATAGGGGTCTAATTCCCTATGGATACAACATATTAATCTATTCAATTGATTCTCAATTGCTATCAAACTTGCTTCCTAAATTTGATCCAAGATTCATTTCATTACTTTCCAAATCCTATCAATTCTCTTCCCAAATGTGAGCTAAATATGCATCAAATATCCTACACAATTTTTATATTTCAATCCAAGGTTAGCTCTCAAATCAATTCATTTCCATAATTGGATCCCAATATGCATTCAATTATTTCATCCTCTATCATAAATTTTTCAAGAATGCATTTGTAAATTGTTATCAAATTTTTCCCAAAATTTGATCCAACATAATCTCTAATTATTTTTCTAATTTGGTTATCAAAATCCAATCCAAAATAGTATTTCTCTTATCTCCAAATGATACCAAATATGTCTCCAATATTTGCTTTAATACTATTCGATCACTCTCTCAAAGAGGGAATCCCCATAAATTCCCATAAAACCTCTAGCATCAAGGTCTATTTCTAAATAATTTACTTTTCTAATTCCAATCAACATGAATGCCATTCCTGTGATTGTCTGGGATATTTGGAAGAGTCTCATACCTCTTCTTGGATGGATACCAAGATCATACATTCTTCTAGTGGATTAAATTCATTAAAGATTTCATAATAAATCATAGTATGTATTTTACATACAAAATCTAAAATTCCACTAAAATAATTACTTCCATTTACTTCTCATATTAAACATGGCAAATCACCAAGCATGAATAAATACTTGATTCATCATAACAAGGATTAAATCTTAATCCCATTAATTATTTATATGCAAACACACATCACATATTTGCCAAATGTGTATCACATACAAAAAAATCACCAATCATGAGTAGATGATTCATCCATCCTTAATATTTTCATAAATAAGGATCGATTCATAATTCCAATCATCATTTGTTTGGAATATCACCAAACTTAGGGAAGATTCTCATACCTCTTCCCAAGGAATGGACACCAATCCAATCCTTCCAACACTAGAAGATATACCATTCTTCTAGTTGACTTTATATATTTACAAAATTTATAAGTCATAATATAGTTTATTTTCTTTTCTAATTATTTTCACAATAATATGCAAGGTCTATTTTACCACCTGTTCATAAATTTGTCATTCAATTAGATATAAAATCTCTAATGAAAATATCCAAAAATATTTGGTTATTATATTATACAAAATAATTTTTTGAATTTATGAACACAAAACTATTATTTACCAAACTTAAGAGATACTTTAATTCACTCCCAAAAATCCAAAATCATTCCTTTTTCCTAATTACCTCAAACCCATTTGAAGCAATATTTCATATCCATTGGCTAAAGTTCCTACTTTATAACATCCATCTCACTGACATTTATTTACTCAAGTAAATTAGAGCTATAAGTCATACTTTAATCCTTCGATAAAATCCAAAAGTACCAATAAACCATTTCTAAAGGCTTTTAAGATTTTATAACCATACAATATATGGTATTCTATTATTACAACATGTAATATTAAAACCCTTTCTTTTCATAGACTCAAAAGTTCTATCCTTACTTATCAAGTTGTCTAGCATAAATCCATTGTCTTACTTCAAAAGGGTTATTAAACTTACTAGCCTATAGGAGTTTCAATAACCTATAGGATTCATTATTTTACATTGGCATCTTCTGCACCGAAGTCTAAATATAAAAGTGTCACATCATAATTAGTCTAATCAGGCTTGGAGAGGCATGAATGAATATATAAATGTTTTGACTTGATTTTCAAAAGGCCCTCACAATGGTGCAATCAATACGAAGTATAGCATAGATGACTGTGATCATCTAGGACAAGGTCAAAGAGAATTAATATGGATTGCATCCTAATGTAAATTATGAGATTTATAATTAATATCATTACTCTATTTCCATCGAATGTATTTATTAGAAACTTCATGTACTCCAACATTTAGTAATAATCCTCTATGGAGAAGCTCTAAAAGGTATAGAGTCCCATTTATTTGTTATTCCATATAATGTGGAAGAAGTGATGAAGTGGTACAAAATTCCATCAGCATTTGATAGGTTCTTCTAATTAAGGGTCCATCATGGGCGATGAACGAGGATTTTCTACATGAATGTTGTTCGATGACAAGAGACTTAGACACTCAAACTTTAGTAACATGGATGGATATAACATTAATAGCTATTGGAGTTTTATTTATGCATCGTTATGATTGGGTGTAGCATATGATGGATGCATGGACTATTAAATGTCCGCCAACAATGATCTTAGAAATTTAAAGAGAGCAATTCTATATTATTAAGAGCTTACCATAAGATCGAATAACGTCTAAAGCTCACACAACTTGAATTAATTGATGTGATATCATCACAGGTTATTTCAAACCGCGAAGTAGATCAATTTGATTCCATGAGCCCTCTTGGATTTCGATGACTTTTGACTATCCCAAATATCATGAAATACAAAATAAAAGACACCATCACCCTTTTACTGTATGAAGGGAAATATAAGCCACATACCAATGCATAAATATTGTGATAGATTTCGTGTTGACTCCATTAAAGGTGCATAAGGGATTTTTGGGTAGCCTTAATATCAGTTATAAAGGACACGCTTCATATGATGACACATTGGAGACAAAAGGAAGCTATGTGTTTCAAAAATAACATAGTCATGCTAGAGAGTTTGATCTTCTTGAAAACCATGACACCCTTATTAGAATTTTAGGGATGAGTACAAAACCTATGGCTTGACCACCATTACACAACATGGATCAAAGGATATAAATTAAAGAAACACATTCAATTATAACAATCCATGTCCATAATAGACTACTCAGGCCTAATTACTTTACTTTGAGCATGCATTAAAAATAACCTATACATACAACATAAGTTTTTAATTCCAATTCATAAGCATTACGAAAGGTTATAGTGGATAGACCCAACCTGGGATTCTCCAGTAGTTGAATGCTACCCTTGTGCTTCCTTAAGCTCTTCTTCTTCTCTAGCCTTCTCCTTCCAACATAACATAGCATGCCCTTTTTCCTCAATCTCAATGGTAATTTATAGCTCTCTTTCTTCTTAGACAAGAAAGATGTTTCTAAATATATATATATTTTATTTATTTTGCTTTCTTTCTTTCAGAAAAGATGCTTCTAATTATATATATATATATATATATATATATATATATATATATATATATATTTAATGGAAAGAGAATCCATAGAGATAAGAGAAGAATCTTATCCACTATTTCAACCTTCCCAAAGTAGCCATGTGAAGGAAAGATTTATTATTTAAATCTACAAGGTAGTTTTTTTTTTTTAATCCAATTTAAAATTGAACAAGCTCATAAAAACAAAACTACCTAATTTCCTTCTAAAATAGGATCAACTAGATCCAATAAGCATGCTCAACAAAACAAATCCTTTACTTTAAAAATTGCTCAAATTAAGATTTCACTAAATCATGATAAATTGCATGATATTATTTTCACTATTATTTTCTAGAGTAATTTGTAAAATGCAAAATATTATTTAATGTGCATTTTCAAAGTAAAATTCAATTAAACCAATCTCATGCAAATTAATCATGAAATCAAATATAAATCACACACAAATGGCATACAAGCACTCGATGCATGTGCTCAGTATCCCCCATCACCATTTTTCCTTTGATTGGGCGGGACTTTTTAGAGTAATACTCAAGTAACACCGCCATCAGGGAGGTAACTAGTGATGATAGGAATATGAGCTTTACCTGTTGAGTTGTCATAGTCATCATTTCCCTTCTCATCTCTTGGTGGTCAGTCTTCCACCTATGAAAATAAATGTTCCTACAATCAAGCAACGCAACATCATTTTCTTTTGACAAATACAATGCAAATATATTAAGCATTAAAACCAGCTACCATTACACAAATAGCATCTTAAAAATAGTCCTCCAAGGTGGGATGTGACATACTCCCCCCTTAGATTAAACACAGTCCTCTGTGTTTTCCTGCATTATTACATAACAAACAATAAAACATAGTTTTTGGCATAGTTTCCACTTTGCATAAGTGGTCCATAGTTCAACCTGTATTATTACATAGCATCATTAAATAAATAAGGATAGTGTCTTTTCATATCTTCCGTTTTTTTTCTTCAATATTATGCTTCCTCATAGTCTTGGAGTGAAACTCTAGAATCTTAGTTGATTCCATTGTAATGACTAAGGGATTCACCATCATTCATGAGTGATAGAGTGGCTTGCCCTTCCAAATTTGGACTTTCGGTGGCAACGTGGATTTTGTGATTCATCACAATTTTACTTGTTCCTGCACGTTGTGGGCATATTTTTGCATAATGTTGTCCTTTACATGTAAAGCATCCCCCTAGAGGACCTACATGTTTCTTTCCCTTTTCCTGCACAATGGAAGATGATTCTTGTAACTTATTAGTCTCAATTTTCTAGAGTCCCTTCCTGAAGCAAACTTGCTTCTTTTTTCGATTTTGTTCTTGCTCCCACTTCATAAAACCGACACTCTTTCTCTTCCTTAAAATTTATCGTTCGGGTTCTAACAAAATGGCATAATTGAAAATAGGCCTCTTTTCTTGTAAATTGGACTTGACTTGCAATGTCCCAAATTTGCACTTTTGAGCTTCCAAGTTATCTAGCAGTTGGCCCTGTTGGACCAGTTGTTCCTTAAGATCATTTACTTGTTCTTTCAACTCAAAATTCATCACAAAAATGTCCTCCACCATTTTGCTTAATATTTTCAACTTTCCTCCAAGACTTTTAGTTTGCTTCATCTTGCAAGATAATGTGTCCTCTTCGCTTCCTGCTTTAAGGGCCATTTCCTAATATATAAAGAATAGTGTTAGATTACAATATTTCCTCAAGTTGTAATTCTAACTTCTATCTCATATCATTAATGTTTAAATTGATAAAAGTCACCTTTGTTCATGACTACTATTGCTAGTCTATTAAGGCTATAACGAACTAGCTTACTCATGGAATAGTCACTTCTTATAAAAACACATGTTTACGACCTTCTAGAGTTTAGTCTACTGACACACAAAACATGTTGCTTTATGATATATTTCAATGCTTAAATAGCATAAAGCACATCTACTAAATTATGACAAAGCAAGATGATATCTTCAACCATGATAAAGTTTTAGGTTGTGACTATCTTTGGGTGAACCATTGCTAAACAAAATAGCAATCCACTAGAATTCATCATGGTTGAGATATTCAGCTTCTTGGCCAAAGGTCAAATTGTAGTGAGAATTAATTAAAGAAAACATTCTTTTATCTTGTCTTGTGTACTACAATATGCCAAATTTAGATATAACTAAAATTTAATCCAAGAACATCTATAGTTATGAATGGGTCCTTGGATGACTATATCAAAGATCTTTATATTCTTTTAGGCTATCTCTAGGGACTAAATTTCAACTCACTTAATTCTTATTCACACAATGTTCCACTTTGAGCCATTTGGCCTAGGCAATTAACAAGTTATCCATAATAATTTGATAACCTTAATTCAAGGGGTCCTTTAGCAGATTTGAACCAACTTATGATCCCTCTTGTTCATACGCACTTGAAAATAAGGAGTAAGTAAGTCAAGAAACATAGATGTCGAGTAGTTTCCCAAAAGAGTCTAAGGTACACCACTTAAAACCCATGGAAGGAGGGTTCACTTAGCTCTTCCACTTTTGAATGATTATGGATCTATTCATGGGAGAAAGGAACTCAGACATCGACAATCTCAAGTATTGACTTGTCCTTACCAAGCATGCATTGTTTAGAGTTGTGTGGATTTTATGTTTTGAGTTTCTCTCATGCTATTGTTTCATGCCCAAATATTTTGCTAACCTAGATCTAACTAGAATCTATTAGTTAGCCTAGGCTCTGATACCAACTATAACAACCCCATTTGTTACCATAATATATATATATATATATATACATATTCATATTTCATGAGGCAAGGGTCATAATCATGAACTAAGATAGAATCATTCCATTTGGATTGTAAGCTATCAAGGCAAATAACATCAAGAGATATTAAGACTTGATCAGAGTCACTCTTGAGTAGAAGTGATCAACTTCTACGAAACCCTCATACCACTCGGATATGAGAATGCTGGCCAAGCATTAGATTTCATCCCTCTTAAAAGGGAAATCACCCTTAACCATACTATCCACTAAGACCAGTATATAGGTGAATACCTTGAAGATGGAAACCCATCATAATGAAATAACCTCAACAATGGTTATTCATAGATCTTAGATCCTACCCACATCTTCTCGATGGGATAACAAAATCACTATACATGATTAAAATTACATAATCCTTGGAATGCCATCTTAAGCATGATTATATTACCTTATACCTCTTAAGGCTTATTTCAGTAATCCTCAATTTGTTATCATAATGTTTCAGGTTATACCAACCATGAATGTTTATGAAGTGATCATAACCCAATTAATCCTTAAGGAGTAGAATCCATTACTTTATGATTCTTGAGACTGTAGCACACATGAGATATCCAATTGAGCAAGATTTACATTCCATTACATTCTACTTTTTGCATCCATACAACCATTGAATACATCAAGTGCTAGTTGTTGAAAGGTAAATCTAGCTAACTACATCATTCATAATTACCCAATACATTCTAGAAAATAATTGACATAATCGTATATCATTAAATCATCAACATATTAAAGTTAAGCATACATTCCTTGCATCATAGTACACATTGACATAATCTAAGAATTGCATAATTATTTCATCAAGCATTTAACCATCTCATCCACTTAAATCATTTTCATTTTGAAGTAAAAGCAACATGCACAAGAATTAACACATCAAACCACAAATAGAGTGACACATTGTTTATCCTGGGAACCCTCATGGGGAATAAACCCAACCTCCAAAATATGTACTTTCCTCATATTCATAAACTTAAGATGTCAAATATTACAAATATAGAAGGGCCACTATGGGTCCCTTTCAATCAATTATACATGGCAAGGAATACAACCGTTCCTTATCAAATTCATGATGCAATTAAGGAATTTTCCTAATTCCTTTCTCTAAGTCATCATTATATCATTAAGGTATTTCCCATACCAATAAGGAATCCATCTATCCCTTTAAACTCATGATGCAATTAAGGAATCTATTGATTCCTTCCTCTAAGCCATCCTAAGAATTTTCATATGTTTATGATAATCATCGGAATCTTATTTTGGAGAAGTCGTATCGATGTTAGAGAGAACCATATAAGTTCCCTCAAGAATGAATTCCAAATTCATTCTACATAATTGACACAAAGTCAATCCATGAATTAAAGTCCCATACCTTTAATTCATTAATAAACCATTCTTCCTAAATTAATAATTTAAGCTAATAATTTAAATTATCTATCATTTCATAATTATATCCTGTTGTAACAACCCATGTCAACCACCTTTCTCCTTAATATTAGGTTAATAAAAGTAAACCCTTAGAGGTTTAGCATGGGTAATATAAAGCTCATTATACTAAAGCTATTTCCTTTGATTATATACAAACCAATAGGGGTCTAATTCCCCATTGAATACAACATATTAATCTATTCAATTGATTCTCAATTGCTATCAAATTTGCTTCCTAAATTTGATCCAAGATTCATTTCATTACTTTCCAAATCCTATCAATTCTCTTCCCAAATGTGAGCTAAAGATGCATCAAATATCCTACACAATTTTTATATTTCAATCCAAGGTTAGCTCTCAAATCAATTCATTTCCATAACTGGATCCCAATATGCATTCAATTATTTCATCCTCTATCATAAAGTTTACAAGAATGCATTTGTAAATTGTTATCAAATTTTTTCCAAAATTTGATCCAACATAATCTCTAATTATCTTGCTAATTTGGTTATCAAAATTCAATCCAAATATTATTTCTCTTATCTCCAAATGATACCAAATTTACCTCCAATATTTGCTTTAATACTATTCAATTAATCTCTCAAAAGAGGAAAACCCCATAAATTCCCATAAATCATCTAGCATCAAGGTCTATCTCTAAATAATTTACTTTTCTAATCCCAATCAACATGAATGCCATTCCTTTGATTGTCAGGGATGTTTGGAAGAGTCCCATACCTCTTCTTGGATGGACACCAAGATCATCCATTCTTCTAGTGGATTCCATTCATTAAAAATTTCATAATAAATCATAGTATGTATTTTACATACAAAATCTATAATTTCACTAAAATCATTACTTCCATTTACTTCTCACATTTAACATAGAAAATCACCAAGCATGAATAAACAATTCATTCATCATAACAAGGATTAATTCTTAATCCCATTCATCATTTTATATGCAATCATGCATCACATCTTTGCCAAATGTATATCACATACAAAGAAATCACCAATCATGAATAGATGATTCATCCATCCTTAATATTTTTATAAATAAGGATTGATTCATAATTCCAACCATCATTTGTTTGGAATATCACCAAACTTAGGGAAGAGTCCCATACCTCTTCCCAAGGAATGGACACCAATCCAATCCTTCCAAAACTAGAAGATATTTTCCCATTCTTCTAGTTGACTTTATCTATTTACAAAATTTATCATAAATCATAATATAGTTTATTTTCTTTTTCTAATTATTTTCACAATAATATACAAAGTCTATTTTGCCACTTGTTCATAAAATTTATCATTCAATTAGATATAAAATCTCTAATCAAAATATCCAAAAATATTTGGTTTTTATATTATACAAAATCATTTTTCGAATTTATGAACACAAAACTATTATTTACCAAAAATAAGAGATACTTTAAATCACTCCCAAGAAATCCAAAATCATCCCTTTTTCCTAATTACCTCAAACCCATTTGAAGCAATCTTTCATATCCATTGGCTAAAGTGTCTATTTTATAACACCCATCTCACTGACATCTATTTACTCAAGTAAATTAGAGCTATAAGTCATACTTTAATCCTTCGATAAAATCCAAAAGTACCAATAAGCCATTTCTAAAGGCTTTTAAGATTTTATAACCATACGATCTATGGTAATCTCTTCTTACAACATGTAATATTAAAACCCTTTCTTTTCATAGACTCAAAAACACTATCCTTACTTATCAGGTTGTCCGACATAAATCCATTTTCTTACTTCAAAATGGTTATTAAACTTGCTAGACGATAGGAGTTTCAATAACCTACAAGATTCATTATTTTACATTGGCATCTTCTGCATTATAGTCTAAATATAAAAGGGTCACATAAGAATAAGTCTAATTAGGCTTGGAGAGGCATGAATGAACATAGAAGTTTTTTCAATTGATTTTTAAAAGGCCCTCATAGTGGTGCAACCGATGTGAAGTATAGCATAGGTGACTGTGATCATCTAGGAGAAGGTCAAAGAGCATTAATATGTATTGCATCCTGACATAAATTATGAGATTTATAACTAACATAATTACCCTATTTCCATAAAATGGATTTATTAGAAACTTCATGTACTCCAGAATTTAGTAATAATCCTCTACAGAGAAGCTCTAAAGGGTATAAAGTCTCATTTATTTGCTATTCCATAGAATGTGGAAGAAGTGATAAAGTGGTACAAAATTTTGTCAGTGTTTGACAAGTCCCTTTGATTAAGGGTCCATCATGGGTGATGGATGAGGATTTTCTACATGAATGCTAGGTGATGACAATAGACTTAGATGCTCAGACTTTAGTAACATAGATGGATATAACCTTAATAGCTATTGGAGTATTATTTCTGCATCATTATGACTGGGTGTAGCATCTAATGGATGTGTGGACTGTTATATGTCCACCAACGATGACCTTAGAAATTTAAAGAGAGAAATGCTCGATTATTAAGAGCTTACCATAAGATAAAATAATGTATGAAGCTTACACAACTTGAATTAAATAATGTGAGGTTGTCACAGGTTATTTCAAACCTCGAAGTAGATCAATTTGATGCCATACGCCCTCCTAGTTTTCAATGACTTTTAGCTATCCCAAATATCACGAAAAGCAAAATAAAAGAGGTCATCACCCTTTTACTGCACGAAGGGGAATATTAGTGTAGCACCTTAAATTTGATTCATTTGCATGAGAACATAAAAACATCATGTTTGCATTAATTACCTCAAAATTTGTGCCTATTTGATGAGATCGTACTATGACCTCCAAAATCGTAGTACGACCTCCAAAATCATAGCACGATTTCAGTCTTACGATCCTTGCGATCGACGTACGATATCGTCGATCGTAATACGATCTTGCCCAAAAATAAAAAATTCAAAAATGGAAAATGACAAAAATTAGTTGAACGGTTTTTGTCCCCACCTATGTAACTATGCGAGAAATGCGAGATCGGATCCATTCGGCCTCACCCAGCTTAGAAGAAGTTATAACAATTCAACCTCCTCCCTATTCTGGACACTCCTCCCTACTTATTTAACCAGACCCCTCCCTCTGAAATTCTCCTGGCTCCTCGCACTTTAGAAAACTTTGCATAATTTTGCATCCTAGCTCTAGATTATTTCACTATTTTGTTTGTAGGATCAGGAGAATAAGGATTTGTTGTAGATCGGAGGATTTTATTGCATATCAAAGGATACGATATTGTGATCATAGTATGACTTTATGAGTTTGGGATACGATCTCGCTTAGAAGGCTACGATATCATCTATAATTCACTTGGGGGCAACCTCAAGCTCTGGTTTGCATATTCTACTATTTATTTAGTTGATATACATTGCATTTAGCATTCTTTATCACATAAAGCATTAGATTTAATCATTTGCATTCTTGGAGTTCACCTAATTTCATATAATTGCATATTTTATGTAGTTTAGATGCATCTATTTATCAATTCATGTTATTATTGTTGTCCAATAGCATTCATTAAATCTGAATCATACTTGCAATATAAATAGAATTATAGATTTCCTATTTTCTATCATCAATCTATGCATTTGATATTTTCTATCAAAATCAGATCTGTTTGTCTCTGTTCAAATATGATCTTGCAGATCGTAATATGATCTTGTAGCATCGTAGTACGATATCGACCTATTTCATACGATCTGGACTGCATACAAAAATTAGAATCTTCATCAGACATCCGGATGCAGGTAAGAGTTTGAAATCACTTTTTAGCATTGCATTGGTCTTTTATATTTTGTTATTTGTTGTTTGCATTTGAATTAAAATTGCATATAGGTTAGATTAATTGCATATTGGCCAAACTTAGGTGTATGCATGATTTGAATCAAAATAAACACATCAAAACAAATCCCAAACCTAGGCTCAAAAACTACCACAAAATGTTTCCTGGTGAACCCAACCCATTCATCAAAAAATCACCATAAGAGGGTATGAATTCAAGTACCTCTCCTCTGAGGTGTAGACCTATCCTTTTCCCATCCCCCTTCTAGGCATGGATCCATCAGCCTTGAGGAAAGGAGTGCAAGAATTTTTGGCCTACATTCTTTGGTGAACCCGACGTGAAACACATAAATACCGTTCTGATTCATAAAACAAAATAAAATAAAAATCAAAGTCATTAGTTACACAATTGCATATCATCATAGATGGTAGATTACAACATAAGAAGAGCTATTCGAATTAATGTTGGTACATCATTAGCAATCCTAGAAGTTTCTTCAATAGTTGGAAGCTCTAGATTCACATCTCAAGAACATTGGAATGAACTTGATAGAAGATTAGATATCATAGAAGCTAAAAAATCTGAACTTAAACAAATCATAAGGTTTGATCTATCTAGAATCCTGGATCCTGATAGATTATCCTTTTATAATGACATTAGAAGAGCTTGTGAGAGATGGTTAGCAGATAAGAGAGCCATTATTTCCCCAAGCCTATATTCTTTTGAAGACTATCTTGAGAATGCAATTGTAGTACACAAGTTCTTGTCTCATGTAGAGGATCAAGAAGTTGTCTTGGAAGATAAAAGAAGATTTAATAGAGTTCCTAGAGTTGTGCTCTATCATGAATATTATCATGAGCTATACTTTTGTATGCCTGATTATGAAGTTGATTGTATCACCATAGCTCACTTCATAAAGTTCTTGAAAACAAATTTCCAATTTGAAGAAGAACACTATATGACACCTAGAGAGTTGGAACCTATTAATGATATTCATAAACTTTTTCAAGAAAATTAAGATATAATATCTACACTATAATATTTTCTATTCTGTTTTTCTTCATTCTCTGCAATTTAAAACTACAAAAACCCAAAAATAATATCATATTAATTAGGTATATATATAAAATATATACCCCCAAAATTTGAATGCATATATATATATATAACATATATATTTGCAAAAACCTAATCTATCAAAATACCTAGAATTTTAAGGAATGGTAAACAAATAGAAGATGAGTTTATGCAAGAACCACCTCAGGAAGAGCCCACTCAGGATGATCCTGATAAACCAATCATTGAATATTATGTAACTTCAGAATCAGATGATGAAGACATAAATAAAGAAGAAGGACAATACAATATTCAACCTCAAATGGATGAGGAAGGTAATCTCATATTTAAATCTACACAACATTTTACCAAATTCATAAAATATAATATAGAAGTCATCAATCAAGTAATAGAAATAGAAGGTCAACTTCCCCCTAGAGATTACTCTATGGAGGCTGCTTTAGAAGCTGCTCTCCGATTGGCTGGAAGACCGATGCCACACATAAAATATAATCAAGCTGGCCCATCTCAAAATGTGAATCAAACTCCAACTCAAAACATCAATCAATCAACACCTACAACAAATCCAAATCCTCAACAAAAATTACAAACTTCTGCTACAAATCAAAAGACTTCTATACCAAGAAAGGTTAGGAAAATACCAAATCCTAACAAGAATCAACAAAAGGTTCAACATAACATAGTTCCATCTTATAACACCATTCCTACAAGCAATTTACATAATAGTGTTTCAATTGGAAATCCTTATGTAACACAATCTTATCTTCAAAGACCTAATAATATGATGCAACATAATCAACTTGTTGGACAACCACATGGCCTTGAAGCTATGGTTAAATAGTTAGCTTCTCACCTAGACTAGATAGATCCCTACCATCCCTCATACAATTATCGAGAGATGTGTAGCCAACCCTTGGATCCTATGGTGGTTGCCCAACCATACCCTAAGCACTTCCCTATGCCTGTTCTCCCGATATATAAAGGAACCGAAGATCCTATTGAGCATCTTCGTATGTTTAGGATAACTTGTCATGATATCTCATATGATGACTTGTTGTTGCTAAATATGTTCCCAAAAAGTCTCGGAGGTATGGCATTAGAGTGGTACTATCAGTTGCCTACAAATTCTTTGAGAAACTTTGAAGAGACAACATAAATGTTTGTCCATCAATTTAGTGCCTACATAGAGAGGCACGTGACCATTAAGGATTTATACAACTTGAAATAGGGCAAATATGAGAGCTTTTCTGAATTCTTGACTAAGTGGAGACAATTTCTGGGAAAATTGCATTTTGCATTACCTCATCGTGAGATGTTGGATATTTTTATTGGTAATTTGCAAGAGCAATTGTCTTATGAACTTTCTATAGCTACAATAACCACCTTTGATCAAGCTATAGATTTAGCAAGGAGATTTGAAGATGCTCTCATTAGAAGAGGTCAGTTTAAGAAGAAATATGAAGATAAGTCTTCTAAAAATCAATACAAGAATAAACAAGTGGTAGGTGATGGAGTCACTGATAGTAGAAATACCGCACTTATCAATACTACATAAGCAATGAATAAATTTGTATTGAAAATTCTAGATAAACCTCCAAGAGAGTTTACAAAGTTAAATCAACCTTTAACCATAATTTTACCTCAATTGTTGGAATGAGGTTTAATTCAGTTGCCCAACATACGACAACCAGATACAACTACAACTGGATTTAGAGCTGATTTGCATTGCAATTTCCATAGAGTGGATGGACACTCAACCAATTCTTGTAAGCGGTTGAAACATATGATACAATATTTGATTGATAATAATAAAATGTCGATGGAAAGTTTCCCACCAAAATAGAATGTTCAAAATAATGCTCAAAATAATACACAACAAAATCAAACTCAGAATGCAAATCAGACCTTGGATATTTTCCAACATCCTTTACCTAAGCATGGTAAAGAAGTGGTAAATCAGGTGGAACATCATAATGTTCCTCCTCCAACTAGGTATGTTGGAACTATTAGTGGTTTCATACCTAATCAAGATTCAGAAACATCATTTGGAACTACATTATCTATGGTCACAAGTAGACCCATGCATAACATACAACTTCCATATCCAGATGATACAGAGAGTGAGACAGAAAGTGATTTGGATATTACATCCAACAATTCGAATAGCTCTGAAGATGAATCAGAGGCTATTCTTCCTATCATAGACTTGATGGTCCCTGAAGAACCATTTCCTAGGAGGGTCACAACATGACCTTCTTCACAACAATTACTCTCTAATGAGAAAGCAGTGAATGCTAGACCTCGACCCATCTATTATGGACATAATAATGTTATAGGTACCATCGAAGTTGTTACTAGACAACAAGCACAAAATTCTCAAACACAAGATCAACATCAAAATGATAAATCAGCTCCATTCATATTAAAAGCTCCTACAAAAGGGAATAATGCATCAAATGTACAACCAAAACCTCCTTATGATATTAATGAGCAACTTGCTAACATTACAACAAGGATTTCTCTCTTGGATATTTTAAGGACTTCTTCCATACATAGAGAAGAATTAATGCGTACATTGAGTACAATGATGGTACCACAAGATATACAACCTGAGGCTATTATAAATATTGTTATGCCTCAAGAAATAGATTGTATTGATTTTTGAGATAGAGATATTCCTCTTCATAGTATGCATAAAGATAATCCTTTATATATTACAACATTGATTGGAGATGTAGCAGTCAAAAGAGTTCTAATTGATAATGGTTCATCCCTAAATATTTGCACTTTTGATTTCTACCAAATATTTGGATTTAGAAGTGATGAAATGAAGAGAACTGATATGATCATAAAATATTTTAATGATGAGATGCAAGAAACATGTGGAGTTATATCAATTCCATTGCAGGTTGGTCCAAGAACTTTGGATATGACTGTGTTTGTTGTACATTGCCTTACATCGTACAACATACTCTTAGGTCATCCTTGGATCAATGCAATGAGATTTGTACCATCCACCTTGCACCAATGTGTTAAATTTGAATTTAAAAATCAATTGGTTACCATTCATGGTGATCCTAGACCATTTGACATGTGCGCTTTGGCAGAACCGATTGGGGTTCAATTTTGCCCCGCTTTGTCTGCCACTCACCCTAATTCAGTTGCATCTTCTAAACATGCAAAAATTTCACCTAAACCATCATCATCTTCACCTCCATTAATTATATCTCCATATTTACCACCTACATCTTTAACACCTCCATCTTCTACACTTCCTACACCTCCATCTAGTTCTACATCCACATCTTCTAAACCTACATCTTCTTCATCTACATCAACATCTCTTCCATATACATCTACACAATTTATATTTACAACATCTAAAATTATAGAAGATACTCCTACTTCATATCCTCTTTCAGATGAATATTTACCCGATTTATCCACAATTCTCACAACATCAGAAGAAGAAAAATTCTCCATGCAAGATTCTCTTGCCTTAACTCAATTACCGCCATCTCCTCGGACATTGGGCTTGCCACAACCTATGGGAAGCATATATCATGTTGGGAGTTGTGCATTTATTTATAAGGGATATGATTGGGGTAGAATAAGACCCATGACTATCACAATTGATCATGATGGATTTGCTAGGTGTTATTTTTCGAATAAATATGAAAAATCAAAACCTATGATGCTTAAATTAGGATATAAAGGTAAAGGTTTAGGACCTTTCCAAAATGGTATAAAAGAACCCTTAGAGATAGAAGAATGGCCTGCCATATGTGGATTAGGCCTTTTTCCTAGAAAGTGTCAACCATTCCCATTTGAGGATGATGATCATCTAATATCATATCAAGATTACCTAGATCAACAAGAATACCTTAAATCTATGGGTAGGATGTTCTCTTGTAATATGTTATCCATAGCTTATCCAGAAATGATTGTTGAACTAGATGAACAATTGGAAGGTGATATCTTCCATGACATTTCTATTGAAGAAATCTTACATAATGGGTTTTATTTTGATGGATCTATACCATGTATAGCCCATCTTGATGCTATAACCCCTCAAGAAGAATTAGCCAAGTTAACCTTGGAAGAATTACAAGAAATGGGTGTTTCACCCGCTCCACCTAATTTTGAAAGAGATCTAAATATTGAAGTGGAAAATGTTTTGGAAGTCAATATTGGTATAAAAGAGAATCCTCGCATAGTCAATATTGGATCAAAATTAAGTGAAGAAAAACAAAAATAGTATATTACATTTCTCATAGAATATAGTGATGTATTTTCTTGGACATATGTAGATATGCCTGGTCTAGATCCTTCTGTGGTTATGCACCATCTAGTAGTGCATCCGGATGCGAAACCAGTTAAACAAAAACTTAGAAAGATGCATCCTAAGGTTGCCCTACTAGTCAAAAGTGAGTTACAAAAACTCCTTGATGTCATTTTTATTCAAGCCATTGACTATGCTGATTGGATTTCTAATGTTGTTCCAGTAACTAAGAAAGAAGCTACCAAGATTAGGGTTTGCATGGATTTTAGAGACATTAATGTTGCATGCCCTAAAGATGATTTTCCTCTTCCTAATATGGATCAAATCATTGATTTTATAGTCGGAAGTGGAATGTTATCCCTTATGGATGGCTTTTCAGGATATAATCAAATTAGAATAGCTCTTGAAGATCAAGCTAAAATAACTTTCATTACCCCTTGGGGGACATTTTGTTGGAAGGTAATGCCTTTTGGTTTAAAGAACGTAGGTGCAACATATCAGAGAGCTATGACATACATCTTTCATGATATGATGTATGATATTCTACATGATTATGTAGATGACATCATAGCTCGCTCAGCTAAAGAGGATGATCACATAAATGATTTAAGAAAAGTATTTGATCGGTTAAGAGAATACCTTATCCGTTTAAACCCAGCTAAATGTGTATTTGGAGTTAAATCAGGTAAATTATTGGGGGTCATTGTTTCTTTGCATGGCATAGAAATTGATCCCCTCAAAATTAAGGCTATCTTAGATATGCCACCTCCTAAAAATATATCTGAATTACGAAGTTTACAAGGTAAACTTCAATCTATCCATCGCTTCATTGATAAGTTGGTGGATAAAATAGGACCTTTTCTTAAATTACTTAAAAATAATATCCCTTTTCAATGGGATGATGAATGTAAAGAAGCTTTTGAACATCTTAAACAATATCTTTTAAATCCACCAGTGCTTGTTCCTCCTAAGCCTGATCATCCATTTATTTTATATATTTCTACTTTGGAACTTGCACTTGGAGCTATGTTAGCTCAAATTGATGATGAAAAGAAAGAACGAGCGACTTATTATATTAGCAGAACATTAATAAGTTATGAAACTCATTATACTTCATTAGAGAAACTCTGTTTAGCAGTTGTTTTTCTATGCAAAAATTGCATCATTATATGCTTAGTCAGAAAACTTATGTCATTGCTAAATCTGATCCATTAAGGTACTTGATGAGTCGACCTTATCTATCGGGTCACACAACTAAGTGGGTTCTCACTCTAAGTGAGTTTGAACTCACGTTCATAGGTCAAAAATCTATTAAAGGTCAAATTATAGCTGATCAATTAGTTGTTGCACCTTTAGAATCTACTCATCCCCTCACCATTGAGTTTCTTGATGAATGCCTCAATCTAGAGGAAGATCATTCTAAAACATGGTCTTTATATTTTTATGGAGCTCGATGCATGAGTGGTGCTGGTGTAGGTATTATTTTAATATCTCCTCAAAAGCACCTCATACCTTTATCTTTTAAATTGCAATTTGCTTGCACTAATAATACTATTGAATATGAGGCTCTAATTCTTGGATTACGAGCCGCCCTAGCATTAAAAATAAAATATTTATTAGTTTTTGGTGATTCTCAGCTTGTGATAAATCAAATCAATGACGTTTATTAGACACGAGATGAGAAAATTCACCCTTATAAAGCTTATGTCCTTAAATTAATATCATTGTTTGAAAAAGTCACTTTAGAAGCTATTCCTAGAACTAGTAATCGTGTTGTCGATGCTATGGTTATGGTTGCTTCCTTATTGCCTTTGGAGTTGGATGATGAATATGCTACTATCATCATTCTTCGACTCCAAGAACCTACTTCTGCTAAGTCATGTTTAGAGCCATTAGATGTGTTTCTAATCAATGAAACCACTCTTGAACCTTGGTATATAGATATCTTCAACTTTCTCTAGAAGGGAACTTTCCCTGAAGGTCTTGATAGAAATCAACGTAGATTGTTATGTAAGTGAGTTGTTCGCTTCGTAATTATTGGTAATACCTTGTATAGAAGGTATTTTGAAGGTATCTTACTAAGGTGTTTAAATTTAGAAGAGTCTAAGAAAGCTTTGAGTGAAGCCCATGATGGATCTTGTGGAGGACACTTTAGTGGTAGTGCCATTGCTAAGAAGCTCCTTAGGATAGGATATTTTTGGCCTACCATGGAAAAGGATGCACATGATTATGTGCATCATTGTGACAAGTGTCAAAAGCATGCTGACCTTGTCCATGCTCCTACTCAAGAACTCCAAGCTATATCCTCTCCTTGGCCCTTTTCTAAATGGGGTCTAGACATCATTGGTAAAATAAATCTTGTTTCATCTGATGGCCATAAATTCATAATAACTACAATTGAGTATTTTATGAAGTGGGTAGAAGCTATACCTTTAGCTTCTTGCATGGGAGCTCAAGTTTCTAAATTCATCCTTAATCAAATCATTTGTAGATTTGGAATTCCTTCAAATATCATTTTAGATAATGGAACTTGTTTTAAGAACAAATATGTTAAGAAATTATGTCAAAAATATAAAATTCAACATCGTTGGTCTACTCCCTATTATCCACAGGGTAATGGCCAAGCTGAAGCATCTAATAAAACTTTAATTAAAATCCTTAAAATATTGGTTAATAAATCAGGTCATGATTGGCATGTACAATTATATCCTACCTTGTGGGCTTATCGAACTAGTATTCGTACTCCCACTGGTGCTACACCTTTTGTCTTGGTTTATGGCGTTGAAGTTATTTTTCCATTCGAGCTAGAAGTTCCTTCTTTAGCTCTTCTACTTCAAGATGTTGAAGTAGGAGATGAATATCGTGCTGGTAGACTTAGTCAGCTGGAACTTCTAGATGAAAAATGCATTCATGCTTTAGAGCACCTTCGTGCCTATCAAGACAAACTTAAAAGAGCATATTCAAAGAAATTTCATAATCGATATTTTGAAATTGGTGATCTAGTCTTAAAAGAAAATAAAAAAAATACAAATGCAAGAAAAGACCTTAAAGGCAAATTTCAACCTAATTGGCTTGGACCATATATCATCACTACTAAATTTGGATCAGGTGCATATCGATTGGCGACCTTGGATGGAAAATATCTCAAGGAACCCATGAATATTATGCATCTCAAAAGATATTATGCCTAATATCAAAAGTTTCATCACTGTATATAATTGTATATAATTTTCACATTTCAGCAATTTAAAAATTTCAAAATCAAATAAAAATAAAAAAGTATTAAAATATCCAAAAATATTTTAATTATTTGCATTGTCATTTCCTAAAATTTTGAAGCTATATTTTCCTTTATTTCGGATAAATTCAGAAGTTATCTTGAACCATGCACTTAATTTCACATAATTATTATTTTGATTTTATCACTATGATTATAAATCTCTCTTGTATCAAAGATCACTATTATTTCATTAAATAATATTTTGAGTTTTGGGAAATGATCTTGCTACTTCTTGAACCAAGTACACACTTTCACATATTAAAATGATTTGTTGCAAATTCGAAAAATGATACTACATAGTAGTCTTAGTCCCTTAAGCAAAAAGTTTCCCCTGCTATCCTATCATGCGCATGGTCTAGAATTTTTGAGAATTGGAAAAAGGACAAGCTCACCCCTACCTGAATAAAATCCCTTGCTCTACGCCTAATCTGAGCAAGTATCCCAAAAAAAAAAAAAGAAAAAAAAAAAGAAAAAGAAAAAAGAAGAAGAAGAAAGAGAATAAAAAAAGAGAAAAAAAGCAATAAAATCCCCTTGTTCAAAATACAAAATGAACAAAATCCCTACCCCTTAAAATTGAAGAAAATAAGGGTGAATGAGCTTGAATCCCTGGAATTCTCAATTATTCGAAAATCATGAGGTAAGCCCCATAACAGGTGATTTGTGCCCAACTTGCTTGGCCTTGGGTAATTCCTTTTCACGTGGCGACATGTCTGTCACATTAGCGACCTTATTTTGTATAGACCTATGTCCGCTTGTGGATTAGCTAGCTTTTGGTGACTTGACTTACATAGTAGTCTAGTACGGTTTCATGCATAAAATCATGGTTAATGAACCTTTCATTTGCACACACATTGGTTCATTCAAGTTTGCTTGCATCACTACCTTACTCAAAATTGGTAAATGAACATTACAAAGCACACACATTTGATCCTTGAGAGATTTTGTGTCATTATGATATGTCAGAATAGATAATGAACTCACACGTGCACACACTGGGTTCTTGATAAATTTGAATTTGTCTTTGAAATAAATTAAAATATTTCTTTGAAATTTTTTAGAATTATTAATCATTCATCTCTTAAGAAAATTTTAATAATTATTTTTATTATTAATTTTAAATTATCTAAGTTATTTTTTAAAAATTCCAAAAAATGCAATAAAACTATTATAAATTTTCATTTGATTTTCGTGATGATGGTATGATTCCTAAGTAATTATTATTCAACCTTCACACTTAGGAATTCCATGCCTAGCGCAAGTCATCCTTCTAAATTTTTCATGTCCAAAATTATTACATAAAAACAAAAATTTCATAATATTTTAAAACATATGACGTAATCATTTTCTCTTACAAATTGCATTTTAAAAAAGAATAAACAAATTTCATCTCATCATGCATTTCATTTTGATTTTTGCGATGATGGTATAATTCCTAAGTAATTATTATTTAAATTCACACTTAGGAATTCTATGCCTAGCGCAAGTCATCCTTCCAAATTTTCATGCTTAAAATCGTTTCAAATCCTGTTCCAAAACAACATCAAATCTCATCTTTATCATCATCACAAAAACCTTAAGAATTATTCTTAAGCAACCAACCATTTTAGCAATATTAATTTTCTTCACAATAGGATCAAAAGCTTCATGACCTAGCGAGAATTCACCTCCACCAATGGTCATATAACAACACAACATCCTTGGAGACACATATTGCTAATATTTTTCAAATATCTTATCACACAAAATCCAATTCCCTTTTCACATACATTCTATTATTCCATCTATTTTTAAGCATGATAAAAACAAAATATTTATACAAAGCATGATTACTTGAAATATAAAAACATGATTAAAATGCAAATTCATCACACAAGTACACAAAGTCACATCAATAGAAATATCATATATATAATATATCATCCAATATATACATCATCAAAATTGATTGGTATGCCACAATATCTAAAATCGGCATACTCAGTCACCAAAAATAGAATCTAGGGTCCATCTCTAAACCCCCTAGAGCCCCTAGAGCTCTGAGCATCGTCACCTCCACCAGGTGGTGGTGGTGGCCGAAACTGTCCTGCTACTGTATGTGTCTAGGAGGACGTCGCTCTAGAAGTAGAGCGAGATGAAGATCCTACCCGAATTGGATCTATGATATCTGTAGGCATCTCCTATCTCTAATTGGCTGGTATGGCTATAAAATACAAAGTTTGATAAAATGTGGTCTAATGAATAGACCACACCAGCTCATCCCCTAATCTGCTCCTCCTCGAATGGGTCACCTATGATTCTAGTGAAGTAGGAACCACCACTTCCTGATCCCTAGCTTCCTGGATCAATTGAGCCCTAGCCTATGCCAACTCGATCTCCAAAGACTCGATCTTCACATTTTGGATGGAATTCTCCATCCTCAATCATGTAATCTCAGCATCTTTCTCTATAGTGTCGCTGCTCTCTCCTACCTCTAAAATCCTCTTGCCATTCTCGGGAAACTTAGGTCTCTATGCCTGCTAAGGAGACATTCCTCCCTCTTATGGGGGTGATCCTCCCCTCTCCTGCCTATCCCTATGGCCCTACTACATCTGAATCATGTGGACACCCTCTGTGCGAGGGGGGAGTCCCTCTGAGACCACATGTGGATCAGTATGGTGTTGACGAAAGACTCGATCAACTACACGATGAACTATGCTCCTCCACACTATCAACCTGGTAGGCCTAATGCCAGCATACCATTGATGGTATCTATCCATCACCCCTACATCATCTCCTACCATTGTCTCCACTAGAGCATCATCTAGCTCTAGATCCAAAAATTTGGTCATATCAGGAGCCCCACTAAAGGTGGTAGGATCTCGAGTAGATCAAGCAAAAATGATATTCCTATACTATGGAATATCTTACTATAGACCAAATTGGCATTGCACCCAATCAAAATGGTGCAACTCTACCTCTCCCTCATGCATTTGGACCCAAATGGTCTATCTGATCTATGCCAACTCATAGGCATCCTCCTGCCATCCTAGAATCTCTCTCCATGGCCACCATGTGATGTCATCTACTAATAAATCATCCATGAACCACCTTAGAACAAGGATGCTAGCTCGTCTACCCCGTCCTCTCTGAAGAGGTCAATAGAACACCCTCGGCCTATTGTCTACCATGCTAGGCTCACCATCTGCTACTCTAACTAATGGAAGCCCTATAGGCTACTAGGATGGCTATGTGCTCCCAGCACCAGACCTATAGGAATGAAGTCAAAATGAGGCCCTTCCCCTTCTTGTAGATGACTCTATGTAAAAATATATAGAGTCAACATAAGAGGAAGGGACCCCAAGAAAAATGGATCCTCTGGTCCCTCATATCATAGACTACCTCTGCTAGTGTCCATGGTAGATGTACTCCACTAAGATGACATAGAATCAAACCACCCACCATGCCACTCAATAAAACTATAAGTTGAGAGACCCCCTCTGTCCTACTGAGTCTCTCCAATGGAACTCCCCCTTCCTCAAAAGGAAGCTCGGATCTCTTATCAATCTTTGCATAGCCTGGCCTTGGTTTCCAGATGCGGTAATACATGCACCCCATAGTGGTAACCTTAGGATCTGCTAGACATCCTCTAATGTCGGAGCCATCTCTCCTGTGGGTAACTAGAAATAAGAAGACTCTGGATACCATCTCTCAGCTAATGTCGTAAGAAGTCTCATATCAATCCCAATTTATGGTATTTCTACCACATGTTTGAGGCCCACCACCTCTAAAGTAGCCAACTCATCATCCATGAGGGCATATCGGTCTACCTGCAATGTAGCATGCCTCCACTCCCTGTTCTTTAGTTCTACCATCTATCAAAAATAAAACATAAAATCAAAATTAGTGATCAGATTAAAAAATACAAAATTGGATAAATATAGTGCAAAATCATACTAAAATAGATAATATCGTATCGAATTTTGGATATCGTAACATTCGATATCATTGAAATCGATACATTTTTGGCAATATCGTACCAATTTCATCAATATCGTATGATACGATATTGCAAAATTGATATGATTTTGTGAAATCATTACGATTTCGTAATTAGGGCTATGCGATGGTAGTCGTGCCCTAAAATTGCCAAATTAAATCAAAAATTCAACAAAAAACATGAAAAATCTACCCTAAATAAGTTAGAAATGCATACCTAGAGTGCTCCATCTCCATCTGGACCAAATCGATGTGATGTGAAGCTCTTGCCATATTTTCCTCCAGAGCTCTAAAAGGTAAAAAGGTAAAAAGCAAATGAATTACTTTTTCATTTTATTTTTCTTATTTATTCATTTTACTCCTAATTTTTTGAGTTTTTACCCAAACGTTAATTTTGGTATAAAAACTCGAAGGGGGTACCATAAACATCATATTTTGAAACAACTTGCATAAAAACTTAAAATCATCAACAAAATTTGTAATAAAATTTTGCTTTCTCGTAAAGCGTGTCACACTTTTCTTTAACATAATTTCTTTTAAAATGTGCTAAAGAGGGGGAAAATGTAGCACCTTAAATTTGACTCATTTGCATGAGAACATAAAAACATCATGTTTGCATTAATTACCTCAAAATTTATGCCTATTTGATGAGATCGTACTACGACCTCCGAAATCGTAGTACGACCTCCAAAATCGTAGCATGATTTTAGTCTTACGATCCTTGCGATCGGCGTACGATATCGTCGATCGTAATACGATCTTGCCCAAAAATAGAAAATTCAAAAATGGAAAATGATAAAAATTAGTTGAATGATTTTTGTCCTCACTTGTGTAACTATGCGGGAAATGTGAGATCGGATCCATTCGGCCTCGCCTAGCTTAGAAGAAGTTATAACAATTCAACCTCCTCCCTATTCTGGACACTCCTCCCTACTTATTTAACTAGACCCCTCCCTCTAAAATTCTCCTGGCTCCTTGCACTTTTAGAAAACTTCGCATAATTTTGCATCCTAGCTTTGGATTTTTTACTATTTTGTTTGCAGGATCGGGGTTGTTGAGATCGAAGGATATTGTAGCAGATCGAGGACTTTGTTGCAGATCGGAGGATACGATATTGCGATCATAGTACGACTTTGCGAGTTTGGGATACGATCTCGCTCAGAAGGCTACGATATCATCTGTAGTTGGTTTGGGGGCAACCTCAAGCTCTGGTTTGCATATTCTGCTATTCATCTAGTTAATCTACATTGCATTTAGCACTCTTCATCACATAAAGTATTAGATTTAATCATTTGCATTCCTGGAGTTCACCCAATCTCATGTAATTGCATATTTTAGGTAATTTAGATGCATCTATTTATCAATTCATGTTATTACTATTGTCCAATAGCATTCATTAAATCTAAATCATACTTGCAATATAAATAGAATTATAGATTTTCTTATTTTCTATCATCTATCCATGCATTTGATGTTTTCTATCAAAATCGGATCTGTTTGTCTCTGTTCAAAATACGATCTTGCAGGATCGTAATACGATCTTGTAGCATCGTAGTACGATATCGCCTAGTTTCATACGATCTGGACTGCATACAAAAATCAGAATCTTCATCAGACATCCGGATACAGGTAAGAGTTTGAAATCACTTTTAAGGCATTGCATTGTTCTTCCATACTTTGTCTTCTATTATTTGTTGTTTGCATTTGAATTAAAATTGCATATAGGTTAGATTAATTGCATATTGGCCAAACTTAGGTGTATGCGTGATTTGATCAAAACAAACACATCAAAACAAATCCCAAACCTAGGCTCAAAAACTGCCACAAAATGTTTCCTGGTGAACCCAACCCATTCATCAAAAAATCACCATAAGAGGGTATGAACTCAAGTACCTCTCCTCTGAGGTGTAGGCCATCCATTCTCCCATTCCCCTCTAAGGCACGGATCCATCAGCCTTGAGGAAAGGAGTGCAAGAATTTTTGGGCTACAATAAGCCACATACCAATGCACAAAGATTGTGATATATTTTGTGTTGACTCCACTAAAGGTGCATAAGGGATTTTCTGGTAGCCTTAACATCAGTTACAAAGGACACGCTTTAGATGATGACACATTGGAGACAAAAGGAAGCTAGATGTTTCGAAATAGCATCGTCATGCTAGAGATTTGATCTTCTCGAAAACCATGACACCCTTATTGGAATGTCAGGGTTGAGTACAAAACCTATGGCCTGAACACCATTACACAACATGGATCAAGGGATATACATTAAAGTGAAAAATTCAATTATAACAATCCATATCCATAATAGACTACTCAGGCCTAATTACTTTACTTCGAGCAAGCATTAAAAATAACCTATACATACAACATAATTTTTTAATTCCAATTCATAAGCATTACGAAAGGTTATAGTGGATAGACCCAACCTTTGGGATTCTCTAGCAGTTGAATGCTACCCTTGTGCTTCCTTAATATCTTCTTATACAACATTCTCCTTCCATAGCATAACACAAAATACCCTTTTTCTCAATATCAATGGTGATTTATAGCTCTCTTTCTTCTTGGACAAGAAAGAGGTTTCTAAATATATGTGTATTTTATTTATTTTGTTTTCTTTATTTCAGGAAAGATGCTTCTAATTATATATATATATATATAATTTTATCTTCTTTTTCTCACCCAAATTAAAGCTTCCTTGAATACACACACACACACACACACACACATATATTTTAATGGAAAGGAAATCCATAGAGATAAGAGTAGAATCTTATCCACTATTTCAACCTTCCCAAAGTAGCCATATGAAGGAAAGATTTATTTTTAAATCTACAAGGTAGTTTTTTTTTTCAATTTAAAATTGAACAAGCTCATAAAAATAAACTACCTAATTTCCTTCTAAAATAGGATCAACTAGATCCAAAAGCAAATCCTTTACTTTAGAAATTGCTCAAATTAATATTTCACTAAATCATGATAAATTGCATGATATATATATATATATATATATATATATATATATATATATATATATATATATTATTGTATATATTTTTTATTTTTATTTTTTTAAGGTAATTTGAAAAATGCAAAATATTATTTAATGTGCATTTTCAAGTAAAATTTTATTAAACTAATCTCATGCAACTTAATCAGGAAATAAAATATAAATCACACACAAATGGCATACAAGAATTCAATGTGTACTGAACTAAAAAGCATACTCCTAACTAGTGCATCAATTAACATCAAGCATTAAAGCAATAAAGAATGGACAAAAAATAATTTAACAAGAAAGTAAGGTTTCTTTTATTAAATCTTTGCCAAAATCTTGATTACAAATATGTCCCTCTTAGGGATACCCAAATCCTTGACACAATTGATACAATATTTTGAGGACCTCAAACGGGGATTGGTGTAATCCGTAGACTCTTTTGAATGGACAAAAATTTCTCGAGGGTCAATATAGCCTTCTTCTCATGTGATTGGAGGAATATGTTGCCAAGAACACCTTTAAATGCTCAGTTTCTATAAACCTATGTTCAAGAAACAATATAAAAGGGGTTAATAGCAAAGGATGCCTCTCTTGATGAGGCTCTTAATGGGCAATTGCATAAATTATGAAAAATATAGCAAGAAAGCATGTAAACTAGTAATGATATGCATGAAATCTCTAGATTATTGTAAATATTATAAATAAATCAAGAAATCTAGCAATTAGGTAGCCTAATTAACCATTAAAACTTGAAATGCATCAAATTCAATGAAACTAATCTATATTGACAAATGTAAGAAAAATGGAAGCAAATCTACCTCTAATTCCTAAATTTAACTATACAAATACTGGAAGGAAAGCTAATATATGTTAGATATACTTAAATACATGTTTGAAAGAGGAAATATATGGCTAAAACAAAGGAAATTAGATATTAAACCCTCGCCACAGATTTTAAGTGCAAATGGCACTATTAGCCATGATTGATAGCTATGACTGAGTGGAAAGTATTCTTGCTCTTATAATCAGGGCTTGGATCTTCAATTTCCTCCATGGAATTGATGATCAAGGGTCAAATTTGTGTCCCAAGATGGATTGGTAGTTGAATTTTATAAGATTCACATTCAATTGGCTTGAATTTGTGATTTGTGCTTCTTAGTCCTTTGGAAGATTCATGGATGGATTCATGCTTGTCACTCTATAATTGATCAACACTTTGAATCTCCTTAAGGGGTTGATATTTCACTGTCCATTTTGGTAGAGCTTCGCTGCATTCCAATTCAATATCCCTTCAGACATCTCCCTAATTTGGATGGATCTTATAGCCTTCTCAAGTCCTTGGCCTAGCTTCATGGAGAAGCTAAGATCAAAAACCAGGAGGTTGGGACAGTTGGGAGGAAGATTCTAGATGCTTCCTCACCTAAAATCGCTTGAAATACATTGTCATAGCCATTGTAATGGTATTTAGCTTGGTTTGGGAGTTCAATTTTTTTTTAGGACTAATCGTAGCTTTGTTAGCCATGGGTTTCAGCCACGACTAAGGTTGCGTATACCAAATATACCTAAATTGAGTGGTTAGAACAACTACTTTGTATTGGAATGGTCCACGATCATTCATATGGTTTTTTAGGATGCCCATATGAATAGTCCCCTACACATAACACATTTTAGGTGTCTACAGATGTCTCTTTTGGGATGCATTGTGAGAACAAACAACACTGAGAAAAAATAGACCTCCTAAAACCATGTTATAGATCGAATGATGGTCATTGATTTGATCAATATTAGATGCCCAATCCTACAAAATGATGTGCATATTAGAATAATTGCTTCCAACTTAGGGAAGGCTTAATTTATAAAGCATTTGCAAGCTCCATGGTGATCGAGTAGTCAATGCTACAATCATTCTGATAGGTGGAGAGCTACTAGCTTAACTATCATAGTTGATTTTTGCCCTAGCAAAGGGTAAGCTTATGATAGTTTTTGGCAATGATTCATAATCTGAATGTAATTTGACAAGAACAAGTTATCTCCTATTGAATTTGATTATGATTATTGATATTATGACTACCCCCTCTGTTAGTCTTACAATGACACTGAGAGGGGGGGTGAATCAGTGTAGCTCTATAAACTTAAATTTACAGCTCTTAATATCGCAACAATTAAAACTTATTACTAGATACAACAAGTATAAAAAAAGAGCATCACACAACACAAGATTTAACAAGGTTCACCAATGTGGCTACTCCTCAAAAATTGACTGCTTTGACTACCATCCAAATCTAGCCTTTGCAAAGCACAAACTTTATAATCAATTTACCAGCACCAACTGGAAGGAGCACCAACCCCTAATTTATCTACACCAATAGAAAGGAGCACCAACCTCTGATTTACCATCACCAACTAGAAGGAGCACCAACCCCTTATGTATCTGCACCAATAGAAAGGAGCACCAACCCCTGATGCCAACCTGCAACCTAGACTTTAATTTGAATCTATAAGTTAGACAGTAAGATACCTTTGCTTTTGCAAGACCCTGACTGATATTCTTCACCTTTGCGTTCTTTGTGCACTCTGCTCTCTCTACGCAATCACTTCGCACACTCGGCTTCGTTACAGTCAAACTTCACGATCATCTTCTTCCTTTTGCGCACTCTACTCTCTTTGAAAATTTTGCACTTAGCATGATTCAACATGACTTGCTCTCTATGCACAACGACCGTATTTCACACACATTCAAACATATCTTCAATTCTCCAAACAACCCTCCTTTTATAACAATATTTTTTATGATGAAAACCCTAATTTTAGTCGACTATAAATCCTAATCTTAGTCGGATTTCATAAAAAATGTAAACCCTAATTTTAGTCGACTGTCATTGGTCTTCATTGGCTTCAACTCAAGAAGATGTTCGGTTTATCCATCGCTTGATTATTTCATTCTGGATAGACCCTGTAACTGCCATACTAACTTTTGATCACTCTTCACATTTCAGTAGTATGAAATCACTCTGTAACTGCCCCTGTAACTACCATACTAACTTTTGATCACTCTTCACATTTCAGCAGTATGAAATCACTCTGTAACTGCCCCTGTAAATGCCTTAGTGATGTTGGTCCACTGTCATACTTCTCATTTCAGTCGGGTTCTCCTTCTTGACTTGCGCATTTACGACCTATCATGAAATCATAATATTTCTGCCTCTATAGTTTCTTTTTTTGCTGTTGCCATGAAAATACATGTCGCGATATCACGACACTTTTTCTTTCTCTCTCTTTCTCCTTGCTTTGGCCCTCAAAAATACATGTCGCGATATCATGACACTTTTTCTTTCTCTCTCTTTCTCTTTGCATCGAACCGCAAAAATGCTACATGTTGCCATATCGTGACACTTTTTCTCCTTGCTCTTTCTCTTTGCATTAGACCACGAAAATACAACATGTCACGATATCGTGACACTTTTTCTCCTTGCTATTTCTCTTAGCTTTGGCCCATAAAAATACATGTCGCGATATCACAATACTTTCACCTCCGTACGCTTTCTCTATTCATTTGTCACGAAATCGTGACACTTCTACTTTCGTACTTAGCTCCTTTGCTTTTATCGTGAAATCGTGACACTTCTACCTTTGAAGTCTTCTTCTCTGCTTTTATCATGAAATCATGACACTTCTGCTTTCGTACTTTACTTTTTGCTTTTGTCGCGAAATCGTGACACTTCTGCCTTCGAAGTCTTCTTCTCTACTTTTGTCACAAAATTGTGACACTTCTACTTCCATACTTTACTTCTTTGCTTTTGTCTCAAAATCATGACACTTCTGCTTTCGAAGTCTTGATTTCTGCTTTTATCATGAAATTACGATAGTTCTGCTTTCGTACGCTTCCTCTCTTTCTTTTGTCACGAAAATGTGACATGTCGCAATATTGCAACACTTTTCAAACTTACTTTCTCTCTCCTATTTTAGTCGTGAAAATGCGACATATGACGAAATCGCGACAATTTTCCAACTTACTTTCTCTCTCCTATTTTAGTCGCGAAAATGCGACATGTCATGAAATCGCGACACTTTTCAAACTTACTTTCTCTATCCTGTTTTAGTCGCGAAAATGCGACATGTTGCGAAATCGTGACACTTTTCTTACTTGTTCTCTTTCTTTGAACTTGTCACAAAATTGTGACACTTTTTCCTACTTTCTCTTTCTCTTCCAACATGTCACAAAATCATGATAGTTTTTCCACTTGCCTTTTTCTCTTCCAACATGTCGCGAAATCACGACAGTTTTTCCTGCTTTCTCTTTCTCTTCCAACATGTCACGAAATCGTGATAGTTTTTCCACTTGCCTTTTTCTCTTCCAACATGTCATGAAATCGTGACAGTTTTTCCTGCTTTTTCTCTCTCTTCCAACATGTTGCGAAATCGCGACAATTTTTTTGATTTTTCTCTCTCTTCCAACATGTCACGAAATTGCGATAGTTTTTTTTGCTTTTTCTCTCTCTTCCAACATGTCACAAAATCATGATAGTTTTTCTTGCCTGCTATATATGTCGTGATATCGTGACACTTTTCTTACTTGTCTTTTTCTTTGATCTTTTGCATATGGGCCACTTCGGTCTTCTTGGAAAATCATTGTACATACTCTGAATAACCTTTGAAATCCTATCTTCTACATCTGAATAACTTTTGAACTTTCTGTCCACTGCATCAACAGATCTGACTGTGTTGAAAATAATGACAATACTGTTGCTGCACCTTGCTCAATAATCTCCCCTTTGGAATTGTTGGTAACACATGTGCAATTTCCTGTAACTCTTCTCCCCCTTTGAAAATAATACCAAAGGGCTACTACAGACTCCCCCTGAGTCCATGCACAACATTCTCAGGCACAATTTATTACACTTAGCAAAAAATCATGAACATGAGCAAAAAGATAATTAAATACTTAAATGCTCCCCCTGAGAATGTGATCCCTGTAGCTAGTCAATTCTTGGGAAGTGTGACCACTCCTAATTTATTGCAAAGGTACTCAAAAACTTCCTTTGGCAATGGTTTTGTGACGATATCTGCTACTTGCTTTGTAGTTGGAACAAAATCCAACTTAACCTCACCTTTTGCAACTTTCTCCTTCAAAAAGTGATACCTGCATACAACATGTTGTTGCTGCAATATATTCTACCTCTACTGTCGATAAAGAAACTGACTCTTGTTTCTTACTATGCCACGTGACCAATCTGTCTCCAAGATAGAATGCACCTCCACTGGTACTCTTTATGTCATCTACACATCCTACCCAATATGCATTTGAATATGAAATAAGGGTGAAGTCTTTACCTTTCGGATACCATAACCCATACTCCATAGTACCCTTGAGGTACCGAAGAATCCTCTTCACTACTATCACATGAGTCTCCTTGGGATTAGCCTAAAATCATGCTACCATGCATATTGCCTACAAAATATCTGGTCTAGTAGCTGTCAGGTATAGTAAGCTCCCAATCATAGATCTGTACATGGTTTGATCAACAGGTGGATATTTGTCATCCTTGCTCAACTTGCAACCTTTCTTAAACCCTTGTTGAGTGAGATAGTTGTCTAGCCTTGCATACCATGCTCGGGGTGCCTGTTTTAAGCCATATAATGCTTTCTTCAACTTGCAAACCAAGTTGGGATCATCACCAAGTTGGAAACCATCTGGTTGCTCAATATAAACCTCTTCTTCAAGTTTCCCATTCAAAAATATTGATTTCACATCCATTTGATAAACTTTGAAATTCTTGTAGACTGCTAAAGCCAGAAACATTCTAATTGCCTCTAGTCTAGCTACTGGTGTAAAAGTTTCCTCAAAGTCAATGCCTTCAACTTGTGCATAACCCTTACATGCCAATATTGCTTTATTTTTGACTACCTATCCGTCTTCATTCAATTTGTTTCAAAAAATCTATTTAATCCTAATTATATTTTTATTTGCAGGTCTAGGTACTAATTCCCAAGTTTCATTTTTCTTCATCTCCTTCAATAACCTCTTCATAAATTTGGTAGTTCTTTTCATAGCTAATTACTCGTTCTCTACCTTCATCAAATTTAACATCGGCACTGTCCACAATTTTCTTTAGCCTCTTGTTGTAGCATTTGTAAGCTTTGTTTTTTGACGAATAACCAACAAAAATACCTTCATCCACTCTATCTTCAAACTTACCAAGATTATCTTTAGTTCTTTTGATGTAGCACTTGTTGCCAAAAACTTTGAGGTATTTTGTTGTTGCCCTTTTATCGGACCACAACTAATAAGGAGTTTTGCTTTCATGTGTTCTCAACATGTACCTATTTTGGATATACATCGTAGTATGGACTGCTTATTTCCAAAATTTGTCTGCTACTCTGCTTTCATGACACATCGACCTGTGTTGTATGTTCTATCTCAGATAATGCCTATCAGCTGTTGCATTGAAAACCTAGTTGTTCACCATGTTGTTCTTCTGAAGCACATCAGTTTGACACTATCTCCACAAACATCTACATGAACTAAAACACATTTTGACAACTATACGACAACTCCCCCTAACTACTTGCCTTTCATCCTCAGCTAACCAAACAACATAGGAGCATTAAAATAAAACTTTAAGATTGCTCCCCCTGAGGATGTGCTACCTGGAGTTGCTTAGTGCAATAGAGGAGCAGTCTCCTTTAGTCCAAGGAGACACGATTTCCTTTCTTCTTTATTTCTCCACTCTGTTTTGATTATAGTTTTGGTCTCTTGTTTTGAATTTTATTTTTCAGTAGCTTGTGCATGTTTTTCGAGAAATATTCTATTTTGTCTCATTCCATTTGGTTGAAATTTTCTTCCCTAAAATTGATTTGATGCAAATGTACTTCGACCCAAAATTATGACAGTTATAACATTCTACTGCATAATCCATCAAAGGTGAAAAACCATTTCTACTGGGTGGTTGTCTCTTGTACATCCTTGATGGATGATTATTTTCCTTTCTTTGATGCACATGATTTCTTCCCTGTCTGTGATGCATTCTTTATGTCTGATGAAATCTACTGTCTTGCATTATATTAGATACAAAAGTTCTTGGACAAAACCTTGCTATGTGCCCATGACCATTACATTTAAAACATTGCACATGGTGTTCAACCGGAATAACATATGTATTTCTACCAACATAACTCTTTGATCTATTATTCAATCCACAATAAATTGCCTTGTGACCATAATGGTTGCATCTAAAAAAATAGCCATTAAAAGCATTATTATGAATAGAGTGAGAGTGATAGAACCTCTTTTGTTGTGGTTGATTTGCTGTAGATATCCTTTGAGATTTTATTCCTTTTGAAGATTCAGCTTCAAGCTTTTTTTGCTTTGATCCTTTAGCAGTGGACTTCTTCTTCTCTGCAAATTTAGAAGATGAAGGTTGTTCAGCTTCACATCCAAGACCAAGCTTAACCATTGGGCTTCTTTGTTGCCTTATCATTTTATCTAGCAACTCTGTGCTCTTCTCAAATTTGAGATTTGTATTGGCATCTTCTAGTTGTTTCCTCAATGAAACAATCTCCTCTTCTTGTTTGCAACATACATCACCTTTATCATCCAAGCATGACTTCAAGGCTTCTTCTATTTTCTTGGCTTTCTAAATTTGTAAGAAGAGATCTTCAATATTATCCCCATATTATTCCAACTTCTTGGATAGTATTTTGTTCTTTTTCCTTTCTATACCCAATTCTTCAAGTGCAGTGATCAACTCACCTTCTAGATCTACTTCAGCCTCAAGGTTTTCATCATATACTTCAGAATTCACTCCTATATTTTTTAGTTCATTTTTATCTTCCACAGGAACTGAAACTAACTGAGATGCCTTATTGGAGGAAGATCTATTCTTCTTACCCATTGCGTACTAATCCAATATCAACCCTAGCTAATTTAGCCTGATAAGGGAAACTAGCTTTGATACCAATTGTTAGTCTTACAATGACACTAAGAGGGGGGTGAATTAGTGTAGCTCTATAAACTTAAATTTATAGCTCTTAATACCATAGTAATTAAAACTTATTACTAGATACAACAAGTATAACAAAAGAGCATCACACAACACAAGATTTAACGAGGTTCACCAATGTGGCTACTCCTCAAAAATTGACTGCTTTGACTACCATCCAAATCCAACCTTTGCAAAGAACCAACTTTACAATCAATTTACCAAAACCAACTGGAAGGAGCACCAACCCCTAATTTATCTGCACCAATAGAAAGGAGCACCAAACCCTGATTTACTAGCACTAATTGGAAGGACACCAACCCCTTATTTATCTACACCAACAGAAAGGAGCACCAACCCCTAATGCCAAGCTGCAACCTAGACTTCAATTTGAATCTATAAGTTAGACAGTAAGATACCTTTGCTTTTGCAAGACCTTGACTGATCTTCTTCACCTTTGCGTTCTCTGCGCAATCACTTTGTACACTCTGCTTCATTACAGTTGAACTTCACGATCATATTCTCCCTTTTGTGCACTTTTCTCTCTTTACAAATTTCACACTTAGCATGATTCGACACGACTTGCTATCTATGCACAACAACCATATTTCACACACATTCAACCATATCTTCAATTCTCCAAACAGCCCTCCTTTTATAACAATATTTTTTATGATGAAAACCCTAATATTAGTCGACTGTATATCCTAATCTTAGTTGGCTTTCATAACAACTGTAAAACCTAATTTTAGTTGGCTGTCATCGATCTTCGTTGGCTTCAACTCAAGAAGATGTTCAGTTTATCCATCGCTTGATGATCTCATTCTGGATAGACCCTGTAACTGCCATAATGAATTTTGATCACTCTTCGTATTTTAGCAGTATGAAATCACTCTGTAACTGCCTCTATAAATGCCTTAGTGATGTCGGTCCACTGTCATACTTCTCATTTTAGTCGGGTTCTCCTTCTTGACTTGCGCATTTACAACCTATCATGAAATCACGACATTTCTACCTTTGTAGCTTCTTTTGTTGTTGTTGCCATGAAAATACATGTCGCGATATCGCGACACTTTTTCTTTCTCTCTCTTTCTCCTTGCTTTGGCCCACAAAAATACATGTCACGATATCACGACACTTTTTCTTTCTCTCTCTTTCTCTTTGCATCGGACCTTAAAAATGCTACATGTCACGATATCATGACACTTTTTCTCCTTGCTCTTTCTCTTTGCATCAGACCACAAAAATACAACATGTCGCGATATCATGACACTTTTTCTCCTTGCTATTTCTCTTAGCTTTGGCCCACAAAAATACATGTCACGATATCGTGACACTTTCGCCTCCATATGCTTTCTCTATTCTTTTATCGTGAAATCGTGACACTTCTGCTTCCATACTTAGCTTCTTTGCTTTTGTCGTGAAATTGTGACACTTCTGCCTTTGAAGTCTTCTTCTCTACTGTTGTCACAAAATCGTGACACTTCTGCTTCCGTACTTTACTTTTTGCTTTTGTCACGAAATCATGACACTTCTGCCTTCAAAGTCTTCTTCTCTACTTTTGTCATGAAATTGTGACACTTCTACTTCCATACTTTACTTCTTTGCTTTTGTCACGAAATCGTGACACTTCTGCTTTTGAAGTCTTGCGTTCTGCTTTTGTTGCGAAATCACAACAGTTCTTCTGTACGCTTCCTCTCTTTCTTTTTTCACGAAAATGCGACATGTCACGATATCGTGACACTTTTCAAACTTACTTTCTCTCTCCTGTTTTAGTCGCAAAAATGTGACATGTCGCAAAATCGTGACACTTTTCCAAATTACTTTCTCTCTCCTATTTTAGTCATGAAAATGCGACGTCACAAAATCATGACACTTTTCAAACTTACTTTCTCTCTCCTATTTTAGTCGCGAAAATGCGACATGTCACGAAATCGCGACACTTTTCTTACTTGTTCTCTTTCTTCGAACTTGTCGTGAAATCGTGACACTTTTTCCTACTTTCTCTTTCTCTTCCAACATGTCGTGAAATCATGACAATTTTTCCACTTGCCTTTTTCTCTTCCAACATGTCGTGAAATCATGACAGTTTTTCCTGCTTTCTCTTTCTCTTCCAACATGTCACGAAATCATGATAGTTTTTCCACTTGCCTTTTTCTCTTCCAACATGTCACAAAATCGTGACAATTTTTCCTGCTTTTTCTCTCTTTTCCAACATGTCACAAAATCGTGATAGTTTTTTTGCTTTTTCTCTCTCTTCCAACATGTTGCAAAATCATGACAGTTTTTCTTGCTTTTTCTCTCTTCCAACATGTTGTGAAATCATGACAATTTTTCTTGCCTGCTGTATATGTTGCGATATCGCGACACTTTTCTTACTTGTCTTTTTCTTTGATCTTTTGCATATGGGCCACTTCGGTCTTCTTGGAAAATCATTGTACATACTCTGAATAACCTTTGAAATCTTGTCTTCTACATCTGAATAGCTTTTGAACTTCCTGTCCACTACATCAATAGATCTATCTGACTGTGTTGACAACAATGACAATACTATTGCTGCACCTTGCTCAACACCCTCAAGTGATGAGTCGATGAGGGTAGGACAATTAATGAAGTGATGAGTCGCTTGACCAACATGATTGATTTGAACAATTGAAGACTTTTGCACTTTGATATTACTTGACAAGGCCTAATTCAGCCGTGATTTCAACTATGAATAGTAATTGTACATCTCTATCCCATGGAGCAGTCTAGTCGTAATGGCCTTCTTAGGGAATCAAGATGATAGCAATTCCAATTATGCTTGTGTTGAATCACTATGTTCGATGATCTGCTAAAAATGTCATAGAAGAATTGAGATAAATCTTCATTCCCGTGGAGTAGTCCGACCACTGTGGCCTTCTTTGAGAGTGAAGTTTTAATGCTAGGAATTGCGGTGTTAAAGAGAGAATTGGCTCTCCACCATGGCGTGTGACGTCCTTTCAATGCCATTCCACATGCATGTGGAATGATGTACTGGACTAAAGCATCTCAATTCAATCAATGACTGATTTTACCCCAAATGTCCTTATGGTGACTTATTCATCTTGCCGGATTGCATGGATCACAAGTCGCTACAACCACCAAGTGTATAGAATAAATGACTGAATACGAGGCACATTTGAATTTTGAATTATATTAATGTTTTTGTTATTTTCTAAAAATTTTGAGGGTTCTACCCATTAGATATTTTTTATTTTGCATTTTGAAGCCCCTCATGGTGGAATTTTGAGGGTATTTATGTCTGGATGCTAGCCACGGGTGTCAACCATAGCCAATTTGGGAAAATTCCTTAGCCGTGGCTCTAACCCGCGATCGAAAAACCCTAATTTTGTACCCATGGTTACCAGCCATGGTTGAGGGTAAAATTGGAAATATAAAATAAAAATCTATCATTTTCAATTCATTATTTTCCAGTTCGCTACAACTGTCAAGAGAGCTCTGAGAGGTGAGTTTGAAAACTTGACACGGAATGCTACCGAACTTGACACAAACTACCCTGACCTATGGCTGACCGACCAAAAGCTTCCACCAGTGGCAGAGCCGGTGCTGCCAAGGTAGCATCCCGAACCTCACTCATTGACTTACCAACTTAAAATGAACAAAATTAATTAATGAGCAAAATGAACTCACTAAACTATTGGCAATGAACCTCACCCTAGTTAGGATTAGACTAGGCTAGCTTAGTTGGGGAGGGTTTAATTTTTTGGTTTTGGGGTTGCATGGGATGGGAAATGACCCTAAAAAAGGTCTTTCCCATAGCCGTGGGTGGCAGCCACGGTTCCCAATTGGTAAATTGGGGGCCACGACTGACTTCAAATTCAAATGGTCAAAAAAATGACCATTGTCGTCGATCATGGGTCGAAGCCGCGGTTGAGCAACCTTAGAAAATTTTTCAAATTTTTTTTTTTTGTTGTTTTAATTGATTTAATTGATTTTTTATTTATTTTTTGAAGTGATATTTTGATTTTTTTTTAATTTTTTGAATGCATTTATGATTGTTTTTTCCTTTTTGAAGGATTTTTGTGTATTTTTTGCATTTTTAAGTGCATTTTTTATGTTTTTGGAATTTTGAATGATTTTATTATCTCCCTTCAGACCTTGACTGCTAGAGTGAGGGAGTCAGATCTCCTTCACGAGCTCCATGATGGACTGACTGATGCTGATCAAGATTGGTTCAGTGCCATAGGCTTTGGCTATGTACTATGACTACCATCCATCCGGGCTGATCAGGCCTACATGACTACCTTGGCCCACCATTGGGATGCATGGACCAACACCTTTCACCTACCGATAGGTGAGATTATTGTGACCTTGGAGGATGTCTACCACATCTTCTATATCCCCATTGATGGTGAGGCCATCACATATTCGCCCACCTTGGTGAAGGATGCAATCTTTGAGAGGATATTCCATGCTAGGAGTGATGAGGTGCATCTAGACTCAGAGTACATGGTGGAGTACACATTGAGTATTGGTACCATGAGCATGTCTTCTCCTAGAGAGTGGTCATGTTGATGTAGCTGATTATTCAGATTATGCTACCTGACACTTCAGGAGTGAGGTTCCCTTAGAACCTACTAGCTAGGACTTAGGACCTATTAGTTAGCACTACATGAGAGCTCTTGATTCTATCTTGGGGGAGTGCTCTACTTGCACAACTCTATGATGAGTTGTATCGGATCACACAATGGAGCTGTATGGGAGTCATCTATAGCATACTACTCCAGATATGGGCTTGGGAGCACATTACCATTGATCATCCTAGAGGACTACCACTAGAGATTGGTGATATTGATGATGAGTACTAGTGCTATGTTGCATGCTAGCCTAGGGAGGTTGAGGGCTTCAGGAGTAGGTCTCATGTAGGGGATCTCTAATACTACATGGATCAGCTGACTAGACTATGACTAGAGCATGTGCTATGGTGCCCCTACATGGACTGTCCTACATGGGAGGAGGTGGACCACTATCTGAGGTAGACATGATGTGAGAGATGGCTTCTCAGGTGTAAGCCTAAGATACATGAGTTCTTCCACTTCTCTCATGTCGCTAGGTAGTTTGGGATCTACTAGGACATCTTGGATGAGCTAGTTATTTACCACCACCTTAAGGTAGAGAGAGACTTGGCCTAGCCTATAGTTACTCCATTGGGGGATGAGGATGATGCCTTCTAGGATTTAGGGCTCATCGATGTAGGGACCATAATAGATTATGATGCCTGGTGGACTACTAGGTTATGGTAGGGTGGTGGCCCACTAGGTAGAGCTAGAGCTAGAGTAGAGGTAGTAGTTGAGGACCCTGATGGGTGATAGGTTTTCTAGAGGATAGAGGGTGGATGGGGAGAGGCTACTAGTAGAGGAGGAGCCCAAGTAGAGGAGGGTGAGGAGGAGCCATATGATGAGGTGTCATAGCTCCGGGCTCAGGTGGCTAGCTTGGAGTCATGGCTACAGATTATGGGGACTCAGATCCTAGAGAGGGATACATTTATGGCTACCCTACAGGCATAGTTGAGGGTAGCACAAGTTTATCTAGTAGAGGGATAGGCATAGTGGTAAGGATTTGAGGAGGAGAGGATAGCTCTCCGAGCATAGATTGCCACTATGAATATAGATATAGAGAAGGTCACTGGACAATGTGATCTTCTCTAGGCTCAGCTAGATGTTGTGACCATAGAGTGAGACTTGCTCTGATCTATGAGGGGAGGACCCTCGACTTCTCAGGTTGCTCCTACTACTCTAGTTGTATCGAGATTAGTAGGTTTGGATGTGGGTGCAGAGATTCAGAGATTGTGTGCCCTCATCCAGGAGGCTAATACACAACACTCCTCAGATGTGGCCTACATCACTCTCTTGGAGGGAGAGATCAGACTGCTTGGGGGTGAGGTGCTAGAGAGGACTACTACTATAGGGACACAACGGACTAGGACATGGGAGATAGGGTAGTCATCAACATGGCCCAGTCATAGGACTCATAGGTCAGAGAGGTCCATAGGTACCAACTCGAGGTGGACTCATAGGGAGGGTGGAGCTAGTGGAGGAGACTCCTAGATAGGGGGTGCAGGCCCTAGCTAGTACAGATCTTATCAGATTGTATGTACCATTTTTTAGTGTAAGGTCTGAGGACCTACACAGTTGTAGCCTATGGGCATTTTGGACACATGCCTATGTACTCTACTTTTGACACATATATTTATATGATATGACATTGATTTATGACTCATTATATGTGTACATTTATTTTTTGTTTTATGTTTATGAGATGCATATGGATGCAATGATTATATGTTATGTTGATTTGATGCTATATGATGTGATGTATGGATGACATGCACTAGCTAGATGATGGATGTATGACTAGATATTGTGATCTAGATGTGTAGATGGACTACTTTGATATATGCATATGGATGCAATGTTAGATGTTTAAATGCATGTTTAATTTGATTTACTTGTATGCATTTAATTTATGATGTTATGAATGCAATGTATGTAATGCATTATCTAATGTAAATGAACTTGTATGCTTTAATCACTTAAAACATAAGGAATGAATGCAATATGAGTTAACAATCTAATGGATGACACCATAGAATGTATAACAATCATGAATGTAATTGGTAAATCTTATCATAAGAATTAATCAATTAGACACCCATATGTGAGATGAGATGATGATATTGTTTCTCTTCATGAGCTTTTGTAAGTTAAAATATATGCACAAAATAGTCAGTGGCCATCTAAATATCATTGCTGATATCCATCCGGTATCTATTCTATGTTATGAACACCCCTTAATAAACAAAATCTCATAAAAATAAATTGATGATTGATGGCTTGATTTGATTTGTTGCTATTTGGGAATTTTTGAGGTTTTCCATGAGACTCAAACACCCTAGTTGACTTATCAAAAGTTGTATAATGACTATACTAGACTTCTGAAAGATAAAGTTTTTGCTATGAAAGACCAAGCTATTCATTACCCCTGTGTGTGCAAATGAATATATTAGATGAGACATAAGACTACCTCATTTCTAGGTGGGATTCATTCAGCCCATTGTTGTAATGAGGATCACCCCATGCTCACCCGATCCTAGGTTTGGACTTAGTTGGACTAGACCACTAGGCAATACAGGGCACCTAAAGCTAGCTCATTTGTAAATTGCTTAGACCTACCCCAATGTCAGGTGGGATTCATTCAGCCCATTGTTGTATTGGGGATCACTCTATGACTTTTGAGTATTGACCATTCTAGGGATTCAAGCTCTTCACCCCCTTATTTTCTTCAATTTTATTGGGATACTTGCTCATATATATAGTGATAAAAATCACTATTTATTTTGTATTTTTTTTTTTTTGTTTTGAGCAAGGGATTTGATTTGACTTTGGGATTTTTGCTCCTTTTTGTAAGCAAGGGATTTCTTGGGTAGGGGGGAACTTGTCCTTTTTCCAATGACCACTACTCTAGACCATTGTACCTCACAAATGAGCAAGTAACAAAACCTTTCACTTAAGGTGACTAGGACCACTTTGTAGTGTTCATATTTCCTTGCCCTAATTAGGATTGTTAATGTGTTTGATTAGTGATGGGATTCTGATATGCTAAGTGCTATCAAAACTAGACCTCATCTACAAAAGCAAAGCAAGCTTTCTATAAACTTTTGAGAAGACCACTAGGTATGGTTGAATGACCAAAAAACCCTAGTATATTCTTCATAGCAATAGGAGGGGTTGTGTTGAGAAACACAATTACTCACAAGGGTGATGGATGATGATGATGCATAGATGCATGATTGAAATACAAACATGGTGTCATTTGTAAGATTGCAAACACAACCTATCCTAATGCAAGTGCGATGGATGGAAATGCCTAATGCAATGCAATTAAATGAATGCATGTGCAAAATGAAAATGCATGATGCAAATGTTTTTGAATTTTGAAGTTTTGCAATATTTTTAGATTTTATTGCTTTTTGATTTTTATGGATTTTTAAAATTTTCCATGTTTTTAAATTTTTGAATTTATGTGTGGAATACCTTAATATGAAGGATGTTGAGAGGTTCAGGCTCTTCAACACCTTCAAGCGATGTCAGGTGATACGTTCTAGGTCCAATCTACTCTGAGATGATATATGGACCTAACCAGTTAGCCATAAATTTATCTCGCAAGTGTGATGGTAGGTTTGAGTTCTGTTGGTTCTCCTTCAGCACAAGATCACCAACTTTAAAGTCTCTTAGATGGAATTTATTATTATAAGCTCATTTTAAGTACTCTTGATAAACATGGAGATGCTCAAGGGCATTCACATGATGTTCATCAAGAAGCATCAATTGATCAAGGTGAGCTTGTCATGCAGTGTCATCATCGATGAACTCTTTCAATGCGATGCACAATGTTGGAATTTCCAACTCTAAGGGCATAATGGCCTCAATACCATATACTAGTGAAAATGGGGTTGCCCTAGTGGGCGTCCGTATACTAGTCCTGTAAGCCCATAATGCAAGGGGTAGTTGGATGTGCCAATATTTATGGTTTTCTTGTACCATATTTTTCAATATGGCTACCACTATCTTGTTTGAAGCCTCAACTTACCCGTTTGCCTACGGATAGTATGGAGTCACAAAATTATGTTGTATATTGTACTTGGATGTTAAAGCCCTTATAGTTTTGTTCTTGAATGATGTTCCATTATCTAAGATTATTTTGGATGGTATCCCAAAATGACTTATGATATTGTGAAGTATGAACTCCATAATATGTGCTCTAGTTGTCATTGTTAGAGGGATTGCTTCCACCCACTTTGTAAAATACTTAGTAGTCATTATAATAAATGTATGTTAGCTCGATGATGGGGGAGAGATCTTATCGATTAGATCCAAACCCCATTGAGAAAATGGCCAAGCTACTTGAATGGGCTGTAAGGCCTATGATGGCAAGTGCATAAGATTAGCATGATGTTGACATTTAACACATTTCTTGACATACATGGTGCAATCCTTCTCCATAGTGGGCCAATAATAACCCATTCGAAGGATGCACTTGATGATGGCCATGCCACTGAAATGACCACCACATGTACCATCATGAGCCTATGAAATTACCCAAGCTGACTCTTGGGGCTCAAGACAATGAAGGAGAACTCCATCGTAGCTTTGATGGTACAATATGTCTCCTAGCAAGACATACTTTATCACTTTCTATCTGAATGTGCACTTCAACACACGATAATCCTTGAGGGATTAAACCAAGCTTAAGGAAATCATGTAATTATGACATCCAATCCTGATAAGCTTCTACCTCGATTGACAAGATGACTTGTTCCCCTAGCATTTTGTTATGCATGAATGTAGACTAGGATACAACCTTGTGGTGAATGGTGGTGCCATTCCCCATAGGACCTTACAAGATCAAAGACCCCTAGGGTGCCTTCTTGAGAAAGTCTCTGGCTTTATAGAACCACTCATGGTTTGGTTCTATATGAATCATGTTGAATGATTCTTTATTATCGAGAGCCTCATGTTGCATCATGGCATGCGATAGCATCTTTACATGAATGGTAGTAAAATTGATAGATGGATTCTAAGGGATTAGAGATCCCAAAGATGCCATAGTGTCTACAAATATGTTTGATGAATGAGGGATTACCTCGATGTCATACCACTCTAGCTGGGCTAGATAAGTGTCAACAAGATCCTTATAAGATTTTAGGATAGGACACCTACATTGAAAAAGTCCCTTCACTTGATTGACTATGAGAAGGGAGTCACCAAAGATGTTTAACCTTTTAATCTTCATGGTGATAGTTATTTGGAGGCCCAAGATTAGAGCCTCATATTCAGCATTGTTATTGGTACAAGGGAAGTCTAGCTTAAATGACAAGGGCATTGGAGCACCTTGTGGCATGAAGAAGACAATTCCTGCACCACCCCCTTGCTCACACTTCGAACCATCAAAGAACAAAGTCATGTCAGCTTTGTTATCTGGTTCTTTGAGTTTGGGATATTCTGATAATGTAAATATTGCATCATCAGGAAGCTCTATGATAAGAGGCCTACTATCTTCGAGAGGTGCCTCTACCAGTTGATCAGCTATGACCTATCCCTTGATGGAATTTTGGCTGATGAATTCCAAATCAAATTCTATCAATAGCATGATCCACTTTGCAGTACATGTATTATGATATGTCTTACTCATCATATACTACAAAGGATTTTGTTTGGATATCACATACATCGTATGACTTAGCATGTAATGATGCAACTTCTTCATTGCAAACACTACTGCTAAACACAACTTCTCCACGTATGCATACCCTAGCTCATAACTCACCAAGGTGCGACTGATGTAATATATCACTTGCTCTTTGTCTTGCACATTCTTTTGGGCCAACATGGTTCCCAATGCAAAGTCAGTAGCTAATATATATAGCAAGAAAGGCACATCTGGTCTTGGTGGAGCTAACACTGGTGGCGTTGCTAGGTATTGCTTAATTTTAGCAAAGGTCACTTGATAGTCCTCATCCCAATTGAATGGGACCCCCTTGTGTAGCAACCGATTCATGGGTCAGCATTTGTCTGATAATTATGTGATAAATCACTTTATGGATGCTACTTTGCCCTGTAGGCTTCTTAGCTCTTTGATATTTGTGGGAGGATGCATTTCTAGTATGGCCTTGACCTTCTCTGGGTCAACTTTGATCCCTCACTTAGAAATGATGAATCCCAAGAGCTTTCCTAAAGTTACACCAAATACACACTTCTTGGGATTCAACCTGACATTATGCTCTATCAAGTGATCGAAGACCTTCCTCAGGACCTCTGCATGCTCTGAATGTAGCAATGACTTTGCCAATAAGTCATCGATATAATATTCTAAGATTTTGTGCATGTAGTCATGGAAAATGTATGTCATGGCTCGCTGATATGTAGCACCAACATTTTTAAGGCCGAATGGCATAACTTTATAACATAATGTTCCCCATGGCGTTGTGAATATGGTTTTGTGTTGGTCTTCGACTTTAATCCAAATTTGATTGTAACCAAAAAAATCGTCCATAAGGGAGAGCATCTCATGACCTGTAGTTGCATCTACAAGAGCATCTATGTTGGGCAATGGGAATGAATCCTTTGGTGTTGCCTTGTTGAGGTCTCTAAAATCCATATAGATACGGATCCTTCCATCAGGTTTTCCTATAGGTACCATGTTTGATACCCATTTTGGATAGTCGATGGAGATAATAAACTCTACATCCAACAGCTTCTGCAACTCATATTTAACCATTAAAGTGATGGTTGGATGCATCTTCTTGAGCTTCTACTTGATAGGCCTTTTAGAGGGGTCTAGCGAAAGGTTATGAGTAACCATTTTTGGATCTAGTCTCGACATATCCTTGTATGTCCAAGCAAAGAGATCAGGTCTCTCTTTCAATAGAGGGATGAGGTTGGCACACTCATCAGGAGATAGACTCTCTCCAAATTTAACCTTCTTAGGATTAGTGGGATCATCACTGATATCCACATCGAAGGTTTCCTCTACTGACATATGTGATCCCTCCTCAAGCTGGTGAGGCGTAGGAATCAAGTGGATGTCATCAACTAGGTTTAAAGGTCCTACATTAGAATTTCCCTTAGTATGATAAACATCATGTGCACATCCTAGCATAAAATGGAAAGGTTGCAACATTTCTTCATTAGGGAAGAAATATTTAGGCTCTAGTGGTGAATCAGTATGATCCCAATCAATAGCATCTAGATTAAGACACAATGGTTTGGAAGGATCAGCTAGATTGTGAAGTGGAGTGGTCAGATCAATGGAGATCATATTTATGGAATGGATTAGATCTCCAGGACCACGTGTGTGCAATTCTACCTTATCTATGCTATTCACATACCCAAGATGTGGCTCTAGGGGTATGGGGATCTCTGGATCCAGTCTATGAATAGACTAGAAAGTGGGATCACTTGGCTCAAGGAGCTGCATGTATGTCGGTGGATCAGGGAAGACTATATGATAAATCATATCTAAATTGGGTGGTCTCCCTCTGAGGCATGGGCTAGGATAGACTCTCTGATACATCTCATCGATGTCAATCGGTTCATGATGATGATGTAAATAGTGAGGCCCAAGATAGGCTCTCTCGGTCTCATCCTCATCATCGCTATCATATATGAGTCCTTCACCCCGATCGACTAGAATCGGGCGATTAGCAAGATGAGGCCCAAGGTAGGCCCACTCTTCATAGCCATTATCATCAATGAGGGCTCCCTCATTCTCACCCACTATCTCCATGGGTAATAGATGATGTAAATGTAGAGGGCCTAAGTAGGCCAACTCAGTTTCATCCTCACATTATTCATTGTTTGAGGATTACTCATTATCATCTATTCTAGAATCACATTCTGGTCCATCACTTTCTACAATAGATTCTGCTTGCACTTCCTCAGAAGCAACTTCTGATTCAGTGTCTATTGCTATACCTAGATTCTGGATCTACATGCCAGTGTCATCGGTAGCTTCATGACTTTCAATGTCCAAGTCAGCTCTTGGAATATCTATTGGATTGACCTCTACCATGATGTTATCATGATAGATCTCAGGTGGCTCAATAGATATGTATGTCACCAACCTATTACCCCTTCGTATGTAGGAAGGGTTAGGGTGATAAGGATTCCAATCCACATCATCCCCTAAACTGAGGTTAAGATGATCGAGAGATGCTACTAAGAGCTCATCCTATCCTCTTATATGGTAGCCTAACCTAAACCTATCAGTTGGCAACTGATATTGTGGTTCATATGGAGTTTGATGCCCTTGCTCGAATAAGCCTAGACCATAACCATACCAATGGTAACGTTCGAAATAGTGCAAGGTGAACTCAGGGTTAGACAAATAATGAACATTCATCGAGAATGGTTCATCATCATCCTCATCTATGGGCATGCGATTTGCAAGTTGGTCAAGCCCTCCATAGATAAAATTTGTTTGGTTGGGTGGCACCCCTAGTGGTACCACCATCCCTATGGGAAAGTGATGGGCTTGAGGTCAGCCCATGTCCTATGTAGTCTTGATAAAAGGTATGAATGTCACGTTCTACACTATATACTCTGCTAATCTAGGATTAACCAAATGTATGGTCACCTGCGGTGCAGATGACCCTATTGAAGAAGCAGGTGAGGTAGGCTGAGGTGCCTCCTCGACTTGATTTTGAGCATCCCCTTCATCCATGGGACTAGGAACCTCGATAGTTGCTACCTTGGGTGCTTGCTTTGGCTCTTTTTTACCCATAACTACCTTAAGCTTCTTGTCATTCCTAAGCATCTTGGATGTCGTAGGCTTTGTTGAAGTTACTATTGTGTGCTCTGATAGTTGTGGTGCTACCGTGGAAGGTCCTGCACACACTCCTTTTAATTTACCTTCTGGATGTTTGATAGGTGATGTCGGCCGTATATCCAGGTGCATTGAGGGGAGAATGAAATCTCTAGGTAAATCTACTAGGTTCACATATTTAAATGGCTCCTCATCGGAAGGAACCATGTGAACTTGTCCCTCATGTATATATTTAATACATTGATGTAAAATTGAGGGAACGCAATGCATTTCTCTAATCCAAGGCCTCCCTAGGAGGATGTTATATTGCATGGCACCTTCTATCACATGACACATCATAGGGATGGTCTTCAGTCCAACCTAAATTGGAAGAACTATAGTACCTACCATTGAGCATAGTGCATCGTTAAATGCTCTCAAAGTGAAGGTAGAAGGTACAATGTGTGATTTTGGCAACTTCAGATATGTCAATGCCTTGGTAGTAATAATATTGATTGATGACCCTATGTCAATCAAAACCCATTTAAATGGTATGTGGTTAACACACACAATTATATGTAGTGGTGGGTCCACTATAGCAGTAGAGACCATTTTAATCTCGTGATCATGGAATTGAATCATCGACTCACTACACTGTTGCACATGTCCCACAAAATTTGTAAATGCTTTAGGGTCCTAGGACTGAACTTCGATAGACCTTAGGATGTCCATGAGCATCTCCCTATGCTTAGGAGACTACTGAATTAGTTCATATATCAACAACTTTACTGGAGTTGTCTATAGGCTTTGAACTAGCCTACTCTTGATGGTCACCATCGGTCTAGTTGGTGGGCCTAGCATATTTTATGCTAGCCTTTGAGGGGGCATATCTTGAACCCTGATGGGAGCTGGAGGTAGATTTGGTCACTCATACCTCCCTTGTCTTGTGATAACATTGACCATACCGATGAATCCTTGGGTTGGCGGTTCCACCCACACTTGATTCACATGACCAACATTGTTCCTCGGTGGCTCATGATTCGGTAAGGGGTTCTTGAAGATCCCCATATTTTGGTTTTCTGGAGCCTGAGGGTTGTCCATAATTAGCTCACCTTTTTTTATCATGTTTTGCACCACGTGTTTGAAACTATAACATCCTTCGATGTCATGTCCCTTCATTCTATGGTAAGGGCAATACATATCATCCCTATACCCTTTTGGCTTGGGTTGGTTAGGGTCTTGTAATTTGATCTCTAGTAAGTTAAGGGCTTTGGCCTCGCATAGTTGATGGAATATCGATGTCATCGACTCTGACAATGGTGTGAACTAGTGAGGTGGGCATTGCTCTTTATTATTACCCTTCTTGTTATTATTGCATTGATCATATCACATAGGAGGAGGTTGGGCTTGATAATTCTATTGTTGCCCCTTATCCCCTTTTTGAAGGTTTAACACCACTTGGTTCACATGGGCCAGCTTGGCTTGGTGATTCTGATTTTGGGTGTTCTTCTTGTTCCACTCCTTGTTCTAGAGCTTCAAGTTACCCTCCTGTAACTTGATGTCCTCAATTACCTTGGCTTGCACCAAGGCCTCCTCAAATGTTTGATACTATTGCAACTACAGTAGTAATGAGATGTGCTTCACACAACTCTTTGTGAACATTCGAGTTAGTTCTATGGTCGGAATGGAAAATGGCAACTTTGCCATCAACTTTCTCCATATTTTCCCATAATCCATGATCGGCTCATCATCATGTTGCATTAAAGCAGCCAGATCAGATAGGTTTACCTTCTTCTTGATATCGAAGGAGAAGCATTCAAGAAATACATTAGCCAGTTGCTTGAAATTGGTTATGTTGTGCCTCTTAAGTTGATTGAACCACTCTCGGGTAGGGCCTGAAAGGGTTGTGATGAAGGTTCTCAGCAATAGAGCATCATTGCTTTCTATCTAAAAGCACATATCCATAAATCTCATAACATGTTCTTGAGCATCCTCCTCTCCTTGAAATTTCTCCAGCTTTGGCATCTCGAAGTGATCGAGATACGCTGGAATGGGCACTGAAGGGCATAAAGGCTCATTGTGTATTTTGTTCAAGGTTGGATTTTGATAAGTCATCCCTTGTTTCTCTATAGCTCTAACCTTGTCTACCAAGGCCTTGTAGGCCTTCGAAGATAGAATTTCCTCTTCTCTGAGAGGTCGTTGAGGAGCCTTTGGAGGTAAATTCTTCTTCGATCGAGGTGGAGGACTAGGCTCATCCTCCACGTCCACTAAGGAGATCTCAGGATATTCCTATTCTTGGTCATCTCTTGCTACTTCCTCATACTACGTATGCCCATGATGTTCAAGTGCTTGGTGCTGCATCATGTTTTGGGCCATGTGGTGAGTATGAGTTTCAATGTGTTCAGGGTGCAATTTGGGCTACGAAGTAGCTCATCTGTGAGTGCGCTCCCTGTATTCACTCTGAGGGGGTAAATTGGTGTGAGCCAATCGATCCTCTCTCTCAACATGCTCCTTTTGATCAAGGATGCATTGCTCATGCGTTGCTCAAAAATATATTGCCTTAGCAACCTCTATCTTTGAGTATCCTCATTTTTGAGGTGCTCACGCTCTGCACGTACATCTTCCAATTGATCTTGGAAGATCTACTGCCTTGTTCTGACACCAATTTTTGTGATCGATCTATAAGATCGGTCGTATGTGGTCTCTGGTGGATTTTTTCTATTTGGGTAGCTTTGTTGGTATGACCTCCAATAGACTTGTTTGCCATGCTCTTGCCTTTGTCTATATAGATGACATTTGCATTCTGGTGTTGTCTATGATCTATGCCCACGTGGGTCGATGGGGCAAGTATACTTCGAGAATGCTTAGAGCATTCTCCTAGTTCTCTAATAGTCCTACGTGTGCTCTCACTATGAGAACTCATAGAATGAGAGTGTGAAACTGAGGGTTTATACCCTAACTACCCTAGGACTCTATCAAGACCATCCAGTTTTCTAGTGCACCATGGCTCATGTGGTGGCATACCATTGACTCCAACTTTAGACATATCAAATGTGAACTTACCAAGTTCATTGTTGTTTGGAGTCTGTGTGGGCCTATGCTTTGAAGAAGCCCTCTCTTCCTACCCCTGAATGGGTAGATTTTCTACTTGTCTATTTTGAACTGGCGGGGGCCTTGAGCCACCCTTAGCTCGAGTATGGATGGGAACCAACTTGGTTATAGTTCCTTCCTCCATGATGTACTCTTTAGTGGATCTAGTAGATCCATGAGGTGTATGATCATGATATATGCTCCCATGTTTGAATGCCCCATGTTGGGATCTTCCATACTTGGATCTATCTCATGAGGAGTGTACATTACCTCCTCTAGGTGGGGTATTCTGATGAGAACCCCCATGCATAGAGTTATCCCCTCTAATGCTCATCGAACATCATTTGAGAGGATCTTGTGATTGAGGGTTTGATGTGTTGTGTTGTGCATTAGGTGGAGCTTTAGACTTGACCTTAGTTCTGCATCGATATCGACCTCTCCGTGTTCTAACCATGATATGTATTATCTCGTATGTAGATTTTAAAGCAAACAAAGCAAACAAGAATGATTATCTCTTTTAAAATTTCTTTGTGAGCCCTACACTAGTTTGATGTGTTTGAAATTTGTTGAAAATCTAAACTACTCTCATCATGTTTGAAATTATTGATGTAATGCTCAAATAGTTTAAGGTTTTCACCTGTATGCTCATAGCTCGACAATCGATAATGAAAGTCATGGTCACGTAAACCCCCCAAAATGTGGAGATGAAATCCACACCCAAGTAGGGAGCACAGGTCCTATCGATCCTCACCCAGCACCTTGTGCATAATGATACACCCCTTCGAAGAGGAATGCATGCTATTTTTCATGGTTAGGATAGATCTTGGAGTCGATATTGGCCAATAGTACAAGGTTCATGAGAGTTGAGCCAATGGATGGAAATAACTACCACCATCATTGAGCTCTACTAGTGGTTGGATATGACTTCCAACTCACTAGCATTTAGATGTTGCGTGGTGTGTGTGTGTTCATTTTAGATTTGTGTGAAAAGGAAAATGCATCACCAAGCATACATGCTCTTTCCTATATGCCTAGAATAAAGACATTTTAGATTTAATAAAGATGCATGTATTTGACTAAATGAGATTTAGAGAATGCATTTACATGATAAAATTGGCCTCTAGTTGGGCCCCAAGCAAGCAAACTCTATAAACATAACCTAAACCATTGGAGACTAGGGCAGATTGCAATCAGAAGTTCATTGTTCCTAGAAATGATTGGAAGAAAACCTAAGAGAATCTAAAATTTTGCTTTTAATATTTCTCTATGTTTTCTACTTAGACCAACTTCATCTACTACACTTAGTAAATAAAACATAGATAGACATAGGAAAACATAGGGAATTGTCTCCTACCTGAGATCCAAGTCTGATGTAGATTCGGTTGTCTACTATTTTTCTATTCTCTATTAGCCATGACTGTCAGGTGTAGTTGAGACTATTCATCATGGTTTTCAAGTATGAATGAGACTATTCACCATGGTTGTTAACCATGGTAGAGATCTGCAATAAAAAATATAGCAAATCAGTCATCTATAGTATAATTTGTGGGTTCCCACCATGATCACCATCTATACCGATCTAAAAAGCATACACCTAACTAGTGCATCAATTAACATCAAGCATTAAAGCAATAAAGAATGGACAACAATGAATTTAACAAGAAAGTAAGGTTTATTTTATTAAATATTTGCCAAATACCGATTACAAATACATCCCTCTTAGGGATACCCAAATCCTTGATACAATTGATACAATATTTTGAGGCCCCTAAACGGGGATTGGTGTAATCCGTAGACTCTTCAGAATGGACACGAACTGCTCAAGGCCAAAGATAGCCTTCTTCTCACATGATTGGAGGAATATGTTGCCAAGAACACCTTGAAATTCTTAGATCCTATAAACCTACGTTCAAGAAACAACATAAAAGGGGTTAATAGCAAAGGAGGCCTCTCTTGATGAGGCACTTGATAGACAATTACATAAATGATGAAAAAGATAGCAAGAAAGCATGTAAACTAGTAAAGATATGCATGAAATCTCTATATTATTGTAAATATTATAAAGAAAGTAGGAAATCTAGCAATTAGGTAGCCTAATTAACCATTAAAACTTGAAATGCATCAAATTCAATGAAACTAGTCTAGATTGACAAATGCAAGGAAAATGGAAGCAAATCTACCTCTAATTCCTAAATTTAACCATATAAATGCATGAAGGAAAGCTAATCTATGTCAGATCTACCTAAATACATGTTTGAAAGAGGAAATCTATGGCTAAAACAAAGGAAATCAGAGATCAAACCCTCATCGTGGGTCTGAAGTGTAATTAGCACTCTTAGCTATGACTAACAATCGTGGTGAGCTAAAAGTATTCTTGCTCTTGTAATCAGGGCTTGGATCTTCAATTTCCTCCATGGAATTGATGATCAAGGGTCACCTTTGTGTCCCAAGATGGATTGGTGGTTGAATTTGATAAGATTCATGTTCGATTGGCTTGAATTTGTGATTTGTGCTTCTTAGTCCTTTGGAAGCTTCATTGATGGATTCATGCTTGTCACTCCATAATTGGCTAGCACTTCGACTCTCCTCAAGGGGTTGTCACTTCACTATCCATTTTGGTAGAGCTTCACTGCATTCCAACTCAATATCAATTCAGACTTCTCCCCAATTTGAAGGGGGGTCTTATAGCCTTCTCAAGTCCTTGGTCTAGCTTCATGGAGAAGCCAAGATCAAGAACCAGGAGGTTGGGATAGTTGGGAGGAAGGTTCTGGATGCTTCCTCACCCAAAACCACTTGAAATACATTGCCATGGCCATTGTAATGACATTTGGCTTGGCTCGAGAGTTCAAAATAGTTTTAGGGCTAGCCATGGCTCTGAGGCGCAGCTAGCTCTATTAGCCATGGGTGTCAGCCATGGCTAAGGCTGAGTAGGCCAACTCTACCCAAATTGAGTGGTTAGAACCACTACTTTGTCTTGGAATGGTCCAAGATCATTCATATGGTCTATTAGGATGCCCATATGAGTAGTCCCCTACACATGACGCATTTTAGGTGTCTACACAATGCATGTGCTCAGTATCCCCCATCACCATTTTTCCTTTGATTGTACAAGAATTTTAGAGTAATATTCAAGTGATACTGTTATCAAGGATGTAGCTATTGATGATAGGATTATGAGATTTACCTGTTTAGTTGTCATAGTCATCATTTCTCTTTAGTGGTCAGTATTCCACCTATGAAAATAAATGTTCCTACAATCAAACAATGCAACATCATTTTCTTTTGACAAATACAATGCAACTATTTAAAGCATTGAGTATGGCTACCATCACACAATTAGCAACTTAAAAACAATATTCCAAGTTGAAATGTAACACTGTTGCACACAGCACATCTCAAAAAGGGGCATATGTAGATACTAAAATCTTGTAAATCGGATAATACTACCAAGGTGCCACTCTTATCAATACCATATAGCCCCATTGGGTAAACATCAAGGGTTAATTAGGGATCCCAACCACTTTTGGGAAGTTTTACCCCACTTTTGGGAGGTTTTGAGCTATGTAGCCATGGTCGTCCCACACCAAGATGACCACAATTCATGACTGTCCCACCCAGGGATGGCCACAAGAAACCATCCCTAGGTGCGATGGCCATGACCCATACCCATAAAAATTCAAAGGGTGAGACAAATGGCAATTAATTTCTACCATTTATCCCACCCAGTCACTAATTATAGATTGGGAGGCTGTCATAGCCATTAGGGACTGCAAATTGAAGGTCCAAATGGGAAGCCATATTCCACGCTATGAATGGAAAAGGCATTGCCAAGTGGAGGTACTTGTCTTGCATGCCAAAACTTGCCCCTTTGATTCCTTTGCCCTCTTAGGATATAAACTAAAGTATTTGCACTCATTTTTAAAGAGATACTTTTGAAATTATTGACCATGAAGTGCTCCAAATATTTTCCCACACCTTTTACCCTCATATTTTCCCTTGGAAACCTCATCAATCGAAGGCATTTTCAAGGCATCCCCAAATACGATCATTCTTTCCAAAACCTATCAATTCTTGGATTTTATTTACCAAATTTGATGGAAACACCCTTAGGAGTATTATAGACTAGATCCAAGTGGAATTGGTGGCAAAAACCACCTTGTTTTGTGGTCATCCCCCTTGGGATGATTAGTATGCCTAGTTGGAACTCTCAGGTATGGCCATGAATTGGCCCACAATTTTAACCCAATTTTAGGATAGATCAATTTAATAGCTTAATATTATCATCATATTCAATTTTGGTGAAGTTTGGAGTGGTTTTGATATGTCAATTAATGTTTTTGTGATTATAGTCCTAGTTGGCCCTCCTAGATATGGCCACAGGTTCTGCTCATAATCTTACTTTGATTTCTACTTAGATATTTATAAAATCATATAGTAGACATCATACTCAGTTTTCATGTCATTTGGAGTAGTTTATATTGGTCGCATACACTTTTTATATTCAATATTGCATACTTTTCATGGTTTTTATCATCATATGCATATGCTATTAACATCTTTCAATATCTTGTGTGTAGGTACATATATTCCATGCATGAGGGAGGAGCTAAGGAGTTGAAGAAACATAGCCCAAATATATCTCTATATTCATGAGTGCGAGAGGAACATTAGAAGCGTGCCATAAGTTCATGGAGGGATTTGATCCCTCAAACTTTATAACTTGAAATGTATCAAATTGAAAAGCCCTGAAGGGGATGCAATCAAGGTTATGCATAAGAGGTAGGACCTGAAAGGTACTTGTAAAAAAATGGCTAATCTATTGTGAAAACTCGGTGAATCTTGGTCAACTGCATGTATGATGGCATGACGAATGACCTTAATTTTTCAAAAATAATTGGCAAAAAATGGTGAATTTTGAAGTTATGACTAGACCAGGTGAAAAATGAATTTGGCATGTCGACCAATTTCCAAATATTGATTTGGTCTTAGAATGGAAGCATAATATGGTCTGATCGTAGACAAGATGCATAATATGGTCTAGTCACGAACCAGATGTATAATAAGATCAGGTCTCAGGCCAAAAGCATAATATGATCTGGTCATGGATTGGATGTATAATATAGTTTGATCACGAGTCGAATACATAATATGATTTAGTCAAGTTTCAAATGCATACTATGATTCAACCACCAACCAGATGCATAATATGATCTAGTTTTGGACCAAAAGCATAACATGATCCAACCATCGATTGAATGCATACTATGATCCGGTCTTGGATTGGATGCATAATTTGATCTAAATTTGGATCGGATGCATTATATAATCCGGTTTCAGATCTAATACATCCTATGGTTTGGTCACCCACTAGGTGCATAATATGACCCTGTCTCATACTGGGTGTACAATATGATCCGGTCATCAATCGAATGTAGTATAGGACTCGATATTACATTGTAATGGATGCTAGAAAAAGGTCTGGTTTTGGGGAAATAGGCCTCATGTGGAATAAGGTTCGGTTTGGCTGCCATGTGTCACACGTTCAATCAATAACATCGCATATCCAATACAATATTACCACATGTCAACCCTATTTCTTCAATATATAAAAGGACATCAACAGTCATTTTTTCCATTTCATTTCTACGACTACTGCAACTAGAGCTAACCTTTTCAATCAACCTTCTGATTCTCAATCCTTTTTATTTGAATTCCAACTTCTTGCGATGGCCACCCCTCCCACCTCTACACCAAAATTCAAGAATTTTTCTTGCACCTTGATTTCAGATTTGATGACAACCCCAGGAATGGAATTTAAGTGGTTCAATAATACAGGTTTAACAACCCTCATTTCAATGCCATAATTTAGAATAGATAAATTCCTCCTATAACATATTATATCTGGTTATGACCATGATAGGGCTACGATGAAAATTGAAGTACAAAATAGAAATATGTTTTTCACTATCACCCCTAGAGATATTAACAGGTTGACAGGTCTTCCATTCATTGGTTTTCCTCAAGTGTGGACGAGGTTGCAGCTATCTCTAGATGACAAAGCACACCTCAAAATCAAGTATGATCTCTCATAATAGGATTTGGTAGGTATAAATCTTGTTAATTATATTTTATTAATGTTCAATGTTTCAAATTTGTAAATTAACATCTAATTTTGTTTATGCAGCTTCTGCTACTAAATCAAAAAGAGGTTTATCAATCAATGATGTTAACCATCAAACTCTTAAGGCCATTATTGAGTTATTCTAGGCCAAAATAATTTTTATGGGAAAAATGGAAATTCTATTTTGGACACTTGATTATATTGTTCAGTCTAAGCACAATCAAAAGTTTGATTGGTGCACATATATTTCAGATCGAATCAGGTTCGAGTTGCACACTGTACAAATGGCAACCAACAATACACAACCCATTGTGGGTACTGCTAATTTTCTTTTAGCTCTATATTATGAGTGTTTTCATAATTTTTAGACTACTCCTGTACCAACTATAGTGCCTGCAACGCTATATGCTATTGCTATGTCAGTAGAGGAATTGAAGGTAATAACTGCATTTTTGACCTTGACATACTATTTTATAGTTTATCACATTCCTTTTTTTTAAGTTTTATTTTCATATATATGTAGGGTAAGTTAAATAATACAAGGAGTAAAAATATTGCTACCACTAGGGGTCATAGGCCAGAACAAACTGGTGATTATGAAGATATGGGCTCTGAAGCAACACCTTTATTGAGATCGAACAAATGTTCTAGGCAAGCATCTACTCAGGTAAATCTATGTGTAGTTAACTTAGATTACGAAAATATTTTGTATGTTAAGAAGAATTGTAACAAAATGTTTTTTACTGTTTTAAGTTGATTCTCAAAATCAACAATTACCATCACAAGTTAGGGGCCATATTTCACTACCGACTCCATTACAACCACCATTTGCATCACACTCATCGGTTTTACCACAGCCACCACTTCCACCAAATCAGTGACAGACACCCGCACATCCTACTCTAGTGCCTATGCGAGGGCAAATCGGTGTTGGAAAATGATTGTTTTCATAGAGATCATAGGGCACTACACAAAGTTATAGGCATGGGTTTTCACACTCACATAGATCATACATGCTAGCACCAAGTTTTGGGCATGTATGGTCACAATTTACATTTTTAACAAATTCACAAGCACCAAAAGTTTCTACAGAGGGATTGGATAATATTTAACTTGATGAGAATTATATTTTGTAGGGCAACATTGTAGGCTTCAAGGAAACAAATGTACTAAGACGTGAAGGAGAACAAGGAGAATCCACTGACCCTATAGCTAAGGATAAAATATTACCATCAGCTCAAGGAGCCAACCCTCATCCTTAGGGTCCTCAAACTGAGGATAATATTGTAGATTTTAATAAAATTGTCTTATTAGCTCAAACTATAGAAGTTACTATTAATCAATTTGTGTTAAAATATTTGAAGGAATGGGAATTTCAAGCAAAGATCATTTTAAGGTAAATCAATACCCGATATAAAAATAATGTAAAAAGAGATTCTCTTTATTCTTTGGTTCAATTTGAACCAAAAAAGCTTAATGGCCTACTAAAATAGGGCACATCAGGATCTATTAAGGTCTGATTTTATTTATGATGATGATGTTTTGAATGTTGTTGTTGGTAGATTGGAGAAAATTAATGTTGAAGCCCAAGCATTTTATAACCAGTGGTATTTTAATAAGGAGAAATTTGTAGTTTCTGAGGCTGCAAGGGATATAGCTGAGGTAAGAAAAAAAATTATGTTTCAATTTTCTATTGCAGCAAAAATTTTATATTTCTTGAAAATATGAAATAATTTCAATATAACCCTTTTGAATTATGTTTTCAATTTGTTTTTGCAGTCAAATTTTGAAAACTTAAAAACATAGGTTAAGAGCATGGATGTCAATATTAAAAGGGCAAAAACATTTTTGAATCATGCAATGGAAATGAAAAATGAAATGCAATAAAAAATATCAGAAAATAATCGTTTAAAAAATACATCAAGGAGAAGCTCAAAGAATATTTGGAAATGGTGCTTGAGAAAATAAAGAAATACTTCCAACAATACTTGAAGATCCAAACAAATAAGAAGCGCAATTGGTATCAAGTATTGTGAAAGTACGTGAAAACCTGGTGAGAGTTGGAGTACTTCCAGAAGAGAGTGTCACAAAGAGTGTCACAGATGTCGAAAAAGGAAAATAAACGACAACTCCAATTGATAGTGAAGCAACCAAGCACCAATCAAATGTTTGAAAATTTGAAAATACAATATGCTATCAATTTGATTGTAGTCAACAATTTTGTCCAATATAATATGTTTCTATTTGAACTAATGATAATAAATTTTTTTCATTTTGTGTTTTCCACCATTCATATTTTTCTTGCATTTATAAATATGTATTGCAATTTTAGTTTATTTCTGGTTAATATTGTTCACTATATTCATCTCAACAACAAAAACATTATAGATAAAATTACAGATCAACATTAATATACCAATAATAAAATTTAACACATGAAACATAAATATTTATCAATGAAGAGATTTGAGACACCATGACATAAATATACAATTTTAAAAACTGCAAAAAGATATAAGACATGTCATTTTTAAAAAACTAATGTGATATAAAACAACAATTCTATAAAATCTTATAAATATTGAACAATATTATGAAATCTTCAATTAATTTTGTGAAATCAATACACTATTGTGTTTATCAATGTCAATGAAATCATTATGGTAGCTAAAACATATCAGCTTGTCCAGAATCATTATGAAGCATAGCAAAATTTTGTGTCTCCACAATATGATCACTGAAAGCATCATCATCGTAGTTATCAATCATATTCGACATTCCTCTTCTATATACCAAGGAAATCTAGTGTGCCAAATATCTATCATACAGAAATGTATCCAACTGATATGAAGACACATAAATTCTTAAACAATTTTCTAATTTTTTGTTGAGTCTATTACGGAGTTTTAATTTAACAAAATAAAATTCACTGAAAACTCTTTCATATTCAACTGACCCCAAAATCATCGTTTCACATAATTCATATAAACAAAAGTATTCACTTATTGTATCTTGTAATATAGTGCTTGGATACAAATTTTGCCATAAACATGCAGTGGAACCAATCTCATGGACACTTGTCATAAGTGATGCTTGTGAAATCATTGTTCTTCCAAAATGCGATGACTATTCTTTCAAAAGATCACTATTGAGTATACATTTTATTTCAACACCATTGACTTCTACACTCTTACTGAAATGGTTAATGAGGTTACCAATATATTTAATAAAAAAATTATTTACAGAATTGTATTCAGTACAAGGTCCTCAAAACATGAGGTTAACCACACCCATGGCCTCGAGCAACTCATCTCTCTGAAACTGATCTCTTATCTCACCTATCAAAGATTTTATTTTTTTTGACAAATTACACTTTGTTTTCTGTATAATAACATGAAATCTACTGTGTTTTATAGGAACTTCTTCAAAATATTCCACAAATATACTTGATTGCCTTTCAAAATAATAAATAAGTACCATATTTTCATGAACATTAATACAAAGATGATCATTGATGTCAAACTTCAAGAAAATTTTTGGATTGTTCATGTTTATCAATGTATTCCAACTATCAAACAAAGTTTCTGTAAAATCTGCTTTAGATACATATAATGTATCAATAACCACGCATATTTGTTTTCTCATCCTCATAAAATCAACGATATATATGGATATCTCTTGTGCAAGATTAATTAATCTGTTCATTTCTTTTAACATTAGAAGAATACCACACAAGGTCAAAAGTGTTTCCAAGTCAGTCAAACAGAACAAAATATCTTTTGCCTTATCAAGTATCCTACGATTTGCATGCATACACCCCGTCAATGATTGATATTCTGCAAAAACTCTCTGAGCAGGTTGATACAGTGAAATCCATCTTGTATCCACATATTTTAACAATTTTTTTTCCTTCTGTAACTCCTAGTGTAAACTGTTGTAACTCTGCAAACCTTTTTAGACTTAATGAGAAATAAGAACGAATTTCACAAATAAGGTTTTCCACTTTAGAAGCATTTGAAAATGCGCTCACAATTTTATATTCAAGATTAACTCTATGATCCAGACAATGAATGGGAATAATATATGGGGCAACTGTGGTTTGGAGTTGAACACAAAATGACCTTGCATAATAGTAGCTCCATCAGATCCAATGCAAATTAACTTTGTTGCTATGTCTATATCATTCATTCCCACAATATTATTTAAATTTTTGACAACATTATAAATATTTTTTGCATTTGAAATTTCCAACATCTTATGTATTCCCAATAAAATAGGCCTTATAATATGATTTTGAAATGTGTACACATGCATACAAATCCAATATGTGTTGTCCATAGTCGTTACCTCATCAATAGAAAGTGAAATGAATTTGGCAAGTTTTACTTGCTTCCTTAGGTCTTCTTTCTCAACCAAAGATAGACATTTTACCATTTCCCAACCACTTCGGTCTGACCAATGAGAACTAGGAAGGTTTTTCACATTAAATAGGTGTAATAGCTTCTTATAATTAATAAAATTGGACATTGTCTACCTTTCTTGATAATATTATAAACAATGACAAACTACATACTTTTTGAAGCTAAAATAGTCTTCTACATTTTATAAAATTGCACTGCAATTGTTCCACCTTTCTCAACAAGATATTGTTGTTTCTTTAAGTGATTGTCATATTCTATAGAATATCTTAAATGCATACATTATAATGCATCCTTCCACTTAAATTCTTTACTAACTTCACCATTACTTTTTATAACTTTTACATAAGCTTTACCAACATGTTTTTCAATTGTATCAATCTTGTTTTGAAGCCTATGATCCTTACCAAGTCTCCAATTGCAAATTTTGCATCTACATTAGTTTTCTTTGATTTGGTTATCCTCAGTCAGAATAGGCTCATTCCAGAGAAATATTTCTACCATTAATTCTTAAATCCCCTTCCAAGTATCCAGTTAGACGTTTTTTTTTTGGAATTTTTGCTTGAAGATTCATATGAATATTGTAATGATTTTGATTTATCACTTTTATTTTCAATTGTGATGTCATTTTGATTGTTGTCTTCAAGTGTTTTTTGGATGTCATTATCAAGGGGATTTTCATTAGAAGGCATCTCTTGTTGGGGAATATCTTCAAAGTGGAGGCATATCAGGATCGATAGGGTTTTTTGCATAGTAGCATACCATAATATTTTTGATCATTATTGGATAAAAAAATATACAGAAAAAATATTCAAATCATCAATCAAGCACATACTGGGAAGTCAAAAATCATTTGTACCTTGAATTTGTAGATATGGCATTGGCTCATTGCATTTCGAAGTTTGACTAAAATATTTGAGGATACTCTTTTCAGTAGAATATTTAACACCCTTCTTTCCATCACTGGACGACATTTTACTTGTTACAAAAAATATTTTTCAATTTGGTAGTGTAATAAAATGTTGAAGAGGTGTACATTATAGAGGCCTTAAGATAATATTGTAAATATAATAAACAATTGTTTGTGTGGTATATTATACATACTTGTTTCCTGCCATTCTTTATTGTGATTTTATCAGTTTATGCCACTGGTTCATTTTATGGTGAAATCACTTTAACTGACAATAGCAAAAAGATAATTAACATTCAAATTGAAATAAATTTAAGAAAACTATTATTTAATAAAATAATAATTGGTTATACGTATATCAAAAAATATCATATTATAGCACAAAATGGTCTAGAAACAGAGAATCAAAATGTGTTTGAATAAACAAAGCATCAATATATCTTTAGAGAACCAAAGCATTTACACATGTATAATCTTAGCAAGGAAAAAATATCTAAATAGAAACTAAGAATCAAAGAGTTTTAAAACATTTAGAATAGGGCAAAACAAAGAAAATATGGGAACATAGCAATGACATTCCGAATGTAGAAGAGGACTCAAATATTGGTGTGGTGCAAAATAGGATTGAAAAATCATTAAATATACATGTTGAAAAATATAAGATTATGGTACAAAATGGACTAGAAATAGAGAATCACAATGTGTTCGGTTTACCTATTCATAAAGAATCAAAGAGTTTTAAAAAAAGAGAGAAAATAGGGGATAACATGCAAAATATGGCAAAATAGAGAAAAATATGGCAAGCAGAGCAATGACAGAGAACCTGGTGTAGAAAGAGGTCCAATGCAGAACAAGATCCGGGTAAAAAATGATTGGATTGCAGAAATGGTTTTGGCTCAATGCAGAACATGAACCACTTGCAAAATGGTTTTGTCCAATTGCAGAATAGGGTTTGACTATGAAATAATTTTGTTTGGTTAAACAATAGGTTTTTGTTGCAAAAGTGTTTCAGGACAGTTATAGAATAGGATTTGGCTGTAGAAGTGGTTTTGTACAATTGCATAAGAGGTTCCTACAGTAGAAGTGGTTATAGACGGTTGCAAAATAGGTTTTGACTACATAAGTGGTTCAGGATAGTTATAGAATAGGGTCCAACTACAGAAGTGGTTCCATCCTATAATATAAGAGGTTCCTATTGTAGAAGTGGTTCCAGATGGTTACAGAACATGTTCTAGTTACAAAAGTGGTTCAAGATGGTTACAGAATAGGGTCTAGTTGTAGAAGTGGTTCCATCTAGTTGTAGAAGAGGTTCCTACTATAGAATTGATTTTGGATGGTTGTAGAATAGGTTTCACCTGCAAAAGTTGTTATGCTCGGTTGTAGAAGTTGTTCCTACTATAGAAGTGGTTCTAGACAATTACAAAATAGGATTTGGCTGCAGAAATGGTTTTGGATGGTTGCAAAAGAGGTTCCTTTCGATTACAAAATTGATGATGATCAGTCATAGAAAAGGTTATGATCTTGTGCAGAATTGTGTCGGTATATTTGTCAAGTATAGAACACGGTCTAAAAATAAAAATGTATCCCTAGGGTGTTAATTATATATAGAGGTATACTTGGTGAGTTGGGCGGGATAATTTAGAAATTTTAAAATTTTAGGGTGAAAATGGTACTTTATTTAGGCGGGATTGCTTGCAAATTTTTAAAAATAACCATGATACTCTTATCAAAGTATAGGGAACCGACACCTATTTTTTTTTTTTTTTTTTTAAATTCTAGCTAAATGACCGACATCTAGCTCCCCCAAATTTTGTAAATTTGAATTTTCAAAAATTGTACTTTTCACCCAAATGGAAAAGTTTCACCGCTATGCATAACCCTCGATGTAATTTAACCTCTCATTTAAAAAATTAATATATACAAGGAGAACATTCCTTTTTCTTAACTTATTTTTCATTTACTTGTTTACTTTATCGTCTCTTTTGCATGCTTAAATAGAACATTAGATGCACTTCAAATTCATTTGTTAGGTGACCCATTTTTCACACTCTTCATATTGTAGGGTTTGGGATAAGAAAGCAGAATTGTTTCGTATGAATCAAAAATATGATGAATCCCTTGAGGACTATCTTGAGAGATTCCTAGTTTGTGGGATCAAGAGTAAACATTGAGTTGGATGAGGAAGTTCAAAAAGAACTTTTTCTAAAAGGGCTTAAGGAAGATGTCTTAGACATACTAAACCTTATGGCAAAAGGAGATATCCATCAGATGGGATTAGGAGAGATCATAAATATCTATAAAAATTACTCAAGAAACAAACCATTAAGAAGTAATAAATACCCATCATCAGGAGGAGTAACACGAGCTGAAATCGGTAATATGCTAGAAAATCTCAAAACCGATTTATTAAGCACATTGACATCATCCCTCGACCTCATGGATAAGAAACCAAAGGACCAAAACATTGAAGAGATATATTTTCATAGATGCAGAAAGAAACATAATCTAAGGGAATGCCCTTTGAATGTTACAAATATTTCCAACATTTCTGCCTATTGCAAGATCTGTGACAAAAACCATAATACTGAAAATTGTAAATATATCTCAGTTGTCAAAACCACTATAAAAGAGCCTGAGGTCAAAGAGGTAGAATATGTCTACTTTATAGCTCAAATAAGGAATGGTCCATTTAATGGTCCACCCAATTGGTCAAACTCTAACTATTCCAACCAACAAAGACCCAATTATTGGTCAAATACTCCAAGTTGGTCAAATTGGAATAAGTATAATCAAGATTGGAATATGCCTCCTTGGGCACAATTCATGCCCAATTCATATGGAAATTCACCTCCATGGATGGCAGGCCAAAATCAAAATGCATCTAGTTGGAATGGCCAATACAATTAGATAGGACCTAGCTGGTCTCAAGGACAGCCCCAACAACAAAATTTTCAAAATCAATTTAGGGGGCAAGTACCTCAAAACTAGCCTCAAAATAGACTCCTTCCACCTCCAAACAACAATCCTCCTAAATAGCCACCTTTATCGGCTCAACCTATGCCTAACCCCAATAATAATAAAAACACTCAATAGGTCTATGAAACAAATGAGGCATGTTCAATATCTATAATGCCCTATCAACAAATTCAATTAAGATCTAGAAAAGTATTGGAAGATCATAGAGCAACCCTCACAAAACTTGAAGAACCTACCAAAAACTTGAGCAAATAAAAAGGACAAGATGATAAATGTGAGGAAGGAATAGAAATTCCCCCAGAAGAAGTGTTGGATCAATAGAAAGAAGTTCAAATTTCTCAAAAAAAAATAAGAGCTCCATTTCCTGAAAGACTGGCTATACCTAAAGAACCATCTAAACCAGCTTTCGATTTTCTTCAAGAATTGGAAAATATCTCTATTAGAATTCCTCTTTTACAAGCTATTAAAGACATTCCCATCTACTCCAAATTGGTAAAAAGTATAACAAGTTCACAAAAGAGAAAGAGGAATGAACCTAGGACTATTCAAGTTATTGGGCAACTATCTAAAATCATGATTAGTGAGAAATTGTTACCAAAGTATACAAACCCTGGAGTACCTATACTCATAGTTCACATTGGTAGGACAACCTTGCATAATGTCTTAGTAGACTTGGGGGCTACCATAAACATCATGACAAAGGAAACAACAGAATATTTAGGGGTACACATGATTCAACCAACCTCTATAGTGCTTCAACTTGCAGATAGATCTACCATTAAACCAAAAGGGAAACTAGAAGATATTATAGTTTTTGTAAGCTCATGGGAATACCCTGTAGACTTTATAGTCTTACAGCCAAAGAGAAAGTTAGGGGGACACCCCTTGATATTGGGAAGACCATGGCTTGCAATAGTTGATGCTTATATTAGTTGTAGATCTAGGAATATGACTATTTCAAATGGCAAGTATACTAAAAATCTTAGCTTGTTTCCTGAATCAATAAAAGATAATGATTTTTCAAACCAATTGTGGTATGATTCTCTTGAAGACTTAGATGATCTACAAAATTTATCAATCAATATGCTAGGAGAATGTTTTCAACAAGAAATTGAAGGGCCCTTAGCTTCACTTCTTGATGAGGAACAAGGTGCTAATGAAGTTACCATGACTAATAGTGAAGCAAGCACAAGTTACCCTCATCTGATGGCCCCTTACAATTATCAACTAAATACTCTTAAGCATGAAATAATGAGTATAGATAGTAATTATAAACAAATAGATATTACATCTAGAAAAGCTTTAAATATAAGCAATGAGCTTACAAACATTCAGGAATCACAACTGATAGAAGTATTAAAAAAGTATTGGATAACATTTGCATGGAATTATGAGGACATGAAGGGGATACATCCGAGTATTTGTACCCATCGTATTTTCATTCAAGAAGGTTGTCACCCAGTAAGACAACCTCAAAGGAGATTAAATCCAGCTATGAAAGATATAGTTCAGGAAGAAATTGTTAAGCTCTTAAATGCAGGATTTATATACCCTATCTCTGATAGTCAATGGGTTTCACCATTGGTAATAGTTCCTAAAAAGAATGGTAAATGGAGAATCTATGTAGACTACAGGGAACTAAATAAAGTGATAAAGAAGGACTATTTCCCATTGCCTTTCATTGATCAAGTCCTTGACACCCTAGCTAGTAAGAAATACTTCTGTTTCTTGGATGGATTTAGTGGATACAACCAGGTCTCAATAGCTGAAGAAGATCAAGAGAAGACCACTTTTACATGTCCCATAGGAACTTATGCTTATAGAGTATTACCTTTTGGACTATGCAATGCACCTACTACATTCCAAAGAGTTATCCTCACTATTTTTTCTGATATGATTAATGAATGCGTAGAAGTTTATATGGATGACTTTACAGTCTATGGTGACACCTTTGAAGAAACTCTAGCAAGTTTACAAAAAGTCCTAGCTAGATGCATAGAGCAAAACCTTTCTCTAAGTCATGAAAAGTGTTTCATGATGATGAGGAGGGGTATTATTTTAGGACATCTCATATCCGAAGAAGGTGTTAAGGTAGATCCTACAAAAATACAAGTTATTCAGTCCCTTCAACCTCCAAAAACTCAGACAAAGGTAAGAATATTTTTAGGGCATGCAGGGTACTACCAAAGATTCATTAAGGATTTTAAAAAATTACTTCTCCTATGCTTAAAATCTTAACTAAAGATAGTGAATTTGAATGGATTGAAGCATGTCAAAAAGCTTTTGAGATCATAAAAGAAAAATTGATTACTGCTCCAATATTAAGAGGGCCAAACTAGAATTTACCCTTTCATATCCATTGTGATGCCTCAACATATGCAATAGGAGCAGTACTTCAACAAATAGAAAATAAAATACCTTATGCTATCTATTATGTAAGTAAGAATTTACATGGGGCTGAACTAAATTATACAATCACTGAGAAGGAATTCTTGGTTGTAGTTCATGCCATTAATAAATTTAAACATTACATAATAGGGTATGAAGTATTTATTCATACTGATCACTCTACCATTAAGTATTTAATGAACAAAGCCATAATAGGAGGTAGGGTGGTTAGATGGCTTCTTTTGCTTCAAGAATTTAATGTTACAATCATAGATAAAGTAGGCAAAGATAATGTCATTGCATATCATCTATCTCGTATGCAAATACTTGATGATGATGAATTAGTTCCTGATAGTTTTCCAGATGAACATCTGTTTGCTCTTTCTATTTTCACTCCATGGTATGTTGATATAGTAAATTATCTGGTAATAGGAAATATACCTCAAAATTTCACACCTTATGAGCAAAGAAAGTTAATACATCAGAGTGGCCCTTACACATGGATTAATAGGATTTTATTCAAGTCTTGCCCAGACCATGTAGTTAGGAGATGTGTGCATGAAGAAGATGTGTATGATATCATTAGAGCAGCACATGAAGAACCTTGTGGAGGTCATTATGTAGCCCAAAGAACAATTAGTAAAATATTCCAAACTAGATACTTTTGGCCCACTATAAATAAGGATGTTCACCAATTTGTTGATAGATGTGATGCATGCCAAAGGGCTAGTAAACCAACCCCTACAATGGAGATGCCCTTAGTACCTCAAATTATGTTTGAGCCATTTGAGAAGTGGGGAATTGACTTTGTTGGACCTATAGATCCTTCGAGTGCAAATAATAAACATATACTTGTGTGCACAGATTATGTTACAAAATGGGTAGAGGTAGAAGCTATGCCATGAGCACAAGCTGAACTTGTCACCGATTTTCTCTATTCACACATTATGTTGCACTTTGGAGCACCTAGAGAACTAGTTTCAGATCATGGAACTCAATTTCTCTCTAAAGTAATAGAACATTTCACCACAATATATCAAATAAAACACAAAAATACTTCACCATATCATCCTCAAGCCAATGGATAAGTGGAAGTAACCAATCAAGAGCTTGAAAAGATAATAACTAAAATTATGGCCACTAGTAGAATAGATTGGGTAGAAATATTGAAAGAAGTTGTATGGGCCTATAATACAACTTGGAAGACTACCACCAGTTTAACACCTTATGAGATGGTTTATGGTAAGCAAGCCATCATGCCCATCGAGTTTGAAATTGAGACTCTTCGCATAGCAGTACAACTCGATATGAACTTAGATCGAGCACAAAGGGCTAGGTTGGAGAAGTTAAATATTCTTGATGAAAGGAGACTTGAAGCACTTCATAGAATGGAATTAACACAACAACAAAGGAAGAAATGGCATGATAAACACATTGTACCTAGAATGTTTCAACTAGGAGACTGGGCTTTGCTATTTGACTCCCACTTCAATGATTTTTAGGGGAAGTTAAGGACAAGATGGCTTGGGCCCTATGAAATTGAAGAGATATTCAAAAATGGTATAGTAAAACTCAAGCCTATTGATGACTCAACCAAAAAATTGCTAGTGAATGGACATAGGCTTAAATTATATAAAAAGCCATGTTCTAAAGAAGAGTTCATGCACCATCTCAAGCAACAAACTGATTTGCAGTGTATATCTAAACTGCAAATCACTACTATTGAATAAATACTTCTCTTTAACAAGCAACAAATATACTACCTATTAAATAAGTTGTTGCTTTATATATATATATATATATATATATATATATATATATATATATATATATATACATAAAAAAAAAAATATTATGCTTCTTTTTGTTTCATAATAGAGTTCCAATGTTTGCATCACTTTCACTTTATTTTCCATCAAAATCTTCAGTCTCAATGTTGTTTCAAAAATATCCTAAAAAGGTATTTCTTTATTTGTATCAGCTTGTGAGTTATAGGAAAGTTACTACCACATATTGCATAATACTTTTGTTTGCTAAATCAAAATCTAGGTGTTTTCAATTACTCAGCCACCACTAGTGTTTTGAGTAAATCTTCATTGAAAATCAAACAATCTTTGGATGTTATAAGTTGCTCCTAGTCAATCAAGTTTCCTCTTGGACTACACACTTTATAATAAATAAAACATTGTGAAGTTTGGAAAGACTAACCTATGAGTTACTATTGCCATAAGAGTGAATGGTTTCCCCTGCTTATCCAAATTATGTGCATGGTCTAGAAAGCTAATGAATTGGCAAAAGGACAAGCTCCCCCTTCACCCTTGAAAAAAAAAGAGAAGAAAAATCCCTTGCTCTCTCTCTAAACGAGCAAGTATCCCAAAAATTATCTTCTTGCTTCCTCTTAAAATGAGCAAGAATCCCAAAAAGCAATAAAAATCCCTTGCTTCCTCTCAAAATGAGCAAGTATCCCAAATAAAGTTAAATAAAATAAGGGTGAAGAGCTTGAATCCCTAGAATTCTTAGTATTTCAAAAACCATGGGGTGATCCTCATTATAGCAATGGGTTGAATGAAACCCTCCTAGAAATAAGGTATCCTTATGTAATAGCGCTAAGTCTGGACAAGACCTATGGATGCTCATAGATAAGCTAGCTTGTTGGCATAAGTGACCATTGGTTTACTCAATCCCTACTCATGATGAGGAATGAACATTCACTACACACATATTTGGTCCTCGAGAGGCTTGAAAATATTAGGACACCCTTAGCATCATACTGATTTGTGAGACAAATAGATGAATTTGTTCAAAGTCTCTAGGATGTTTGAGTCTTTGTAAAACAACCCTAGAATGTTGTAAGCAAGCAAGAGTCATGAGCTAATTCCTAAGTACTATGGTTTATCCCATCCTACAAAAGTGTGGTTTGTATTTTCCAAGAACCCTAATATCCTGTTAAAATCATCCAAGCCTATGATAAAAGATCCATTTTATATATTGATGACTGATATTCATCCCACATGGAACTCCTTATGAAATTAGAAGAAGAAAATCTTCCAAATAAAAATAAATAATATATATATATAAAATATAATAATAATATATAAATGATAAAAATATATAAAAATAATAAGTAAATAAAATATATCTATATAATGATAATTTATATAATATATAATATCTATAATAATACATCAATATATATTTACCCCCATACCATTTAAAATAATATATATATAAATTCCCTATAAATATTAGCATTTTTAAATAAAATATTCCCCTCTATTTTGTTTTGGCTATATAGCCAAAATTACAGTTTGGGGGAGATATAAGGTTAATACATTAAGTCCATAATACAGTTTGGGGTAGAAAAACTTTGCAATAAAATAAAATTTCCTTAATAATAATATAGTTTTTCATAGCAAATGTTTTGGTAGCAAGCTTTCCGTAGATTTGCATTTGAAAAATCCTAAGTATTTTGGAGGGAAAATTGAATTTGAAGGAAGCATCATTTTTGGCGGGAAAACCTAAAGTCTAAGCGTTGGACATCAAATAAATTTTAAATTTGTTTTAATTTTAAAAGCTATACATTGGACTTTAAAAATATTTTGAATCCATCGAATGATGTGAAACTATGCACCGGACTCCAAATTATTTTAAATCCGCTACAATCATAAAACCTCTCCGTCAGACTCCAAAATATTTTAAATTTACTTTGATAGGAATAAGTTAAAATAATAAATAATCATCGTTTTAATTAAAAATACGAAAAGGGGTGAGAGGACATTATCTATGACACAAATGACAATATTTATCCCCTATTACAAAGTCTTGTCTACTATGCATGGACAACGTTAAAATCTAATAAGAATCCGCCTTGAAGTTTGAAGATGACCGTGGAATTGACGTGTTGGGCACAAGTCTATTTCGATTGGCCAATGCAATGAATATTGGATTTTATGCCACCATGAAAGCACCAAGCAAGAATACAAGGGCACCACACCGCCACATCATGGCCATGTAGGCATTGAAAGCCATGTCGCATGGGTTGGAGAAATCGCGTATTAATCCAAACCTCGACCATGGAGATTCATATAGTCTACGGGTAATTTAATACGAAGGGGGTAAATGACAAAGCAAGTGGTGAAAATTCAAACCTAAAGAAATAAATTAAAAACACTCCTGAGCCATCGATTGAAAGGCATCAATGGTGATGATGTGCCACCACCATGATTGGATGATGCAATCAATGCATGACGTATGGCAAGCCACGTGGGAAATTTCTAATGTTGCTCTCCACCATCGATTAAAATTGATGATGGAGGTTGAATCATGAATTTAAACCTAGGGTAAAAACCCTAGATGCCACGTCAAGGTCACAAAATTAGGGTTAAACAACAATGCAACATGGTAAAGATTTTAATGATGCGATGAGGAAACCAATTGTTGATGATGACATGTGGACCCCCCATTCATCAAATCGATGGTAAGTAAACCTACATCAAATGAACCAAGGTATGGTGAAAAAGGGAGGCACCTCGATCGAAGTCATCATACCCATGCAACGTATACGAAGCCAAGCCACGGATCAAAATCTCAACCATCGGATAGCAAGGTAATCTAAGGTTAGAAACTCGACGCATGTCGATGATATCGCATGCATAGAAGGGTCAACATCGACGTAAGATCTCCTCCATTGGATTGGAAGCAATCCAATGATAGGGACTTAATAGGTAATTAGAAGTTAATTTAGGGTGGGAAAAACCCTAATCCGCCACCTTGTGCCCAGTTTTCACCATAGATGATGTAAATGGTTGAGGAAGATCCATAGCTATAGAAGGATGATGAAGCTTGAGTTGCAGGTGATGAATAGAGCAGAGACCAAGGTAGAAGCAAGAAATGATACCAGCTGCAAGGTAAACTCTGCCAAATTTTTAAGAATTTTTCTTAAAGGAAACGATTTGGGGTTTACAAAATTATTTTAGGAATTGCATGTAGAAATCGAAGGGAACTTTCTTTAATTGTCTGTAAATGTATTTGGGAGCCATAAGAAAGAAGGGAAGTCAAAAAACTCTTCCTGTAAATCTGTGTCTCTGAGGAAAATTCAGAAACCCTCTAAGAATTTCTGCAAACGTATGAAAAAATATATAATAAAAATTTATTTCTAAATTTCTTTTTGAGGCATGAAATTTTAAAAGGTTCTCTGGTTCTCACTCAGAAATTTGTGAATTTTTCCTTGAATTTTCTAAAAATATATAGAATCTCATGTTTCGAAAGAAGAATTCATTTTGTTCTGAACTCTCCTTAAAACTCTTGAAGTATTTCAAAATTTCCCTTGTGTTTCCTCTGCAAATATTTTTGAAGGGTTTTCATTTCAAAATTTCCCTTGTGTTTTCTGCAATTTTTTTTTAAGGTTTTTTATTTTGAAATTCCTCTGGATTTTTTTCTGTAGTTATTTTAAAGGGTTTTTCAAAATTCCCTAAAATTTTGAAACATTTCAAAATTTCTCTGCAAATATCTTGAGGGGTTTCCAAAATTTTATAAATTCTTGAAACAATTCAAAGTTTTGTTTTGAATTTTCTTTTGTTTTTCTCCTAAAAATAATTTTACATATATATCATTCTGCGGAAACCTCAAATTTTTCATAATATTTTTTCTAAAATATAAATTATTTTGAAAACATTTTCTTTTTTTTTTTTTTTTTTGCATACAAAATTCTTGTTTTTTCTAATATTTTAGGGTTTCAAAATTCCTAAATTTTGGAAATATTTCAAAATTTCTCTGGAAATATCTTGAGCGGTTTCCAAAATTTTATAAATTCTTGAAACAATTTGAAGTTTTGTTTCGAAGTTTCTTTTGTTTTTCTCCTAAAAAGAAACTTACATATATATCATTATTTAACTGAATTTTTTTTTTTGAATTATATCTATTTTTAATAATATATATATATATATATATATATATATATATATAATAAAAAAAATCTCTATTTTTTAGGAAAAATAAAATATATCAGAAATTTCAAATATTTCATGATTTTTTTAGAATATATATATATATATCTATTTCAAATTTTTAGGAAAATAAAACTGCAATTATTTTATGATTTCCTTGTTAAAAAGAAAAAAAAAAAAAAAAGGAATTGAAATTCTATTTTTATATACAATGCATTCATTCTATTTTTTATGATGTAGGGTTCCTTCTACTGTGCCCTACTGCTAAACCTTACTTCCCTTAAATCTGCCATCATGCCTAGAGCTACGTTTCATAAGAAAAGTGAACCCTCATCCATCGAAACCCAAAACCCAAGTGATGCAGTGAAGAAGTTGTTTCAGGATGCCCGATGGTGGAATGCCTTGATGAAATACCAAGGCCATGACCTAGGTGTCGTGAAATAGTTCATTCTGAACTATGATCGTGCTTCTATGAAAACTCATGTCGGGGAAGTCAAAGTAGAAATTTCTCCTAGTTTAATTGTAGAAGTCTTAAATTTGTCAGAGATGGGCCAAAGATACTTCAAATCTTCCTATAGGGGGTGAATAAGTTGGTTAAAATATTTGGGGAAGGGTGTTCAGTCATCAAGGATAGGAAAGGTTGGATAAAGGGGATAACTACCTCCTCTCTACCAATAAAATGGTAGGAGGTAGTTACAATTATTATGAAATTATTTACCCTTGAGGGCAGGTTGTCTATCTATGGTGGATACCATATAAAGATGCTCCTAAATTTGAAATTTCCCAAGAAGGAAGACTGCATAATTAACTTGCCTTATTAACTGTTCAATTCTTTGAAAGCCACCATCCATCGAGTGCAGCCAATAAATGAGTATGAAACCCCTACACTACATATTATCTCCTATCATGGCTTAATCAAGTTATTAGTCTTACACCAAGCTACTAAGAAAAATATTTCATGGGATACCTTGGTCGAGGGGGCTAATGCTTCTCCGATAGCTGAACCTAGTGAGTCTAAACCAGTTCAAGAATCTGAGTCTGATGACATAAGTTTAGAAGAAGATCTTCCTGCTTGAAAGTGACCCACCACCTCCAAATCAGCCACAACCTCTAAATCTACCAGAAAATCAAAGTATGAGAAATTTATTCCCAATGAGTCATCTCCTATAACAGAATCACCTCAGGAAACACCTAGGTCCACTTTACACTCACCTGTTATAGGGTCATCCAATGATATTGAATTTCTTAAAATACAGCAAACTTTGTTGCATATCAAAATGGATCGGCTCACAACACTGGTTGAAAAACATGCTTCAATGGTGACCAAATCCCTTGTCATCTAGAGTAAAATCCTTAGGAAACTGATGGAGAGAAAGGTGGTGAAATTGACTGATTCAGTCATTCCATCGATGACTATCAATCCATATCCTTAGAAGAGTGGTACAATTGGCAGGAAACCATGGAAGTCAGTCAACTTTGCCAAGATTATTGACTTCTCCAAAGTGTTGGAAGAGGACAACTCAATACCACAATCTGAATTACCTCAGCCAAGTCAACCATCAACTTTGAAATTATCCAAGGATATAGGGATATGGCTAGAAATTTTAGCACTTAAGGTAGGTATACCCATCAATATTGATGAAATTATCAATCGAGCTACAAAGATAGTAGGTCCACCTCCAAATACACAGGAAGCATAGGGTGAGTCTCACAGTAGTGGATCCAGGGATGTAGAATATATCAAAACCATAACTGTAGATATCCTAATAGATCTAGCATCAGGAGGGGCATAGGTACAAAAGGTAAAGGAAGAGAGAAATCTCCCAGCCAGACCACCACCTATACGGGTCTCATCTTGTCTTAGGGCTAAACATTCACAGGATTATTGGAAGATGATAGGGATAGAAAAAATAATTTATTCTTTTATATATTTGGCTCACAAACTTCATCATTATTATTATTTTTATGACTTTTATAATATTTGGATATATGTATAGGCATGTATGTATGTGTGAGTTGTTTCAGATATTTCAGTTGTAGGAATAATTTGTTTGATATATATATCATGATTATTGCATAAATTTTTGTTTTTCTAAAATGCAAACAAATAGTACAGTTCTACAGTATTCTGATTATGCATGAATTGCTCTATCTCAAATTAGATGTTGATTATTTTTTAATATTCTACAATACATTTTTAGGATGCATGTGATGGAAAAATATGTACATAGTGTTGTGGATTAATATCAGTGTGTTATTGATTTATCAGATGAATTTTGAAAGGAAGAGTCATTAATTTTGCATGAAATATTTTTTGTTTCTGAAAAGGGGATTACAATATTGTTATTTTCCCTCAACAACTGATATGAATTCAAAAACTATGATAATTTTTAGAAATAGATTTCTGCTGTGCAAAGTTGTTTGAAGTCTTAAAATTTTATTTTTAGTAGAACTATTTTATTATCCTTTACAACATTCAAAAAACAAGAATTGTATTTACATTATTACAACATTCAGAAAGATAAAATTATTTTGTGAAATTAGATTCTATCTGGATTATCCATTCAGTTGAACTATTACAGTTTTAAAATGATTGTTGTTTATAAAATTTAGTAAATCAGGAAAAGATACATATGGGTTTTGAATCTATGAACTTATATGCATGAGGACATGCATCATCTTCAGTTTGGGGGAATGATGAGTGTCATAATGTTACAATATATGTATCTGATTTACTTACATATTCCTTTGCAATTGAATGGATATAAATGATTTTTATTATTATTTCACTTTAATATTATCATTTATGCATCATATTGATTAATGATTATAAAAGTTATTTACGCGTATATTTTACATGAATTTTGTGCAAGTTACTGTGTTGTTAGGTAAATGAATATGGAGCTGGATAAAAGTCATGGTTGCCAAACCAGAAGGTAGGCATACAAAGACTAGTTGGATGTATGGCACACCTACAGGGTTGTGGATGAAGTATTACTGAGAGGTGTTACTGAAGCATCTACAAAAAAGAGTGCTATGGAAGAGCTGAGTCAAAGTTGACTAAATCCTATTGCCACATCAAAATCCAACATGAGCACATCTTACACAGTCACCCATTTGACTGTCAATGTGGACAAAAGAATATTTGGCATCTTTGATTTATTAATAAAGTTGTAAAGTTTTATTAAAATTTGGAAAGAATCCAAACTGTTGATTTATTTTGCCAACTCATATTCTCTTTCCTTGAGAATAGGGCACAAGATTATTCTCGTCATTTCTTAAAATTAGAAGTTGTTAAGTGGTTGCCACTTGGGCACATGATGATTAGTCTAAAGTCCTATGTTTGTTATAAAGTTGTATTTGATTAGAGTAAGTCATTAGCACGTGTGTTTGTGCTGATTAGTCAAAGTTTCATCTTGTTATGAAATTCTATTTATTTAGGAAATTGTTAGTACGTAGTTAGGATTGAAAGTTAGGATTTAGATTTGATTAGTTGGAAGAAACAGAGTGTGATACGAAAAAGGCTTCCTTGAACATTAATGTATAAATTACAATGAGGAGGCCATTGAAAGGGTCCTCGCTTTTCCTCACTACTCTCTCTTCTCCATTGATTATTCTGTAATGAAAGTTGAAGAAGTCACACTGTAGTTGATTTCTCCAGCAATGTACATGATCAAATTCTAGCAATAAAATAGTATTATTTTTCCACTATCTCTTGCAATGTTATTCTGTATTTTGTAATGATTTATTTCTGTCTGTAGTACCTTTATTTTCCTGCAATCAATGAGTAGTTAATAGTTAGAATAGGTTAGATGAAATAAGTAGTTACTGAAGTAAAATAGCGTAGAGGAGAAGAGAATATACTAACCTTTTTGAAGGCAGGGCCCACTTCCAGAAGACCAGTCCCTACTCTCCCGCTCCTGCAATAGAATAGGAGTAGATTAGTATAAAGTAGAATTAATAAGAAATTAATCTGCATTATTTTATTTCTAAAGTAAATAGTTAAATCATAATTAGTTGCACATGGATCCACACACACTAGGTTAGATTTCATATCTATTAAATCAATTTCACATTGCATTTAAATATTTATTTTCTCTATAACCTGATATTAAGGAAACAAACTAAGTAAACTGATTATTATCTTGGAAAAATCTATACGGGATTGTCTGTTCTTTAAATCAAATTGACCTAGATTGATAATTAAATGATTAACCTCCAAATATAGACACGAGGGTCACCTATAATGGTGATAACTTGATTCTTAAACTCAAACTTGAGATATTGATGAAGAGTATAAGGGATGATATTCATTGCATGGATCCAAGGTCGTCCAAGAAGAAGATTAAAAGATGCAGGACAATGTACCACATAAAATAAAGTATCCAATATTTTAGGCCCAACTTTGAGAGGAAGAGATATGACACCAAAGGCTTCTTAGGACTCATTGTTGAAAGCTTTATAATGATGTCAGATTTTGGTAAGTCTTTCTCTTTTAATGCAATATTTTAGAAGAATTGATATTTACACAAATTGAGGGAAGAACCATTATTAATTAGAATTCTCTTAATAAAGGTATCCCCAATAAGTGCGATGATGTAAAGTGAAGAATATTCTTGTAATTTTGAAGAAGTTTTATCATCATTCAAAAATGAGATATGATGTATCCCAAGAGAACCTACGACATCAACTATAATATTAGGTGAAATATCTGAGGGAACTAATTGTTGCTTAAAAATTCCAGCAAAGCATATCTATGATTGGGAGAGGTTTGAAGGAGCTATAAAATTTATATCTTAGTAGGAGCGCTAGCCAAATATTTTTGAAGATCAAATGAAATCTTAGATTGTGGTCTTAACACTATAGGTGGAATCCCTGTATCTAAATATTTTGTTGATTATTATTTAAAATTGAACTGGGCTATAACAAAAAAATTTATCCTTGTTGAGGATACTGAGTTTGTGCTTGTCTTATTGTACTTACCCTAACCATGCCAAACATATTACCATAAGGAGGGATATCATTCTGATGGGACACCTAATTTGTTTCTTGTTGATTATGTTTTGGCAATGGATATTTAAATATTCCCATATCTTGATTGGTAGTCACATTTTGTTGGATTGGTACTTGATTTTTTACTGTTTGAAAATTGCTTAAGTCAATACGTCCTGCATCAATCATATTTTGAACCATATGTTTAAACTTTTTACAAGAGTTCATCCGATGTCCTTCTACTCTATGATATGCACAATGTTGACCTACCTTATACCAATGAGCTGTAGTATCTGGTTGTCTAATAAGAGGTAACTCGATTGCCTTAGCTTCTAAAATTTATTTCAAAATTGCTTCCATAAACATATTAAGCCTTGTAAAATTCCTTTGTGGAGATTTTTGAAGTACTGTCTTTTGTAGGTTGTTAGTAACATTGTTAACATATCTACTATTCATTCCATTGTTACCTTTGTTGAGTGGTAATTTTACCCAATTACAAAATCACACTCTCCCTTAGGATTTTGATCCCAAAATCCTCTCTTGCAAAGAAGTTAAACAAAACAACTTCTCCAAGGTCTCCACTATATTAGCATTTGTACATGTGTATTAGTAATCTCAATGAAGATATATCAATTCAATGCTTGGAACACCTTAGTGATTGCAAGTAACTGTTAACAAGGGGTATGTGTTGGTTTATTTTACCATGCTATATTAATGATTGTTCATAAAACTTAAAAAAAAAGCAAATGTGAATTGGCCCTTATATGACCACGATGTAATGCCTTAATTTATTTTATATTGTAATGTTTTAAGGTAGATTTTATCTTCATTTATTAAGTAGATCTTGAACAAGTTTTATCTTGTATTAAATCCTACTTTAAGCATAAAAATGAATATTAAAATCTATGAATGTGAATATGAAATGATGAATAGGCTCATTATATGTAGCTTCTTATCATGAAGATGAAGATAGCCTTTGCCATGATTAATAAATTATCCCTCTTTCGTGAAATTAATTTTCATAGAGACAATAATTTATAGCCCTAAAATAATGGATTTAAAATGTCATCATTAATTATTCTTCTTTAATGAAATAATTTCTATAAAGACGAAATAATTTAATGCTTTAGAACCCTAGCCTTTAATAAAATGATAAATCACCTTTCTTTAATGAAATCAGGATTTTCATAAAGAAAGGTGCATCTATTACTCCGAAAATGATGGCTTGTAAAATGCCATAAAAATTACCCTCCCCTTTAATGAAATTGAATTTTCATAAAGGAAATGTCATCTTATGCTTATGAATGAAAATGCAAAGTTTAAAAATCTGATTTGCCTCCAAAATGTGAAAAATGAAATTCTGAAATTATAAAAATCTGCATAAAACAGTCATTTTCAACAATTTTTATAAAATCGAAATGACTTCGGAATGGGTTTGAATTTGTTTCATATGATAGATTGTATATCATTATTCACAACCATGTAATTATTTTTATCATTTTGTTTTCACTTTTTATTTTAATCCTCGAAGTTTAAAAAAAATGCAAAATAAAGTGATAGAAAAAAAAATGAAAATTTGGAAATAAATTGAATGCTGAAAATGTAAACATGTAGAGCATTATCAGTTTGATGACCTCCTATTCTACAAAACCGAAGATGTGAGAAACTCTTGCATGCAACCTAGCCTATTTCAACCTACATTTGCACAATCCAAATAAACGAGGTGCTAGCTCCAAAGGACATAAAAATAAGTTTCAGACTTCAAATATTCAATAATGTAACCAAAATGCATTAACATCATTTATAAACCCAAAATCTGAAAATAGGAAAAATAGAACATTAAATCCATGCATGCAAAAATTGCTCCTCCTATTTTGCAAATAAATTCTAAATTTCTGAATAAAACCCTTGCATTAATGTAATATTTCCATTTTTTACAGTCTCGTTCTGGTAGCATTTCTGGTCTTCTCAAAAAAATTAGCCCCTGTTCCAGTTTTCAATGGCTTATTTAAAAGTTTCAATTCAACCCTTCATTTCGAATCCCATACGCTTTCTATTCCTTTTGTTGATTTTCCAAATGTTTATTTTGCTTCCTGTTTGAAAAGTTTTTGTTTTTATTCCTCATTCTGTTGTGTTTCATTTTATCATGCGTTACAACATAAAACAATACTATTTTTACCCTTTGAAACTGCCTCATAATTCCAATTATTTTATGACATGTCTTGCATTTCTGCTAATTTTCTCTAAAATGTCCACACTATCATAGCCGCATGTCTTTTTTTAATGACAATATGTATGTCTCTCTTTGATTAGACATCCACCTAGGGAAAGCTATCCCCACATACCTTTCTATGAGATTATAACCATCATGCAGGCTTTAAAATATTGGACCAATGATAAAAATGGTCCATCCATTTTTTATAGCATCTTCTTCTGACGTTGACAGTGCATGCTATGCTTATATCTATCATCCATATCATCCTTGCACAAAAGCATATCTCACATCCTTTGAACTACCCTTGAGAATTATCATCTTTCATCCAAGATCAAACCATCATATTTAAGACCCAAACTCTCTCCCATCAAAGATATTATACATACATATATATATATATATATATATATATATATATATATTCAAATATGCAACATATTTCAATCTTGGAATTGTGTTTCATCATGTCATGGCATTAACATAGGAGTGAAATATTTGTCGGGCCTAGATATCATTCGAATGCGATCGAATGTATGTATACTCTTCTTGGTGAAATCTTCCTTTCTACTGGAACGTCTTTCGCATATGTTGTCACTTAATCGAAGTGGCTCTCCTAGTTGGTTGTGATCGATGGTTGGCTTCAAACCTCACCCAATTATTTTTGTCCCCAATCCTACTATTGGTTTCAATTGCATGACTACTTTGAATGACAAGTCCCATCATTAGCATACAATTTCGATATCCGTCCCATTGAAATGGATACTTCCCAACGCGTCACATTCAAGCCATTGAAAAAAAATCCTTTGATGTATTTTAAACCATGAGATATTCTTCTTGTGTAGGTCACCTGATACACTACACCTCGACTCACTCTACACTGTCGATTTCATTGTACTTTTCTATCTCGGATTGTCACTATCGACTTCACAGAACTCATCCAATTGCTACCATCTTTTGATGCCTCCCTGTCTTCACATCGAATAGTCTACAACATCACCACATGTGTCATGTTGTGCCTCTTCAAAACCTGACGATCTCTGGTGTATTCATACCCATTGTTCAGTATACCTATGCAACCCCTATGTCAATATCTAGGCTTATCAGCACCAATGCTTCCTACCAATGGGACCCCATATTCAGTTGCACCTGATCCTCTGCTCAAAAATGTTGTTTCCAAGTTCACTATGTTCGGGTGGGGTCCATGTAATCTATTCAAAAATGGTCACTATGCATTATCCACTTCACCTCGACCATGATACCGCTGCTCATAAGTTGTATGACCCCCTCTATTGCTAGTCGCTAGCTACCACATTGCTAGTTGCTAGCTACCACATCGGTATGGGGTCCAAATCACCAAGAATATTGTGCTTCCTCGATTGACCATGTTGTCCTTCACTAAACCCTCGGTCCAATGTGATGTGGTGAGCCTCCCACCATGTTACCAAGCCATGTCCACTTGGTCTTCATGCTGACTCACCGCTGCCAAGTCATGTGCCAAGTCATTGTCAAGTCATCAGTCAAACACCAATATTTTGGTATATGCTCCCCCTGCATACATAATCAGCATTTTAAATACACATTAACAGAGAAATATAATTTCATAAATATAAACTTATAACTCGACCACAAATCTAAGAAGCCTCACGACTTCACTTTTTCTTATTTTCTTTTAGTATATATATAGTCTTTAATGTAAATGAATCTTATTGTTTATTAAATTCATTTTATTTTATTATATTTTAATTTTTATTATTTTTCATTTTTATTTGTTCATTCTTATTTATATATATATTATAAAAACATATATATATATAAATAATTTTTATTATATATATATATATATATATATGAAATATATATATATATATTATTACTTTTTATTCTTTTTTATTTTATTATTATTTGAACCAAAAAAATGAAAGACAACACAAAAATTAACGACAAAAATGCTAACAACAACTTGACGCTAAATATCGCCAGCAAGAAACTGATGATAAAAATCGTCGACAAGAAACTGACGATAAAAATCATCGATAATAAACTGACAATAAAAATCATCAATAATAAACTGATGATAAAAATATCATCCACAACAAATTAATGATAAAATATCATCGATAACAAATTTGTAAAAATTACAAAACCAAAATGAAGCAAAGCATTAGACACTTAAAATAAAATGCAAACACCCAAATACCAAAAAAAAAGGTGGGTCCATAATTTTGGGGCGAGTTGTGCGACAGTCACAACAAATGGTGACTCTATTGGGAAATGCTCCTAAGCATTTTGGGTAAAGAACCCAACCTAAAATTAAAACACACAAGATCAGTGAAACATAAATCATTTAGGAATATCTCAAGAAGGTAGGGGTAAACAACTTCAAATAGAAACAATTAATCCATCTACCTTTGCTCAGTGTGTGCAAAAGTGATTCATTCTTGCATTTTTGAAAATCCTCCAGATTCCATCATCCCTTTCTACATTAGGCTATGAATTATTGCTCATAACAAAATGGCTATAGACAAATCCCCACTTCTATTCAAGCATCTATAGCCCCGGTGGGGTTTATCTAACTCAACCTTGTGTTTGTTTAACTCTTTGTAAAGTCTTTCCTTTTACCCGAACTATGCCTAGATAGAGCCCTACTATCGATCAAGCATCCATAGTCCCGATAGATTTTATCTAGATCTTGTGATTGATTTGATCAAGCTTTCCAATGCTCATTTTTTTTTTGTATATATATATATTCTTTCTTCTCTTTTTTATTTATTTATTTTTTATTTTTTAAAAATGAAAATGGGCAAAGCTTCAAGCATCACTAGGGTTAGGCATCCTACAAGTGGAGCATATTGGATTTTCACCTAGAGTTACAAATCAGGATAACTTCATCCTTCAAAATTCTAAAAATACCATTTAATGTTTGTGAATTACATGTGGAACTTTAGAAAGATATTTCATTGCTATACTCTCCACCATTTTAGTCCTAAAATTTGAGCATGATCACCAAATAATGCATTCCCATTTTCTCGAGTTTCACCTACTTTGAGATTAGATATTCCAACCTACTATGAAAATAAACATAATAAACGAGCTAGAGACCATAAGTTAGAGACCACGAAACATCTCCTCAAAACAAGGGAATGACCCAAAATATAAAACTAAAAACACAAACCAAAACTAGATACAAATCATAAAACAACAAACCAACAACAAAAGAAGAACACCAAAACTATATACAAATGTACAATATGGTATAGAATGGTGTTAAGCTTGAACTATCACTTCTCTGGATCCCAAACATGACTAGCACATTTCAAAAGACACATAACATGATAAACATGCCAAGTTTTAAAGGAATCCAATGCAATCAAGATTAAGCCAAACAATACAACAATCTTCATCTGCATCTCTCACCTCTCCGATTTGATTTAGTTACACTAACAATCCCAGAGGTGAGCTTCAAATAATTCAATTGATTAGACCATAATTGATTTTCAATTATTTCTTGTCTATTCTTTAAGATGTCAATTTCATAACTCAATTCATGATTTCGAAGTATGATTTCCTTTTCAAACATGAGATCTTGCAAACAAGACCTTATTTTTAAAATTTTCAAAGCCAATTCATTATTCATGTTTTTAGGCCAATCAAATTTATGAAAAAAATTGCAAGCATCTAGGATATCTATTAAATGAGAATCATTATAAGTTTTTATACTATATTCTATTATCAATTGTTGATGAATTTGATTTAACAACTCAAGAACAACAATTTCTATGTCATTAACCAAAGCAATCTTATTAGAGGTGTGATTAGAAATCAAATCAGGCTCTTCATTCACCTCCCATGGCATTTCATCAGAAATAACATTTAAATCCAATGAGTGATTATACAAATATTCACCAGAAGCTTGGATTCTTGGATACAAAATGTTAGATTATACCTCTTGTAGATTTTCATTTACCAAGGTTTGGTGAGGATTTGTAATTCCCTCTTTTATCTTACGGTATTTATATTCTTCATTGATTATATGTTCATAAAACATACCAAAATTAGGCACCCAATTAAAAAAATGTCCATCATTTTCAAACATTACATCTTGTTGGTCAAGGTGCATGTCAAATAACACATCACCATGATCAATCATTTGAGTTGCTTCAAATAGATCCACTTCTTCGTCATTTTGTTCCAATTTCTTGTTAATCACCAATGGAATTTCTTCCTTTGAATTTTCAAAACAATCATGTGAATGTGTATCCAAATTTTCAAAATCCCAAAATGGAAGAGAAGGTTTTACCTCTTCCTCATCCAAAACCAATGAGTCATAAGAAACATTTACCATTTCTTCCCTTTCTATTTCAACAAGATCTTTAGTAAAGTTTGAGAACTTAATTTATTCTTGGAAATGCAATATCCTCATGTGAAATAGTGATTTTAGCATCCTTCATGTCAATAGAAATCTCATCAATAAGGGTGTGAAAAGTAGATGATTCTTCATATCTTCCCCAACCATTGTAAAAATTGTCATCCAAATTCGTGGGATGAAACTCTATTGAATTTGTGACATGATATTTTGATTCATTTAATAATTCTTTTTATTCTTTGTTCTTGGCAATATAATCATTATCATTTTCCAACACTTGATGATATCCTTCTACCAAAATATTTTCAAATTGTACAAGACTTGTACTATCCTCATGCGAGAAAGCGATTGTATTATCCTGCATATCAATTGCTACAAAAGTTTCATTAGAATATTTTGAGTGAGTGTACTCTTCCCATTTCTTCCAAGAATCATAATAATAATCTTCCAAAATCAAGTGGTGACGCTCAACTGCTTCAACATCTTCCAATTCATCAAGGTATTTTTCATCAAATTTGCCTTCACCTTCCTTAGACGGTTCAATGATTTCCAAAATTTGGTTACTCTTTATATTCAAGTTTGTAAGGTTATCATAATCCACATTTGTAACCCATGATTCAACTTCATCACAATTTGGAAGGTGTGGGTCTTCTTGACCATCAGTTTCAAGCATCTCATCCAGAGTGTCTTTCGAGAACCAGTGGTGAAATTCTACTATATCTTCAAATTCATTTATTGATTCTCTTTCAATTTCACTTTCAACCACTTTATTCAATTCTATGGTAGGTTTTGTCCTATCACATATCTCAACACTAATTACATTTAGGACACCTCCATTATCTTAATACTCATGCACTTCTAGAAATAAACCCATATCTACACGATCCTCATTAATGGATGTTGGCTTGGCAACTTGCACCTCTTCTTGGACTATATCTAATGTGGTTATAATATTTGGACATTCAATTTCATCCCCTTGATCATTCACCTTAGGTATCATTGGAGTGGAGGGTGCTATATTATATGGTTGGTGTAGGTTGGCATCAATAACTCTAGAAGAACAATATCTCATGGGAACATGTTGTGCCTCCTCTTGCCATTGTTCTACCACCTCATAGATTGTAGCTAAATATGGGTCATCAAGATTTTTCTTTAAATATGTAGTGAGTACAGGAGGTATGGTTCCCATGTATACTTGAATAGCTTCCTCTTTTGTTATGTCATGATATTCCCACACTTGAGCATACAACTCATAGAACCTATCATTAAATTGACTCATGGATTCATTAGGTTCTTTGTAGATAGAGTCAAACTAATTTTTTAGGTCAACTTGTTTTCCAAAATGGTCAAGAAATGTTGCTTCTAGTTGAGCCCAAGAAACCTTAACCTCAAAAGGTAATTGGCCATACCAACCCATTGCTTTGTCATCCAATATGTAAGGAAATAACCTACAAGCAACATCCTCATGGAAAATTTGCCATTGAATTAACATGCTCTTGTAGATATTCAAATTTTGTATGTATCCCAATGCCACATTCTACCCAGACTACGATGGACCCTCCAATATACACTCAAGAATTTTATGGGGTATTCCAGGCATATGTAAACACTCATAATATTTACCTAAGAGAGATACCATATCTGTTCTAAAAGATACCATTTTTGCTCTTATTTCATCAAATGTCGCCATTAGTGAAACTCAAAGAATAACTTCAAAACCCAAATTTGTTAGTCAAATAAAGATACCTTTGTGAAGAAACATAAAATAACTAACAATTTTCAAATGAGTAAACCACAACAATCATCATGTTAGTATCGATAACAAGATATTCCTAAATTAAACCATGACATGAAAGAGCATTCTTAAATTGCATAAATATTAGCATTAGTGCATCATCATTTAGAGAATGTTAGAATCAATGAACATAATAATATGAAAATGTAATCTCGTTAGTCAAGAACAATGTCTTTGAATAAATCTTTCAAGTAACATGAACAATTTAGCATCTAAATAGCAATAAAATAGATTAATTCAGGTCCTCTTAGCTCTCAAAGTATTGAGTGTTAAAAGAGGCTAAATATGCTAATCAAATGGACTTAAACTATTTAGCAATTCAAAAACTCTCAAAATTACACCAAAATAACATTCTTTCCTATATGAATAATCCAAAAGCGTTAGATCAATGAATACAAATTCATGCCCTTCTTCTAGTGCTAAAATGTTGAGTGGTAATTTTACCCAATTGTAAAATCACACTCTCCCTTAGGATTTTTATCCCAAAACCCTCTCTTGCAAAGAAGTTAAACAAAACAACTTCTCCAAGGTCTCCGCTATATTAGCATTTGCACATGTGTATTAGTAATCTCAATGAAGATATATCAATTCAATGTCTAGAACACCTTAGTGATTGAAAGTAACTATTAAAAGGGGCATGTGTTGGTTTATTTTACCATGCTATATTAATGATTGTTCATAAAACTTAAAAAAAACAAATGTGAATTGGCCCTCATATGACCATGATGTAATGCCTTAATTCCTTGTATCTTGAAATGTTTTAAGATATATTATATCTTCCTTTATTAAGTAGATCTTAAACAAGTTTGATCTTGTATTAAATCCTACTTTAAGCATAAAAATGAAGATTAAAATCTATCTATGAATGTGAATATAAAATGATGATAGGCTCATTAAATGTAGCTTCTTATCATGAAGATGAAGATAGCCTTTGCTATTATTAATAAATTATCCCTCTTTCATGAAATTAATTTTCATAAAGAGACAATAATTTATATACCTAAAATAATGGCTTTAAAATATCATTATTAATTATTCTTCTTTAAAGGTCCAAGGTGTAGACCAATTGGTTCATCCAAACCCCATAAGGGGTGCGGAGTTCCAAGGTTCAAAATATTGTCCCTTTCCTGGTGCTTTCAGTGGTGTAAAAGGTTTAAAATGATTATGGCATGGCGATTATAGGGGCGGACTACGCGAAGATCTGTGCGGCATCTTCTGGGGTGGACAACACAGAATATTGTGGCAACCATAAAAGCTAGACAACCTACCCGGATTCGTGGTGGCTACTGATTCCACCATGTTGAAAAAAAAAAAATTCTTCTTTCATGAAATATTTTCCATAAAGATGAAATAATTTAATGCTTTAGAACCCTAGCCTTTAATAAAATGATAAATCACCTTTCTTTAATGAAATCAATATTTTCATAAAGAAAGGTGCATTTATTGCTCCAAAAATGATGGCTTGTAAAATGCCATAAAAATTACCCTCCCCTTTAATGAAATTGAATTTTCATAAAAGGAAATGTCATATTATGTTTATGAATGAAAATGCAAAGTTTAAAAATCTGATTTGCCTCCAAAATGTGAAAAAATGAAATTACGAAATTATAAACATCTGCATAAAATAGTCATTTTCAACAATTTTTATAAAATCGAAATGACTTCAAAATGGGTTCAAATTTGTTTCGTATGATAGATTGTATATCATTCTTCACACCCATGTAATTTTTTTTGTCATTTTTTTTTAATTTTAATCCTCGAAGTTTAAAAAAAATGCAAAAGGAAGTGTTAGAAAAATTAAAAAAAATATGAAAATCCAGAAATAAATTGAATGCTGAAAACGTAAACATGCAGAGCATTATCAGTTTGATAACCCCTTATTCTGCAAAACCGAAGATGTGAGAAAATCTTGCATGCAACCTAGCTTATTTCAACCTACATTTGCACAATCCAAATAAATGAGGTGCTAGCTCCAAAGGACATAAAAAAAATTCAGACTTCAAATATTCAATAATGTAACCAAAATGCATTAACATCATTTATAAACCTAAAATCTGAAAACGAAAAAAATAGAACATTAAATCCATGCATGCAAACATTTCTCCTCCTATTTTGCAAATAAATTTTAAATTTCTGAATAAAACCCTTGCATTAATGTAATGTTTTCATTTTTTACAGTCTCATTCCGGTAGCATTTCTGGTCTTCTCAAAAAAACCAGCCCCTGTTCTAGCTTTCAATGGCGTATTTAATAGTTTCAGTTCAACCCTTCGTTTCAAATCCCATACGCTTTCTCTTCCTTCTGTTGGTTTTCCAAATGTTTCTTTTGCTTCCTGTTTGAAAAGTTTTTGTTTTGATTCCTCATTCTGCTTTGTTTCATTTCATCATGTATTACAACATAAAAAAATACCATTTTTACCCTTTGAAACTGCCTCATAATTCTAATTATTTGATGGCATGTCTTGCATTTTTGCCAATATTCTCCAAAATATTCACGTTGTCATAGTTGCAAGTCTTTTTTAATAACAACATGTATGCCTCCATTTGATTAGACATTCACCTATGGAAAGATACCCCCACATACCTTTCTATGAGATTATAACTGTCATGCAGGCGTTAAAATCTTGGACAAATGATGAAAACGGTCCATCCATTTTTTATAGCATCTTCTTCTAACGCCGATAGTGTGTGCTATGCTTATATCTATCATCCATATCATCCTTGCAAAAAATCATATCTCACATCCTTTGAACGGCCCTTGGGAATTGTCATATTTTCTCCAAGGTCAAACCATATTAATTAAGATCCAAACTCTCTCCCGTCAAAGATATTATATATTTTTGTTTTCAAATATGCAACATATTTCAATCTTGGCCTTGTGTTTCATCATGTTGTGGCATTAACATAGGGGTTAAACATTCAACAGGCCTAGATATAATTCGGATGCGATCGAATGTATGTATACTCTTCTCGGTGAAATATTCCTTTCTACTAGAATGCCTACCGTGTATGTTGTCACTTGATCGATGTGGCTCTCCTGGTTGGTTACGATAGATGGTTGGCTTCAAACCTCACCCAATTATTTTTATCCCCAATCCTACTATTGGTTTCAATCACATGACTACTTCAAATGGTAAGTCCCATCATTAGCATCCACTATTGATATCCATCCTGTTGAAATGTACACTTCCTAATGCATCACATTCGAGCCATCGACGAAAAATCCTTCAATGTCTTTTAAACCATGAGACATTCCACTTGTGTAGGTCACCCGCTACACTACACCTCGACTCACTCTACACTGTTGATTTCACTGTACTTTTATATCCTGGATTGTCACTGTCAACTTCACAGAACTCATCTAGTTGTTATCATCTTTTGATTCCTCCCTGTCTTCGTATCGAACCATCTATAGTTTTGCCACATCAGTGTATCGCTATGTACCTCTTTGAAACCTGACGATCTCTGGTGTATTCATACTCACTGTTTAGTATGCTAATGCAATTCCTATGTCAATATCTAGGCTTATTATAACCAATGCTTCCTACCAATGGGGCCCCATATTTGGTTACACCCGATACTCTGCTCAAAAATATTATTTCCAAGTTCACTGTGTTTGGGTGAGGTCCACGTAATCTATTCAAAAATAATCACTGTGCGTTGTCCCCTTCACCTCAACCACAACACTGTTTCTCATAAGTTGTATGATCCCATCTTTCTAGACACCATCATTCTATCGATAACTCTCCTCCACCATATAAATGTCTCTATATGCCACAATGTTGCCAATACCTTTATGGAAATCCTACATCGCAACTGTCAACCTATGTCTTGGGGAGCTGTGCTTCACCATGGTATACACCTTCGCACGCCCAATCAATGTGTCTCTCTCTAAAATTTGAAATTGGTATACTTTGGGTGTGATATCCATTGTCAGACACTATAACCAATCAAACCCATAGTAGCCACGATGCAATGTTTGTTTTTATTATTGACTGTAAATTTCACACATCGAAGAATTATCCTTGGTAAGTTGTGTTCATCAATTTGATACAAATCGACGGTATGCTCTCATTCCTTGTTGGCAGTGCTAATTTGGCTACTCGCATCTCTTTTCATAGTGGTTTCCAGCCCCCACGTTACCTCGCCTGCAAGCATCCTTCCCCATCAACCTCAAACCTTCGTTAACAATTTCTCCTCGCCAAGATGTCTTGGGCACTATTCGTCATCCATCATCCTGCTTAAGTTGTCGTTGCTTCAAAACTCGCTTCTAGTCTGCGTGATATCATGCATCATGTATGATACACTCCGACAATGATATTTTCCACTCATCATTCGTCGTCACTCTTAACTAGCCAGCGAACACCAATATCTTCCTATTGCACTACGATGGGAATATTTGAAAAGGTCTTCACACCCTCAACCACTTGGCATCACCATATAAAACTGCTAATCACTAGCTGCCATGTTGGTATGGGACCCAAATCACTAAGAATACTGTGCTTCCTCGATCGACCATGTCATACTTCGCTAAAAACCCTCGATCCAATGTAATGTGGTGAGCCTACCCACCAAGTTACCGAGTCACATCCACTTGGTCTTCGTGCTGACTCCACCGGTGCCAAGTCATGTGCCAAGTCATGGTTAAGTCGTCAATTGAACACCAATATTTTGGTATAAGCTCCCCATGCATACATAATCAACATTTTAAATAGACATTAACAAAGCAATATAATTTCATAAATATAAACTTATAACCCGACCACAAATCAAAGAAGCCTCATGACTTCACTTTTTCTTATTTTCTTTTGGTATATATATAGTCTTTAATGTAAATGAATCTTATTGTTTATTAAATTCATTTTATTTTATTATATTTTAATTTTTATTATTTTTCATTTTTATTTGTTCATTCTTATATATATATATAAATATTTTATTATTATTATTATATATATATATATAAATATTTTATTATTTTTTACTTTTTTTTGTTTTATTATTATTTGAACCAAACAAATGAAAGACAACACAAATTAATGACAAAAATGCTAACAACAACTTGATGCTGAATATCGTCAGCAAGAAACTGACGATAAAAATCGTCGACAAGAAACTGACAATAAAAATCATCAAAATATTTTGCTGGCATATGCTGGTTCTTTGGGTTTGAATTCTTTGCAGGTGGCGGAGGCGAGAGCAGCTTACCTCAGGATTGCCTTGCTTAATGAATTCAATTTTAAGAAAGTTTTTATTGAGGTTGATTCCCACAATATTATTAATATGCTTATTGGAGTGTGCCATTTTTTTTTTTCGAATTTACATGGTGGAATCGGTAGCCGCCATGAATCCGGGTAGGCTGTCTAAATTTTTATGGCTGCCATAGTATTCTGTGTTTTCCACCCTGCAAGCCGCCACATAGATTTTCATGCAATCCACCCCTATAACCACCATGCCACAATCATTTTAAACTTTTTACGCCGCTGAAAGCACTAGGAAATGGACAAGCATTCAGTCCGACGAGGCCCGAGATTTGAACCTTGGACCTCCACCCCCCTTATGGGGTTTGGATGAACCAATTGGTCTACACCTCAAATGTGGAGTGTGTCATGTTATTTGGAAGATTTCCAATCTAATTTATGAAGGAGTAAAGTTGTATCGGGAGTTGTAAGATGTTCAAATTTATCACATGCTCAGGGAGAGAAATGTTGTTGTTGACGTGATGGCGAATATTGGAGTGAATCTTCATGGATTTAGGGTATGGAAAGGGGAATTTCCACAGGACCTCATCAACTGTGTTCATTTTTATGTTGGTTAATTAGTCTTGGGTGGTGGTAGTTCGCTTGGTTAGAAGATTTGGTGCAGTTTTTAAAGAGGTGGGACAGTTGTATCTCTTTACCAGTTATGTGGCTTGTATTTTCCTTGTATTCCTGGATGGGAACAATATTTTAAATACCAATTTTATTCATTTATGAAGGTATTTTTAAATACCCAATCAATTTATTAATCAATGGTCATTAATGAAGGTATTTTTAAATACCCTATTTAATTCATTAATGAAGGTATTTTTAAATACCCCATTTAATTCATTAATGAAGGTATTTTTAAATACCCATTCAATTTATTAATTATGGGTCATTAATGAAGGTATTTTAAATACACCATTTAATTAATTAATTAATGTATTTTTAAACACCCCATTTGATTTATTAATGAAGGTATTTTAAATACCCAATCAATTTATTAATTATTGGTCCTTAATGAAGGTATTTTTAATACCCCATTTAATTCATTAATGAAGGTCATTAATGAAGGTATTTTAAATACCCAATTAATTTTAAAAAAAAGAGCAAGAATTATTTTGAATATGAGAAGCGGGAATTATTTCGAAAATGATGAAGGGAATTATTTTGAAAATGGGGAGTGAGAATCAAGAATATGTTTCTACCTTGGTTTGTCTGCCTACCTTGGGAAGTGGTTATCTGTTGGGGACCATTGGGATGCGGCTCAAATGTTTGGTGGGATTATATCGGAGTTATATGTTGTGTTGTAGAACTACCTTGGCTCTCTCACTGGTCTTCTTAGATCTCCCGACCCTTTGGATCCTGAGGTTTGTGGTGCCGGTTTATGCAGTTATTGTTTTGTTTTGGTTAGTGTTGTAGTATAGTTTTTTTACCCTTATGTTTAAGTGTTGAAGTGCATTATTTTGGTTTGCTATCTTCTTTCGATTGTAAAAGGTTTTGGGGCCCTTTCAAAACCCTCTTCCCTTAATTTTACCAAAAAAAAATCATCGACAAGAAATTGACGATAAAAATCATCGACAAGAAACTGACGATAAAAATATCATCGATAACAACTTGATGATAAAATATCATTGACAACAAATTAGCGAAAACTACAAACCCAAAATGAAGCAAAGCATTAGACACATAAAACAAAATGCAAACACCCAAATACAAAAAAAAAGGTGGATCCCCAATTTTGAGGCAGGTTGTGTGATAGTCACAACAACCTCCTATGTGCTTATTCTTGTGTTGAGACTTAGTAGGTTTCTCTTTTGACCTCTTCTAATGAGAGCCTATTCTACTTTCCTTTCTAAATCAATTGCTTGATCAAAATATCAAATAGTAGTAGTCTCTAATGCATAAGATAATTGTTCTTGTAAATTACCAATAAATATCTCAAGCATATCCTTAGGAGGTAAAGTATATCTCAAGCATCCAACTAAACTTCTCCAATGAGCAAAAAACTCTAGAAATATTTCTTATTTACTTTATTTTAAATTATAAGAATCTTTCATTGTCACTTCTTTCTCAGTGTAAGCACCAAATTGCTGACAAATAATTTTGTAGTTTCTTCAAAGGTCTTCAAAGAATAGTTGGGCAATTGATAATACCACTCTAATTCCATACCACCAAGACTCTTAGTAAATGTTTTAAGTAACAACATATTATCATAGATGATATCATGGCAAGCTATTCTAATTCTTTTTAAATGCTCTATTGGATCTTTCGTACCCTTATAGATAGGAAAAAATGGTATAGGAAAATACTTAGGATAAGGCCTAGCAGCAAAAATAGGATCCAATGGCTGATTACACATTTATTTATAATTTTAAGTAAAACTTGAAGGTTGAATCATCTCAAATTTTGAAACCAACTATTTCACCATATTTTCTAATTTTGTACTTTTGGATTACTGTTATGTATTGTTCCTATATTCCCATAAGTGCACTAGGGCACTAATGCTTGATTTAGTTTGGAAGTATGGATAATATTTTTGTATGTGGCACCTTGTAAAAGTGGACAACTAACATTGGGAATGATAAAAGCAAAAGTGTTTATATTAGAAGATTAAGTAAGAAATTGAGAACAATTTTGAGTGACACTACTAATTGGAGGAGCTTGTATATTCCTTCCAATGTTGGTGGTTGTAATAGTATCAATAGTTGATTTTAACTTATCAATATATACTGATTTAGGCAAGTATTTTTTTTGGTTAAGCATAGGGGAGCTTATTGAAGGAGGGGGAGGAGTTTTATCTCTATCAACGCAAGCTTACTGCTCCATGCCTCCCAATATTTTATCCCTATTAGCTTTCATAAAATCCCAAATATGCTCAAATGATTAAAAATACAAAGCTACAATTAGGTCCCTCATAAGGATAAAAACTCATCTTAGTATCCATGTTTTCTTGTTCTTCTAGATCTATGTTAGTATCTTCTCTATAAATTCGATCATATTCTAGAGGAATACAATCAAACTCAATATGCTTTCACTGAATTCTAAGGATAGGAGCCATTAGAGAAGTGAAAATATAGAAGAGAATGCTAACAAAAGAAACAAAAATATTAAATATATTATTAAGATTTTCCAACCACACAAATATTTTTAATTATCTTGCTTAAATTTTTAAAAATAAAGGATGTGTTCACATTGGGTTCGCCAAATATGTAGATGGGGAAAACTGCCCTGTCGCATACAATTCCCAAAATAAGGTTGGATTCATAAATATAGAAAGCCTTATGGGGTGAACCATGGGGGTTGCATTGTTATCTACACTCAGTGCTAGGGGGAAAGCGTTCACTAGGAATGGCTTTACGAACTCACTCCAAGTCCATAATAATATTAGGAATGTTTGATGTATTCGATTAAAGACAAAACACCTAGATTTGGCCTTTCTAGATCTATGCTATAAAATATAAAGGAAAATGCAAAAATATAGAAATATAAAAATACAAAAGCTAACCCTAGAAAGATTCTTCCCTTGAATGCTTTTCTAACCCTAGGGTTCTAAGTAACCTTTAAGCAAGGGCTCAAGAAAAGATGCACAAATAAAAATGCACACTATATGTTGTTTTCCTTTCAATGCCTAGAATTATAATTAAATATACTTAATAAAATCAGATATAGGGTATATAACAGAAAATAGAAGGCACTCAACAATTAGCCTAAAAAACTAATCAAAATACTTAGCTTATCCGATGATTTATCCTTGCTTTTATCTCTTTGTCCAATGCTATCAATAATACATGTTCCTACAAGATAACTCAACAAACACTTGAAAATGGAATTAGAATTAGGGGGTATACTTAGGCCATTGTATAATAGTGCTTGGAGGTATAGCAGTCAAGCCCCCTAGGTCCTTTTAGCTGACATTTGATAATTAAAAGCAAAATTGATCTTTGGAGGAAAACATGCATTAATGCAATATAGCATAACATAATGCAAAAATCATAGAAAATAATATGCCACTATGCTCTATATGCAAATTAGAATGCAATGGAGAAAATAGGGATAGAATATTTCCCCCAGTTTTGTCTTAGGTGAAATCATGACCTGTAATGCGTGACTATGATAACGCCAGGTGAAGTTGCACCTCATCAAGGATCGGGCATGATTTTGCATGAACTATGCAAAAAATAATATATGAATGCAGAAGCTTGATCACATCACTCATAAAACCTAAATGTACATGTAGAAGAGCAAATCCACCTGGTAGAGAGTGCAGAAGAAAAATAGAAGGGTTTAATATATCTTTGATGGTCAATCTCTCCTTAGGGCTCCAATAATAATCCACCAAGAGCGAAGAAGAACAATGCAGTAGACAATCAAACTCAAAACTCCAAAGTTTCTTATGAGATAAGAAGAAGAAGATGTAGGCCAAACAAAAAACTTTGCAAGAAATAAATTGTAAGCAATTAAATCATTAAGTGTTGAATAAAATGAGCATGTGTTAACTTTTGTGTTATCGTGTGTGAAAAGTGAATTCAAGCCCTCCTTATATAGTGTATTTAAAAGCAAAAAGAGTAGGAAAACCAAGGAGGGTCGATCTAAAATATGCAAACCTTAAAAATTAGGGTTTTAATGCATCAAACCCTAAAAATGTGAAATCTCACCCCTATCCAGGCCAATCATGATATCACAATGCGAAGTCGTGCCCCGTCAAGGATCAATCACAATTTTATATAAAGTGAGAAAACATGCAAAATAAACGGGAGCAGCCTTGTCCTTGCCTTGGGAAAGTCTAATGGCTCTCCCTAGAGGGCTTAGGGAATATTACCCATTGAAGTGGGTCAATTTTTTGTGGCTACAATCAGTATTAAATAAATAATTGAAGCACTTTGTGGTATATTAGTAAAAGGAAAAAAAACTAGTGGAATAGGAATTTATATTCTGGGTAGTGATATTTGGTATCAAAGCACTTGGTTCATAGGGATACGAGCTTCTCTACTAAAAATATCAATTCCTATTCCACTATTTTTTTTCCCTTTAACTAATATACCACAAAGTGCTTCAATTATTTATTTAAGATTGATCCTATACATATGAACTCGTTTCCTCATATCAATAATTCACTTAATATTTTCTTGAGGCACACCCATCCCTATGTCTTACATATATTTGGCTATGTAAGTATACTAGGTGCATAAGTCTATTTTACAAGCTATCCCTCTCATTGTTTCCCAATGAGCTAGCTTACCCTCTTTCATCCTATCAAAAGAGGTATGATATCTATTACCCCTTCATAAGTCCATCTATGAAGGTGCTAGTTCATAGGGAATTCAACCATCCTTCTCATCTCTACGATGAGCTAGTTTTTCCCTATATAGGCCTCTTCTAGTAGAATCCCATGGAGTCCTTTCTAAGAATCCTTTTGTCTTTCATTAGGTTTCCATATGGTTAAGGTTTTCTGGAAGCACATCTACCTAAGGTTTTCAAACTAGGTCATTCCTTATCAAGCAAGCCTTTCCTATTTACACAAGATTAAATGCAACTATTCTCATTAAATCCTTAAATACGGTTGGAATACCACTCAATTATGTTAAATTTATAAATTACCATGCTTGCATCATGTTTTCTTAAGTATAAAAGTAAGAAGTTATTAACTATTCTCAAGCATGGAATCCTTATTGTAGCAATAACATGCATTTGAAGAGTGTAAATAATACCATTAACTTTGAGTTTCTTTATTATGAATTTATAATGCAACAATTCCTCAAGAGATAGCAAGATTCATCACACAAAATTCATAATTATTCATAGATAATATACAAAAAAAATTATCACAATCTAATCAACAATATTCCATCATGAGTTAATTATAAATTGGAATATTCATAACCAAACCATCTAAATAAGACATACATCAATCACCAATAGAAATTTGCACAAATAATCACAACACACTTACTTACCCTGAGAAACCTGAAGGAAAATCCCAATTCTAAATTTTGTTCTATCTTTATTTCATAAATTGGTTGTTACATATGGTTAGACTTCCAATTAGCCTTTTTACCCAACAAGAGAGATTCCCTTATCTCTGGTGTAATTATAATCTGAACTAGTCCATTAGTCCATAACCATATTCGGATACAATACTTGAATTTAAGGTATTACACATTGCTAGAAATATTATTCTCAAATTCAAAGTACAATCTATATTTACAGGAGGCTAAAGTGCCCAAATTGTTTTTAATATAACATAAGGAACCTATGATGTCCACGTTTCACAAATAGACCAATCTAAATGACTTTAGACTGAAAATATTTCTTCAAAAATCAACTTCCTAAATAATGTTAACATTACAATATTCATTTGTCAACGATGCTACAATTATGCTTCCTCTCCACCAAGAAACCAATAGCTATCTATCCTTTGGAGATCATTACCTAGAAACATAACCAACCCAACCTCTATCTGTGGTTTTTTTCTCACTTGGTTCAAGACACACATACCTCATCTACTTCCATCATACAAAGCACAAAAACCAATCCTAAATACCCAACTCAAATCCTTTTTCAAACTCACTTTACTCAATGTAAATGGAAATCCATACTAGCTCTATTTACTCTCAAGCCTCGAATAGAAAATAAAACTAGTATCACCTTTAAATATCTACTAAGGACCTCCAATCAATTCATTGAGTTCATAACAACTCTTACCATTAATGACATGGAAAAACTCAACCAATGAGGGATGTATTTTCACCCTCTAAACCGAGATGACTACTCTCGGCCCAACACATTTCACAAAGACATTCCCAGGTCTATATGAATGTTCTTAGTATAATCTGAATGGTTCAACATGTGCATGGGGAGGTTATATACAAATTTGTAGTGTATGATATTACAAACAAACAAAATAATAATGCTACCAAAATAATACATAAAACATCATCTCATATCGTCAAAGTAATCACACACATAGAACCATACCAGAGATAACATTTCTGGAAGTCATCCATTTAGTCCAAAAGTCAATTAAACACTAGCTTCAAGTTTAACCAAGCATAGTTCTTTAACCAAAAACTCACCCATCCCATTCATAACCCTTAGACTAAAAAATTAATTTATCATTGAATTATTAAACAATAATGCATACCAATCAGTGACGATATGGCTCAGTAAAGCTATACTTAAATATAGGAATGGAGTTTCCAAGGTTACTCCCACTTCCAATAGAACAAAACTAAGAAGGTATACATATATCACTCACCAAGAACATTCTCATTTCAAGTAGCATAACACGTTTTCCTCTACCGTCTATTCTCTTTTAGGTGACACAAGTAAAACTTCCATTCTACCTTTAAACCTAACAAATGTACTCTCATAATTCCCTCTAAAATACTTCTCTTTCAGCAAACAAGCAACTGATTTAGTCACCATTTTCCATAATTTGATAACAAGCTTAATTAAATGAGACTTACTATTTACTTTCGATGAGACTCACTCAATGTAATAGTCTTGGTCTTGCATCAAAATTTACCTCCATAAATGCCCCAACAAACTCACGCACTACTTTTTTTTCTTTCTCCCCCAACTAGATCCCCACTTTCCTTACTTTCATTTTATTTCTTTCATTTCTCAACAACCAACTCCTATTCCTTCCTTCGATGGTAAAAGTACTACCACCACTTCATCTCCCATTTGTGTTCTTCTCAACCTCCTCACATACCCACCACTCACACCACCCTTATGAGTAATAATAGAAATAATTGTTACAACATGATGATAAGACAACCTCATCTAATCTAACAACACATCAAAAATTGGGTTAATCCTAAATCAACATAGCTACTTCCACTATGAAAAAAATAATATTGGTGTCCCTTATTTCCACATCGACAACATGTTGAGGTATGCATAGTATATTAATTATTTATCAAAATCTTTCCAACCTGAGAAATCACAAGGTAAGATATTAGTTCATAAGTGTAATTAAGAAATGCATGACAAGTTACCCTGCAAAACTCAAATGATTGCTTAATATCATTTCTGTAAAACATATTTCATTCATAAACTAACACATGGAATAATAAAACATTCCATCAATAAAAACATTAAATTTTCCATTAAATATATATTTTGCATCATTAGTCATAAAATATTCAGTCTATACATAGAGAAATCAACCCAAGAAATATAAATTCATCCACATAAAAAGTATGCCAAGGGAGGTTCATAACATCCTACCCCGCTTAGGATTAACATAGTACTCTGTATTTCAAATAGGTCAACCATGAATCTGTTAGAGTTAAAGTGCACTATGCCTTCACCTTGACACTTGTCAGTTTCTCTTGACAAGTGTCATGTGTTGAATATAGGCTTATGTCTATATATTGTAACCTATTTTTATCAATAATTAATCCCTTCAGTTTGATTACTCCTAACATTTGGTATCAGAGCTCCAGGATTTCTCTGGCCTTGTGAGCTTGAGGGGGGATTTCCCTCGGGAAATTCCCCCCTCATATTTTTCCCCCATTTTTTTCCAAGCCTAGGGAGTATGCTCTCCATTTTTTAAAAATGGATCAGAAACCAGATAGCTTGAAAATTAATGGCTGCCCCCAAATTTTTTTTAGATCCATTTTTCCCATATGTATCCCTCCGTAGAATCTGGGTTTCCATTTAAAAAAAAATTGAAGAGAGGGTGCAACCACCGGGACTTCCCGGATGGTCACCCATCCCAGTTCTATTCTACCTTGGATGCTTAACTTGGGAGTTCTACTATTTTTCAAGGCCATCACAGCCAATAGACCTGGCTATTTTTCATTGGGGAAGGGAAGCCCTATGCCTTAAATATCTCATCTTGGCCGAAAAGCAGGTTATCCACCATTGCTTGGTATGATGAAATTTTTTCACCATGAAGATGGTTACGCATGGACACATGCTTCAAAGGCAATATCTTTTGCTTCTGCTTGTTGTCTGATTAGACATGGTCACAGGCCTCCAAATGCCAGAATTCTGCCATGAGAGAGACTATTTTTTTTTAACACCTTGATTGGAACTGTGGAGTGCCTCAGACGTGGCTGACAATGGGCGCCTAAGGGGCGGCACTACCAAGGAAGGAAAGGAAGCTGTTGCTGGTGCACCAAAAGAGAGAAGCGGGCTCCACATGTGGATTCGGCTAGTTACGTGTACACTCGAGCTCATCAATGACCGTAATGGAAGTCGACAAACAACAATGATCTTCTCCGAGTTTTGGTGGGTGCTTTGCATGTTGCAACACACTCGGCTCCGTTATTAGCTATGATAAGCTTGTTGTCACTATTATTTCTATCGAAACTAGAAAAGCTGTTGCCAGGACTAACAAGGCACTGGTGCGAAGTGGGAGCTATCAGCAGTCTGAAGCTGTGTCAGAATTTATTTGTTTTTTGAAAGAATATGCCTCCAAATATATTGAGGAAAAGCTTTTCAAGTTTGTCATTTCAACTGGATCACCCCGCGCAAGGTCAAAGTCACTTCCTCATATGACAGTGCTCGTGAGTGGGAGCGCTATGCAGCGATCATAGAGATCCATGTTTTTTATAGCGACATGTTGAGCTTTGAAGCCTGCACATCCAACAATAGTGCTCTCATGCCATTCTCAGGCCAAACCAATCGCTGGATATCATCTATTCTGCCGTTGACATTCCAAGGCTCTTTTTCAATTTTTTTTAAGGAACCCACGATTAACATTTATTTTTCGAGCCTATCAAATATTGTATGCCCGGTTTGACTGATCCAAATTCGGCTAGCTACCTCTACCGGAGTTACAAATGAGTGTTGCCAGTAATAGATAGCCATGGATGGCAAGTTTTTTTTGTGGGCTAATTTTTTGGTCTCACGTGGCTGCCCGCATTTGAAGAGAGGCAGTTTACTACCATGTTATGAATGATAGCATCTTGTTCCCAGTCACGGATCAAAAATCCACAGATGACTCCATGCAAATATGCAATTATTTAGACCGCATGCCATGCATTTCATATTGGTCACGAGTATTATTTCGAGAACACTCCAAAATAGTCTTCTCTGCTACAATGGAGTAAGCTACAAATGAAGATGCAGATATGATCAATGCTTGTGCTGTATAATTAAGATAGTGAAGTTGCTTAACGGGAAGTTGTGCAGGAGGTTGCTGCGACCATGGTGGTCAAGGCCATGATGTCTCATTGGGGCATTTTGTCGAACACTTGGCACGCATCTTCAACTCTCCTACATTTTGCATACATATCCACGAGGGTGCTCTGCACATGCTTGGTGGGGAAATCCATGGCAGGAATCAACAGAGATTACGAGGGTCCATGAACGAGGGTCTCAGTGTCCAACTGGCATCTGATCGAATATTCTACGAGCGACATTGGCAATGTTTTGGACTTGGTTGGTGGCTCGACCGATGATGAAGAGGAGTTAAATGCCGACTCGAACGACGAGATCGTGCAACGACTGTGGTTGTCGCTATGACAGCACCGCATAGCTTGGTGTGGCTCATACCTTGCTGCCACCACAGACCCTACAAATAGATCAGGTGGATCATGAAAATGGACGAACACAAGCATGCATGTGTTGGAAGCAGCACATGGAGTTCGACGGGTGCAATCCGAGAATGTAGTTGGAGATACTATGCACGATAGCTCTATTTTATGTGGCAAGTTTTTTATTTTTGGTGACAGAATGAGATTTTGGCTTCTAAACGGTGTTCCGAGCAGCAACGTGGCAGTACAATGCCATGGCTTTAAATCTCATGGGGGAAAGTTATAAGTGGGGGGAGTCTTTTTTTTAAATTATGGTCATGGCTTTAATACAATGGAAACTTGGCATTTGTATTGGCCGACACTATGGTCTCAAATCATTTATTTAAAAATGCTTTTATCCACATAGAGAGTGGAAATGTAATTCCCCTACGAGGGAAATTTTAAGTGTTTCTCTTTATTCCGCCAGAGTGCGATGCCAGGAATTTTTTATTCCTGAGGTTTATTTTGCTGCCTAGAGAGGCATGCTATTGTTTTTCCAAATGATGAAAGCCCCTTTAATGGTGGAATATAGGGGTATTTATAGTCGTTGGAAACGGTTTTTTGTGACGAACACAATGGTGATATCATATTGTAATTTTGAGTCTATTTCAATTTAGTTTTTTAGCCTCAAATTTTTTCTCCCTTGGAGTGCACTCTCGGTTGTACCCGACACTCCCAAGGTAATTTTATATGTGATCCTTGTAGCTAGTGATCTTTTCTATACACTTGGCGAATGCAGCGGTTGGTTACCCATTCATTTTGGTGGGATGACATGGTCACCATAAAGACACTTATACTAGGGACTACAGACAATGACACCCTAGACTCTATCCGAGGTCTTTTCTGGATCTACTTCTGAAGACTATAGACAAAGACACTTCAGAAGATTCTCTTCTTTTCTTCTTCTCTCCTCCTATTTTGATCTATGGCTCATTTTATTGTATTGAGTGCATTTTCGGCCGAGACCGACACTCCTATATGGCTCATTTTTCCTTTGCATTAGGTGCATTTTTCGACAGAGACCGACATCTTCTAGATTGAGTTCATCATGAGAAGGGATTTCATACTCATGGTGAATCTATTCAGTGACCTACGAGAGGCAACATCCTCTGAGGATGACCTGTAGAGGCAACAGACCCAGAAGTGGCTGACCCTGAGGCACCCATGATGACCCCGAGGTACTTAGACGGCTGACCCAGTGGCAACAGACCCATGGAAGTGGATGACCTTGAGGCAATAGACCGAGATGTATATAAAGTGAATCTAGCATTATTCACAGTTGGAGAGCCAAGAGCACAAAGAACGAGCCTAGACCAAATCAGTAATAAGCGAGGATGATAGGTTGTTTTCGAGAAGTCAAAATTAAGGGGGAATGTTACCTAATGTTGACTTGCTTTGTTTTTTCTTTAGTTAGGATAGTGCACTTTAAGGGGGAATGTTAGAGTTAAATTGCACTATGCCTTCACCTTGACACTTGTCAGTTTCACTTGACAAGTGTCATGTGTTGAATATAGGCTTATGCCTATATATTGTAACCATTAGTATCAAGAATATAATCCCCTTCAGTTTTAGTCCCAATAGAATCAACAATTACATAGCATTTAAAAAAAATGGAAAGTGTTTTTGCATATCTACTACTTTCTCCCAAGTAGTATTTATTTCAAAGTAGTGATCCCACTAGACCTTTCATTGCTCTAGGGTTCCTTTCCTCATCGATTTGGAATGGAACTCAAGGATATTTACTGGTCATACCTCTATAGCTTTGTGACCTTGGGAAGTGCACACCACACTTACGCTATTTACAATGTTATTATATCAAATGAAATGAAGAAGCACACAAGCACATACAATGTGAAATTAACAAACAAAGAAATTTTCTTTTATTAATGTTTCCAAATATCGGTTACATGTATGTACCTCTAAGGGATACTTATATTTTTATACAATCTATTACAAGTGGAGTAACGATGAATGCATCCCATGCAAGGGGATGATGTGCCTTCGCAAGACTCCTGATCTCGTACACCAATCTGTTTGAGGGCTTACAGATGCCTCCTCTTGATTTCATCCTGGAGGGATCTTGTGCTCTGAGTGGTTTGAATCGGTCCTGTTAACTTGTAACCTATATGCATAGAAACAAAAAATCACACTTAGTAGCTCGGGGTACCTCCTCGGATGAGGCTGTCAGTAGCAAATATGATAATCAAGATAAGTAATAATATTATGATTAAATTCAATAAAACTCAACAATATTAATGTAAATGCATAAAAGAATTCAGATCTATGCTAGAACTAAATATTGAAACAAAAAGCACATGGATCTAAGCTAGAACTAAAGAAAATAATGTCTAATGCCCTAAAATATGCCTACGGGCCATTGTTTGAGATAATAGCTGCAATACGAAGCTCTTATTCTTGTGAATCAGGGGCTATGGCACTATCTTACTTGCTCCAATTGATATTCAAGGGTTGCCTATTTTTTTTGGTACCTTGATAGGCAGTGGGGAATGATGGATCTGAATACTGATGCATGGATGTGGCTTAGTCGAACGGTTCTCCAATGCTCCTCCAAGGGACATAAATTGGCTTTCCATTTTGACAGGGCTCCATTGCACACAATTTGAATTCTCTCCCTTTTTGCCTTCCTAGAAGTCTGCATATGTAGCCTTCCTGGTTTCAGGTCTAGATCTGCATGCCAACTAACTATCCTAGAGAGATGGTTCAGTCTTGGATTGGAATGGAAGGGATAGTTAGGAGGAACTCTGGGAGTTCCTCATCGATATCCCTTCGAAATGCATTCAAATTGTCATTATTACCTATGATTTGGATAATCCCTCATGGCTATTTGTGTTTTAGTCCTAGCCGCTATCATGACAGTGACTAGAGGTGGCTGCTTTGAGGTTCAGTGGCCAGGTTTGTCAACCGCTCTGACTGATAGTGGTTGAGCCTGAATGGGCTAGAAATACCCCTTTTTAGTGGTTAGGACCACTGATTGCTCTTGGAAAGGTCCAAGATAATTCATATGGTATGTGAATGTGTCCATATGGGTAGTCTCCTAAACATGATGTATTTTAGGTGTCTACAATATAACCAAAAAGGAGTTACTAAGCTATCCATTTAAGACAAATTTATGATTTATTATAGGGTGATCTTGTTTGATAGGTTACAAGATAAAGGAGATGCAATCTTGTTTGATAGATTACAAGGAAAATTTGTGATTAACTAATGTGTAATCTTGTTTGATAGTTTACAAGATAAAATTGTAATCTTGTTTGATAGATTACAAAACAAATTTATTATTGAGTATAGGTAATATTGGTTCATGGATTACAAGATAAAATTATGATTTATTATAGGATAATCTTGTTTGATAGGTTACAAGATAAAGGAGATGTAATCTTGTTTGATAGATTACAAGGCAAATTTATGATTAACTAATGTGTAATCTTGTTTAATAGATTACAAGACAAATTTATGATTTACTATAGGTAATATTGTTTGATATTACAATTCAAAAGGAGGTGTAATCTTGTTTGATAGATTGCAAGGCAAATTTAGAACTAACTAGATTATGAGAATCATAATACAATATTGATAGTAGATCAAGTCTAATTTGGGAATAATGGATGAGAAATCCATTCTTGAGGAAAATATGGTGTTTCCTTTAGAGTGTACTCATGTAGATTACATTGAAAACTACATGGTACTTTAGAAATACATTTGATGATGAATGCATGTGTGCGCTTAAGGATTCATTTTGTGGAAACATGAATGAATGTAGAAATATTAGATGTGGAATCTAATCTTGAAGAGATTATGGGATCTCTTCTTGTATTACTAAAACTTAGTTAACATCCACTCAATTTTGATTGAATGGATTAACGATTTTTAGATTTGAAGAATGAATGCAAGAATTCATTCTTGAGGAAATCATGAGGTTTCTTCATTCTCAATTTATATGTATCCGATGAACATTTCATTTATGTGCTTCAATTAAGATTATGACCTGAAAATAGGAATGTATGAAAATATCCTATAGCCATGTATTTAATGATGGTTCAAAAATAATCTATAGGATTCTTTATATCATTGTAAATTGAGATAAAAAATTAATGAAATATGAGGATGCATATTTTGAGGCTGGGTTTTTTCCCATTGGGATTTTCCCAGGATATATGTGGTGTTATGTGTTCTTATCATGTGATCTTGCTATAGATGTTGCATTTAGAAGATGTTATATGATGCAATAATTTTTGTTAACAAGCATTGCTCTATATTTAAGATTAGATGATATTTGCATTTGAGGTTTATTAAAATTAATTATGGATGTTACATTTACCTTACAAGGAATGATTATTATTATTATTATTATTATTATTTGTGGAAAACATCCTAGAAGGGATGCCACTTTTGGGTAAGACCCAAGGAGGTAGGGGTATCCATTCCGCCAAAAACACCCAGGAATTGAACCTCGCCTACCACCTTTGACATACTCAAGGAGCATAAAAACACACAAAAAAAATTAAAAAAAAATAAAAAAATAACAATAAAAAAATGCTCCTTGAGTGTGTCAAAAAAAAAAGCACAACCAAACACACACACAATAAGATTTAAAAAAAAAAAACAACACGAACCATATAGAAAAAACACAAGAACAACATAACAAAACACAAACATGACAAAAACAACAGAACACTACAAAGGCATAACAAAAAAAAAATGAAAAATAAACACAACCAAAACCTAAAAAATTAAAAAAATTAAAAATAAAAATAAAAATAAAAAACAACCAACAACAGATAATAAACAAAAACAAAAAACATAGAAAACACTCACACATAAAAACACTAATTAACACAAACAAACATAAACACAAGAACAAGAACAACAAAAACACAAGAACAATAACAAAAAACATAAAAAAACACAAAACAAAAAAAAACACAAGAACAACAAAAAACAACACAAAGAACACAAAAACAAAACAAAACAAAAGAACACACACACCTTAAAAAACTAAACAAAAAGAAAAAAGAAAAAAAATGAACATAACAATGACCTTTTTATACCAGAAGACTTTTAAGGCAAGAATCAACAGAGAAAACAAAATAAAGAATAGTTTGATCTAGGGAACTAAAATAACCTTAGCGAACCAAAGAGAAACAAAAATAAAGCAAGAAGAAACTAGGTACCTTCAGAACTGGAGCCATCCAAAGAAATGATAGAAAGAAGAGCTTCCCTAATTTGTGAATCCCACCATCTAGGAGGGTGGCCGTAACAAGTAAGATCACCTTTGTCCAAAGCCCAATTAGCTAAAGCATCAACACTCTTGGTTTGATCTCTGACCACGTGATTGTAATCAAATTTCAAAAAACCCATCTGGATTAATTGAATCTTTTAAATAATTATTTTTATTCTTCAATCAAACTTATGATTCTTAGAAGGAGTCTTCAAAATATTAATCATGAGTTGAGATTAAGATTCAACTAACACCTTTTATCTCCAACGAATGATTATTGAGACAAAGGTTTATGCTTTTATTGCAATGGTTCAAGTAATAGTCTTGAAATTAATAAAGCAATCTTTATGCATTGATAATGAACACATGGTTTTGGCTGCAATATATATGTTTGCTTATTCAATTAGGAAGTAAGTTTATAATTGATTTACTATCAATTAATTATGTAATAAAACTTTTTACTTAAAAAAATATAAAGAAACAATTAAATAAAGGAATTAATAAACATCATAAAGGAATGTAAGGTTAGATAGGAGTTGGTCACTCCTATCACAAGAGTTGACATTGACCATGTCGTAATTCTCTTGGTTACTTACTACCTTGATTGATGTTGGTTTAAACATATTTGATTGTGAACTTTACATTGATGATAGACATGTTATGATAAAAAAATTCTCTCTTGATTTGGGATAGAAATTGGGTTGCTACACACTAATCCAAACCATAATACAAAGTTCTCTTGTTAATAGCATCAAAAATCTACCTAGGGTAGTATTCCAAGTTTATGATATATCATTAATACCAAAGTCCATACTAAGGTATCATAACATTCATTCATACTTGGGATTTATTTCCACTAGGTTCTAGTAAATAGGGCATTGTAGGTCATCCCAGTTTTAGCTTATATTTTAAGCAAACCATCATTGGAGACATACAAATATTGTTAACACACATAAGAAGCTCTATACCCTCGTACCTGGAGCTTTCATACCAAATGTAATGACCCAAAATAGACAAATAGAAAACACACAAAAAGAAGATAAGAATTTATTTTTAAAATAAGGAGAGGGCTTCATGAACCCCTAACCACTCTAAGATTTACCTATTTTTTAAATCACCTAAGTTTTCCTAAAAGCTACATCTCACGAAATACTGCCATACAAGTCAATTTGTGTAGGCATATCATGTGTTACCACAAATAATCCTATCTATCTCATCATACTTGATGATATAGACTTATCACCTTCATTCAATTGAAGGTGTACATATATCCCCATACCATACACAAGCCAATATGTGTAGGTATGCTATGAGTATTGTGAGTTAAGCTATCTATCTCATCTTCACGATGAGCTATCTTAACTCAAATGTAGACTTCCCATAAACCTAGTCACCATTCTACCTATGGGTGTTAATCCCTTAGGTATTCCTATGTTCACCCTAAGGGGTATTAATCCCTTAGGTCATCCTCTAAGTTCATCCTAGAACTTGTTTCTTAAGTTTTTATTGATTTGCAAGAAAACAAGAATACTACTAGATACTAAATCTAACAAAAATGACAATAAATATACAAAAAGAAAATTGTATTTCAAAAGAAGGGAAAAATTAATTTAAAGATAAAATAATGCATGACATTAATAATTTATTACAGTAATTTAAAGATATAAACCTCATCATACCATATTTATTACATATTTCTTAGCATGGTAAAAACCCCCATACTTTTAAAGAATAAGTAATACATCAATTTCATTTAGGGAAGTCTCCCCACAAATTTGGTTTAAATGAGAATAAGTAAATAGTTACAAGGAGAGAACAACCGGTGCATTAGTCCCACCCACTCCTGAAGTCCTCCTCTTTCCATCAATCATTTGAGGATAGTAGGGTATCAGGGCACTCATGGTTCAGGATAGGCATGCCTCTAAATGCATCTAATACTTGGTTTGCCAAATTTCAACTATACAAATTTAATCAAGTCTCTAACCTTCTAATGCATAGTTGACATCATAAAATAATCATTACTTTTATTTCCATCTCTCAAATACCCTTAGAGAGTCATCAAAAATGCACAAATTAGATCATAGGTTTTGCTCTGAACAAATCTTATTTTTTTTTTATAAATTAAAGTCCCATACGATTAACCTATAAAACAATCCTTTCATGTATTCACCAAATTAAAGCTTCACTTTAAAAAAAAAAAAAAAAAGCGAAAAACCCCTTGCGGGGCTGCCTTGGTCTAAGAGACCACGAGGGGAACCACCAAATTAAAACACAGGGTGGACCACCCCGCCGCCCATACCAAAATTATAAATTGGATTTTGGGTACCCAATTCAGATTTTTGGTAGGGTGGAGATTCGAACCTAGGACCTCCCTTAGAGGATTTCATCATTCCTAAGCTTCACTTATTTAATTTAAATTAGATAATATCCTTTCATTTTATAAATCAAAGTTTCATATCCTTTAATCTTATAAAATCCCTTTCACTTTATTCAATAAATCAAAGCATAGCCTCTTTAATTCATAAATAAATCACCATATTCTTATTTTATAAAACAAACTCCCATAACCTTCAAGCTATAAAATAACCTTTTCTTTATCTATAAAATTTAAGCATACATATTTAATTCATAGATAAAGCATTATATTCTTATTTTACAAACCAAAGTTCCATAACCTTCAATCTATAAAATAACATGTTCTTTATCTATTAAATTAAAGCATACATCTTTAATTCAGAAACAAATCATCATATTCTTATTTTATAAACCAAAGTCCCATAACCTTCAATCTATAAAATAAGATTTTCTTTATGTATTAGATTAAAGCATAAATCTTTAATTCATAAATAAATCATTGTATTCTTATTTTATATACCAAATTCCCATAACCTTCAATCTATAAAATAACCTTCTCTTTATCTATTAAATTAAAGCATACATATTTAATTACTAAATAAACCATTGTATTCTTATTTTATAAACCAAAGTACCATAACCTTCAATCTATAAAATAACCTTTTCTTTATCTATTAAATTAAAGCATACATCTTTAATTCATAAATAAACCATTATTTTCATTATTTCACAAACCCTTAATCTACAAAATAATATATGAATTTATTAATTTAATTAACCAAATATATTTAAATATGCGTTAATTTAATTTCATTCCCAAAGATAAAATCCCAGCTAAAGTTTAAAATGAGATCAAGCTAAAGGAAGAGTTTTGGACTTCAACAAGGCCTGACGACTTGGGAGAGCGACTATCCTATGATCAAATGAGTAATGAGACCTCTTAGCCACGTATTGCTACAAGGTGCAAGTGGTAGTCTAACATCAATGACCCAACCTAACCAACCAAAGCTAAGGGATCTCGACTGAAGAGCATTGAGCAACGATGGGTTTCCAAGGGTGACTCCAAAGCACAATTTTTTCCAACATACATCCTACATCCAATTGAATCAACTCAAAAAGCAACCAAAATAGCTAGTAGGGCGAGAGCAATCTGAAACCCACTGAATTGAATACTGATAGAAACTACTATGACTACAACAAGCTAGCCATGAAGGATTTGATATCGGTTCTATGGAGGGAAAGAAACATTCAACAAAAAATAAAGGCTTTCCTAACGAACTAGTAGGGTAACCCAAATAGAGAGAAAGCCCAACATGGGCAACGGGAAGACATACAATAGGCTCTTACTTGTTACCAGGTAGATATCAACATCAAATTGAAGTAAACATCCCATAGTTTTATTTTACTTAAATCCAAATGCAAAATTTAGATTTAAGATAACCTACCTTGGCAATAGGGCATCTATCTTTCCCTTTCAAGATTCACTATTGCACCTCGTCCTTACATGTTGAGCAATCGTCTTTCCCTTCACATAGCAAGAAATTCTTATCACACCTGTGAGCAACTCTTAACATAGAGAGAAACTCCCCTTTTCTCATAGTGCTCTAGCATATTGAGCACTTCTTCCTCATGGCTAGTACTCTTAATTTCTCATGGCCAGCACTAACTCGGTGAGCCCTATTTCTTCTCATAACGATCTCTTACATAGTAAGCCATATTTATTTTCATGGGGGTCTCTTACAAAACAATAATACTTTCCCTCATCCAAACCTTCCCACCATCTCTTTCAACACGTGATTCCAGTTCTCATCCTTTTTCTATCATCCTTGTCTCTTCTCATTACTCCTTCACCAACCTGCATTGAATGTGTAGCAAATAAACTGAACACATGCAAGAATACAATACAAAAAAGAGAGATTGCTGAAAATAATCCTTTGTATTGATATTGATACAATTTTACAATAGTTTTTAATTACCCCAAATGTATTGGGGGTAATGTTACAATTCCTCTCTTATAATTACAATGCTTTGATAAGAAACAAGGAGGGTCTTCCAAGTTCTCTAGAAAATGATGGTGTGTTCTTCATCCTTCTGCTACAGCTCGAAGGGGTGAGTGGGATTTGGTATCCACTACGAGGACCACTCTAGCCTCAACAAATCTCCAAGATACCTACTTCCTACATACACATGAAAAGAAAAAAGGGGGTTTAGTAGCACTTGTATTCAAAGATGAAATCTATGCAACAAAACATTTGAAAAATAATAATGCAGATATGAAATGAAAAACAATAAACCAAGTGCCTTACTGTAGATAATACTTACTAATATGTTGTAATATTCTGACTCTAAGAAACCATGGATGTGTGGTTGGGGCTGGAAAACCACATACGGGCAACGGGGAAACTACGCAAGGGTAGTTTTGACTATGGAACAGGGGATGGATGGTTCTGGCTGAGTGGCAGATTGCTACAAAATATGACCTCTGAGCTTCAATTATTGGGTCTTCTCAAAATGGATGCGCTCTCCTAGTGCTAATCCAAAATCTTGATGGTACTAATGATCAACCTCCTTTGGTGAATGGGGTGAAGGTGCCTTTATAGGATCCTTAGGGTTTTGGAGAAAAATGGGAGGTGGAAAGCCAGGACTGCCAAGTGGAAATCTTGGGCTACCAAATGGAGGGGGCAGTTAGAGTGAGTCACCCAGGGTGTCTCACTTAACTAGGGTGAGGTGGATGCAAGTGGAGTGATATGTGGAGGGTTACCCCATGTGAAGGGACAAAGGGGACAAGGGTGTATGATATGTGGAAAGGGGTGTTGGTGAGGTGGCTAGGACACATGTCTAGTGGCTAGGTAGGGTATCCTAGGCTGATTTTCCAGATTTAATAAATCTAGAAAATAGGATAATGTGTAGGATTTTATATACCTAAGTCTAGACTTAGGCATATATTATTATGCAAAATTTGATGTGGGGTGCAAATGATGACTTCGTGTGAATGCCTAGATTTTGGTGTCTACAGATACCCCTTTTTGTACCGTGTTGTGTAAAACATAATGTGGTGCAAAAACAAAAGACACCTAGCTTTATTGGATGGAGAAATGGACTCAAATCTTCTCGACGCACAAGAATGAATGATTTTGAAAATTTTGGTGACATTTTTATTTGTTTGCTTACCCCCTCAATTGGCGAATGGGTAAAGGATGAAACCCATGAGCCAATTGACCAAATGTGGATGATGAAAGGAGGTGGATGATTGCATGATGTGGATGTGATGTATGCAAATGTATGACATTGAAATCAACTTGATGCCCCAAGTTTGGGATTGTTTGTGTTTTATGAATTTACCTTTGGTTTCGATGATGTGCAAAATATTGTGGTAAAAATCATCTACCACATTTGGAGTTCTAGTGCCCTTGTGACTTTAGCAATTCCTACCAAATGATGGCTTTAGGAACCAGTCGCTCTAGGAATTTGACACTCGAGTGATTTTTGATTAGTACCAAATTGTATTTGATTGGTTTCCACTTTTATACCCAATAAAAAGGGTTAAGGATAACCTTGTGCAAATTGGATTGAACACAACCAAGCTCAAATATTGAGGGACCTAGCTGATTTAATGCCATAGTGATTTGATTGTTTGGATAAGTGTCCTTATGGTGAGTTACCCATCCGATCGGATTGCATGGATTGCTAGTCGCTGCAACCGCCAAGTGTATAGGGATAGTCACTAAGTACGAGGTGCACTCAATTATGTGATTATGATGATGATGTTTGTAAAAATGAATGATGTGATGGATGCAAATGTTGGAAATCAAGATCAAGTTGGATGCCCCAAGTTTGGGGTGGACTTGTGTTGTCACAAATTTACCTTTTGGTTTGATTGACATGCAAGATGATGAAGTAAAGGAACCAATCACCCTAGGGGCTTGTCCTAGTGATTGTTAGAAATTCCTTAATGCAAAATGATGAAGTATAAATTTTTCATGTTTTGTAACCCCACGGAGTAGGTGTCAATGACAACCTTGGGCAAATCTGCTTGAACGCAAGTCACTCAAAAATTGAAGGACCAACCTGATTTAATTTCAAATGTGATGATGTGAAATGATTTTGAATAAGTGTCCTTATGGTAATTTATCCATCCTACTGGATTGCATGGATAACCAATCGCTACAACCACCAGGTTTCTAGAGTAAATCACTAGATACAAGGTTCACTCGAGATGATGATGATGTGAGATGATGATTTGGAGGGTTTTACAATGTTTTTGTAGCCATTTGCATTTGAAGGGGAGTTGTGTAAGATGGTCACAAATAAAAGTCAACTTGTGTTGCCCCAATCATGGAAAATATGCTCATTTTAATGAGCGTAATTTGCATGATTGAGTGTTTTGAGTGTTGACTTTGATTATGAAACTAGAATTTGTTGATTTTGTCTATCCCTTCAAGCGATGAGTCGATGGAGAAGATATGAAATGATGAAAGTGATGAAATAGATGATAATGGTTGGAATGAGATGGATGTTTTTATTTTTGTTACAACTATGATTTCAACCATTATTGGTAATTGTATACCTCTATCCCTTGGAGCAGTCCAACCATATGGCTTTCTTAGGGAATTGAGATGATAACAATTCAATTCTTTCTCAAGGTGAATCACTGTTGAAGGCCCTTATGGTAACCTACCCATCCTATCGGATTGCATGGATTACTAGTCATTGCAACCGCCAGGTATATAGGATAAGTTACTGTATACGAGGATCACTTGAGGCTAAGTGGTAGAAGGAAATGTACACTTGTATCCCTTGGAGCAGTCCAGTCGCATGGCCTTCTTAGGGAGTTGAGATGAGAGCATTTCTATTCTTTTAGGAGCCTGTTGATTTTTTTTTTTGACCAAAGGAATTGAGGTACCTTTGGAGCTTTTTGCTTTTGTTGTTGTTTTTTATTTTTTGTTTTTTTGTGTTTTATATTGTTTTTGTGGTTTTTATGTTTGTTGATTGTTTTTTTTTTACCAAAGGAATTTGGGTACCTTTGGAGCATTTTGGATTGATTTGACCAAAGGGGTTTGTGCCTTTGGGGCTTTTTGAATTGTGTTAATGATGATTGTCCTTATGGTAATCTACTCCTCCTACCGGATTGTATGGATAGCCAATCACTACAACCGCTAGGGGACTAGAGTAAATCACTAGATACAAGGATCACTTAAGGTTGAGTGGAAGAAGGAAATGCACATCTCTATCCCATGGAGTAGTCCAACCACATGGCTTTCTTAGGGAGTTGAGATTATAGCACTTTGATTCTTTTGAAAGCCTTGTTGAGATTGAATTTGACCAAAGGAATTGGGTTACCTTTGGAGCTTTTTTGGATTGATTTGACCAAAGGGGTAGGTGCCTTTGGAGCCTTTTGAATTGAATTGACCAAAGGAGTTTGTTTCCCTTGGAGCTTTTTGAGTTGAAATGTGACCAAAGGAGTTTGATTCCTTTGGAGCTTTTTGAATTGGATTGACCAAAGGGGTTGATTCCTTTGGAGCCTTTTGAATTGAATTGACCAAAGGGGTTGATTCCTTTGGAGCCTTTTGAATTGAATGTGACCAAAGGAGTTTTTGTTCCTTTGGAGCCTTTTGAATTGAATGTGACCAAAGGGGTTGATTCCTTTGGAGCCTTTTGAATTGAATGTGACCAAAGGGGCTTGATTCCTTTGGAGCCTTTTTGAATTGAATGTGACCAAAGGGGTTGATTCCTTTGGAGCTTTTTTGAATTGAATGTGACCAAAGGGGTTGATTCCTTTGGAGCTTTTTGAATTGAATGTGACCAAAGGAGTTTGATTCCTTTGGAGCTTTTTGAATTGAATGTGACCAAAGGAGTTTGATTCCTTTGGAGCTTTTTGAATTGGATTGACCAAAGGGGCTTGATCCCTTTGGAGCCTTTTTGAATTGAATGTGACCAAAGGGGCTTGATTCCTTTGGAGCCTTTTTGAATTGAATGTGACCAAAGGAGTTTGGTTCCTTTGGAGCCTTTTGAATTGAATGTAATGATGAATTTCCTTATGGTAATCTACTCATCCTACCGGATTGCATGGATAACCAGTCATTGCAACCACTAGGTGTCTAGAGTAGATCACTAGATATGAGGTTTGCTTGAGAATCTAAGCTAGTGAATTGAATTGATGAATGCATGAAACTAAATGGAATTAAATGTGTTGTGTTTGTGAATGTGAATGTTTAATGTGTTTGTTGGGGTAGGTGTGAGATCTTGAACTCCCCCAAGTTGTTTGATTGATTGTTTGATGTGATTTATGGGGAAGGTGTGAGACCTTGAACCCCCCAAGTTGTTTGATTGATTGTTTGATGTGATTTATGGGGAAGGTGTGAGACCTTGAACCCCCCCAAGTTGTTTTATTGATTGTTTGATGTGATTGATGGGAAGGTGTGAGACCTTGAACCCCGCTAGTTGGTGTTGATGATGTGATTTTGGGGAAGGTGGAAGACCTTGAATCCCCCTACTTGATGTGATTATTGGGGAAGGTGTAAGACCTTGAACCCCCTAGTTGGTGTTTTTGTGATTGTTTATGTATATGTGTAATGATTGATTGTTCAGATTTTTTTTTGGTGTACATGTGATGAAATGAATGTCTTATGAATGAATGCAATTGGTGGTGATGTATGCAAATGAATGAATGGTGTTGCCTTATTAATCATTGTTCAAAGAGATTTTGAACCATTTGAATGAATGGTGTTGCCTTATTAATCATCGTTCAAAGAGGTTATGAACCATTATTTAGTAGACTTTACCTTTATTGCTTAATCAGGGGCACCAATACAATACTATTGGTTTGACCATATTTTGTAGGATGAAATGGACTATGATATATGTGACTATGCGATGGTGATATGGAATGGAAGCTTGTTTATGACTTTGTTGTCCTTAGGGATAAAGGATCTAGAGTTGTTTTGCAAAGACTCAACCATCCTAGTGATCTCAAACAAACTCGTCTATGATTTCGCAAATCTTCATGATGCTAAGGTTGTCCTAGTGTTTTCAAATTTCTCAAGGACCAACCATGTGTGCAATGATTGTTTATTTCCCATCATGAGCTAGGTCAAACTGATCAATTGGTGACTTATGCCAATAAGCTAGCTCATCTGAGAGCTGCCATAGGTCTATACAAAAGAAGGTCGCTAATGTGATAGATGTGGCACCACGCGTAAGGATACCCCATTGCCAGGCGAGATTCATTCAACCCATTGTTGTAATGAGGATCACCCCATAGTTTTTGAGACACTAAGAGTTCCAGGGATTCAAGCTCCTTCCCCTTATTTTATTGCATTGGATTTTGGGATTTTATTTTTGAGTTTGCTCATTTTTGTAATGGAGCAACATGCATTTTTATTGCTTTTTGGATACTTGCTCATTTTGAGGAAGAGCAAGGGGATTTTATTGCTTTTTGGAATACTTTTGGGATACTTGCTCACTTTGAGGAAGAGCAAGGGATTTTTATTACTTTTTGAATGCTTTTGGGATACTTGCTCGCTTTGAGGATGAGAAAAGTATTTTATTTCTTTGGTAGTGCTTTTGGGGTACTTGCTCGCTTTGCAAAGAGCAAGGGATTTTTTTGCTTTTTGAATGTTTTTGGGATACTTGCTCATTTTGAGGAAGAGCAAGGGATTTTGCTTTTTTCTTTTTTTTTTTTAAGGGGTGAAGGTGGAGCTTGTCCTTTTGTCAACTCTGTAGCATTCTAGACCATGCACATAATTGGATGAACAGGGGAAACCTTTCACTTTATGGCAATAGAAATTTTTGACTTCATTATTCCTAAAGCTTCACAATGTTTTAATGTATTTTGATGTGCATGGTCCAAGAGGAAACTTGATTAACCAGGAACACCTTATAGCATCTAATGATTGTTTGATTTTCAATTAAGGTTGCTTAAAACACTAGGAGTGGTTGAGTGATTGAAAACACCTAGAGATTCTTCAAACCAGAGACTACCAAAGAAATGAAGTGCTATGGAGTTTTATTGTAGCTATTTTTTTAGACATGGTTTTGGATGGTGAAATTGGATTAATGCTAGACCATAGGTGCCCCTAATTAAGGCAACAAGACTCAGTGAATGAACAATTATCTAACTTGAGTGGATGATAATTAATATGGTAAGCACATGAATGGAGGTAAATGAATCGAATGTGCAAATGCAATGGAATTGAAATATGTGAATGCAATGAAAGTGGGATTGTGAATGCGATGTATTAAAAATGCAATGTGTATGAAAATGTTTTTGTGTTTTATATTTATTATTATTTTTTAATTTTTTTTAGGTGTTTTTGAATTGAAATGTGACCAAAGGGGTTTGGTTCCTTTGGAGCCTTTTGAATTGCATGTGACCAAAGGAGTTTTGGTTCCCTTGGAGCCTTTTGAATGAAAATTGACCAAAGGAGTGCCTCCCTTGGAGCATTTTGAGATGAGTTTTGACCAAAGGGGTTAGGTTCCTTTGGGACATTTTGAATTGATTTGACCAAAGGGATACCCCCTTTGGAGCGTTCTTGATTGATTTGACCAAAGGGGTGTCCCATTTGGAGCCTTTTGAATTGATTTGACCAAAGGGATTTGGTTCCTTTGGAGCCTTTTTTATTTTTGATTTATTTATTTATTTATTTTGAGGGGGGGAAGGTGTGATACCTTGATCATCCCCAAATTTTTTTGTCTCTGGTGAGCATGGGGAAGGTGCGATACCTTGAGTATCCCCATAATGGTTTCTATTGACTACTAGGGTTTTGATTGGATGCGATTATTAGAATTTTAATGGAAAAGATCCCCTTGTCGATAAGATCTTGGACCACATTTTTAAAGGCTTTACAATCATTGATGTCATGGCCCACTTGTCGATGATAGAGATAATAATGGTCTTCTCTATACGACCTAGATTTATGTGTTTTGGTGTCTATAGGATGTATGTCAAGTAAAATGATTATTTTTGCATCCTACAACTTTTGAAAGATGGTCGACATGGGCTCGAATAGAGGGGTCCAGGTATGAGGTTGATGATTTGAATGAGATTGGTTATGTGGATGAGGTCGTTGGGGTTGATGAGGTGGGCGATTTTGATGAGGTTGATGATGACTCAATTGTAGCTCAATGCTTGTGAGGCGGTTCAAAATTTGTTGTAGAGTGAGCAAAGTGTATTGGTGAAGAGGTGGTTGTTGATGAGGAGATGGTGAAATGATAGCATGCTGACCTAAAGGGTTAGCATACACTTGATGATATGGATTAGTGGCCATGGTGGTTGGGGGGTGCATCACCCAAGATGGATCTTAAGTGAAGAAGGTATGATATTGGGATGTAGGTGGTTGGTTTTGGTTAACTCCTATGACTGCTACACTAGGTCAAGATTAATGCTTCGATTAGCATTATCTAGCATCATATGTTGTAATTGCAAGAAGGCTTGTTGCATGGCAATCACAGATGAGGAGGGTATGGCCATGTATGATGTGGATGATCAGGCAGGTTGCATGGCAACCATGGTAGTGGATGTAAGTGGTGGGTAAGTGGCAAATTGCATTACCATTGAAGGAGGGGGGTTATGGATCATGGTGCCTATGGGTGTTATGGATGGAATGGACACAGGGATTTGCGAAGCAACACTAATGGGTGCTTCATAAAGGGGATTGGTGCAAATGACCTATTGATTTGGTATGATGATGGGAGGTTGATTAGATGATGATGGATGGGTATAGGCTATGGTGACAGTAGTGTGCTCAAAAAGTGGATTCATGAAGGTTTGGTTAGACTGCTATGGGTGTGGGAAGGTGACTTCCTAATGGAATGATGGGATGGTGCGAGGTGGAATGGTAAGCGATGGCAATGATGGAAAGACCATACTAGCCACATTCAAGTACTATCCAACGATATCCATGTCTACATACGTGACACGACCATCCATTGGCATAAATGACTCACTCCTAGGGGTCTCAGGAATAGCGGTATGGGTAGCCCTATGCATGACATCTATGTCTAATATGGGGGCACTACTAGAGGGACTTGCATTCAAGTTCTGGGATATAGTAGGGACTGCACTACCTTGCCCTACCACCAAAGTGTTAGGGACTTGACAAGACTAAGATGGATCCATGGGAGAAGATAACTGGCTCTGAATTAAGGCTAACCTTCTGGCTTGACCACGGGTTGTTACCATATGCTACGTGTGAGATGAGGTGTAAAATGTAAGTGTATGTGTGTGTATGTGTGATGAAAGTACAAAGTAAGACAACACTCAAAGCAAACAAACAAACAAGATTTTTGTTCCTAAGTTTGTACATAGTTTGATTTTTTTTTTTTTTTTTTGTAAAGGTTTTTTGATTTTGTTTTGAATTTTTTGAAGTTTTTGGGAAAAAAAGAAAAATTGATGTGCAAAATGTTTGCCCTAAAATGATTCTAGGATTTCACCTGTACGCCCGCACACACATATATGATGATGAAGTCTAGATTGTGAATCCCATCAGGCTATGGAGATAAAACCCATAATCAATGAGGGGAAACAGGACTAGTCCTCACCCAGTCTCACCATGGGCAGCGATACACTCTTCAAAGAGGAATATGTGCTATTTTCTAGGCTATGATAGTTCTTGGAGCTAGCCTTGGCCATGAATAGGTAATAATATGTTTGGGGTTGGTGATGAAGTCCAACCTTGTCCAATGTTCACGTGAGTGTGTGAGGCTTTGTTATTTATTGTGGAATGTAAAATTACTATGCAATTATGTTTCAATACCTAATGCATAAAGCAAGAAATAGAGAATAACAAATAAGAAAATATCAAGGGCCAAATTTGCTAAATTCAAGCAATATCTAGACAAGTTCTGTTATCAGGACCAACCATGGGTGGGTGGTTGGTTATGGTAAATCATGTTTGCATGGTTCACCAACTACGTGCATGCATTTGGGAAATCCCAACCATAGATGCGTGGTTCCTTTTGAATAATAGAACAAGGGTAACAAAAGTCTAAACCCCAAAAGTGCCTAGATTATTGCTAACTGGGCTATGCATATGCTCTATTTAACTAGCTTGAAAATGCAGATTCCTTGATTTTTTTATGTTTTTAACTTTGAATGCAAATATGCCTAGCCTAAGACCCTAAATGAAAACAAGGGTAAACAAGACTGACTTCCTAATCTATCCTAGATGTAGTACTATAGCTAAAATTAGAGGAAATAAAAGAAATATAGGGGTATAGACTTGTGTTCCTTTCGTTGCTCCTTCTAGTGCACTTCAACCATCGATTCACAGTGCCACAATGTTGTAACCACCTATGCACATTTCCTCAGATGCCCAATTATCGATTCATGGTCCTACATATCTAACACTATCAGTACATATTTTTTTAGGTGTTCAACCACTGATGTGTGATTCTGTAGGTTTGTAACTGCAAGTGCATAGTTTATCATTAGCAGGGTTGAACAAAAATAGGTCTTAGATCCATTGATCCCAAGATAAAATATTTACATGCTCAAGCTCCCAGAACCTACAACCACAAAAAAAACCAGATTAGTAATCAAATAAAAACAAGGCAAAAACAAACAGAACCATTAGGGGGTCCCACCGTGATCACCATTTTATATAGTAAATAAACTAAACACAAGAAATAATACAATACATAAAAGAGATATTACTGAAAATAATCCTTTGTATTGATATTGATATCTCAATATTACAAATAATTTTTTTGAATTGCCCCAAATGTGTTGGGTGCAATATTACAATTTCTCTCTTCTTATTACAATGCTTTAATAAGAAAAAGTGGGGGTATTCCAAGTTCTCCAACAAATTATGGTGTGTTCTTCATCCTTTTGCTATAACTCCAAGGGGTGAGTGACCTTTGGTATCCACTATGGGGACCACTCCAGCTTCAACAACTCTCCAATATACCTGATTCCTACATACACATGAAAAGACAAAAGAGGATTTAGTAGCACCTGTATACAAAGATGAAATATATGCAACAAAACCCTTGAACCAAATGATAATGCAGATAGGAAATAGAAAACAATAAACCAAGAGCCTTGTTTTAGATAATACTTACTAATCTATTATATTGTAATATTTTTGCTCTGAGAAACTATGAATGTGCATTTGGGGCTAGAAAACCATGCATGGGAAGTGGGGAAACCGCACAAGGGTTATTATGACTACAAAACTATAAATGGATGGTTCTGGTTGAGTGGACAATTATTGCAAAATAGGACCTCTAGGCTTCTCAGGTCTTCTCAAAATGGATGTGATCTCCTAGTGCTAATTCAATAGCCTAAAAGTACTAATGCAACCTCCTTTGGTGGGTGGGGTGAAGGTGCCTTTATAGGCTCCTTAGGATTTTGGAGGGAAATGGGAGGTGGCAAGCCAAGACTACCAAGTGGCAATCCTGGGCTATGCAAATGGAGGGGGTAGTTAGAGTGAGTCACCCAAGGTGTCTCACTTAACTTGGGTTGAGGTGGATGCAAGTGGAGTGATATGTGGAGGGTTACCCCATGTGAAGGGACAAAGGGGACAAGGGTGTATGAAATGTGGTAAGGGGTGTTGGTGAGGTGGATAGGACACATGTCTAGTGGCTAGGTAGGGTATCCTAGGATGATTTTCTAGATTTAATAAATCTAGAAAATAGGATAATGTGCAATATTTTATACACCTAAGTCTGAACTTAGGTATATAAGTTTATTATGCATGATTCTATGTGGGGTGCAAATGATGACTTTGTGGATGCTTAGTTTTTGGTGTCTATAGAATAATCATCCCATCCACTTGGTTAGTGGGGGATAAAAATATTATCTTATGATCTACCATATATTTTCCATCCATAAAATTCCACACCAAGGTCTATTGAAGCTTCCTCGATCAAAGGATTATTCCTAGATCACACTTAGTCACCAACCTTATCCCATGGTGGCAGGCACCCACCAAATCGAACGTCCAACTTGTAGATATCCACTTATGGTGGATTTATCTCCTCACTTAATCAAAGGAGAATTAGATACTTTAAAGAATAGATGTATATTACAATTTAAAATAATATATATTTTATAGAAGATCAAATCCTTTTATTGGTAACTATTATATATATAAATATTAATGAAACCCCTCCATTAATAAACAATTATTATTTCATATATGAAATTCATTTATCATTTAAAATAAACAACTATTTATTTATAAATGATATTCTATTGCCATTTAATATAAAAATATTCATTATTTAAGAAAATTAAATTTCTTTCTTTATTTTTTTAAAATAAAGCATTTAAAATGACATAGCCTTTATATTTTAATATATAGTAATTTAAAATATATAAATTTTATCATTTAAATAAATAGATTTAAATGAAATAATATTTGCCATTCAAATAATGATTCAATATATGTGTATATATAAATATATATAATTTTCCATGAGCATTAAAACATAGAATAGAGAGTTTTCTTGTCAACACTAACATCATGCTATTATTTTAAATGGTTTCTAAGCATGCTTTCTATTTCTCAATTCATCAATGTAGATAGTGATGAAGTAAAAGACAATAAAACATATGTCATAGAAAAATATGGAATCTTTCCATCAACCTAGTCACTTATCTCATCCTCGAGAGTTTACGATAGCTACTATGCTATCAATATGGGGCTCAAAGTAACTAGTGTTTGATGATTATCCCTAACAATAATGCATACCTATATGAAGGTATCTATCCATGTTATCCTTGAGTTACCTTACTCACCATTTCCCCAACCTCATGTACCCCCACTTTTGGTGGATGATTCTACTTCTTCCACCTATGAGTGTACTTGATCTTTCACATATCAATAGCATCATTCTCTTTCAAAACAACTAAATATTTCATAGTTGGTTCAATTTCTCAAGTTAGGTATTAAAGTAGCATAGATTAATACATTGTTTTGTGGTGCCAAACCTTCCACCAAGGAGGGTCATGATATGCTTTATAAATGCTTATCAAATGCTTTATTTGATAGATATGCCACCTATAAGATAACAAGATCATGGATATCTTCAATCCCAAAATAATTCAAGCAACATCTTAAGAAGTCTTATATTAAGGAGATTCCAATAGTGTAATTGTGTCTTGAATAATGAATACCAAAACTCCTCCCCAATAAATTTTATATGGATATATTGGGCTCCTCTTAGAGAAATATCAAATGATTCTTGGTAGAGAGAGTAAGGTAGGTTGATTGTAGTTGCATGGATTTGATTGGGAGTATTTATTGGAATTAAACAACATGAAACTATAGACACCTTAAATGTGTCATCACATGGAGACTCCTCTAAAACTATATAAGATTTATGTAATAAGTTAGAGAGGGAAAAGTAGGTAACAATGGTAGGTGGATCCACCTTTCCACCTACCATTGCTACCTACTTTCCCATTTATGCCTTGGGCTAAAGGTTATAAAACTAGGCCCTGCCCTACTTATAGAAAAGGGCGATCCAAAATTTTCTATTTGAGAAATGAAGTGCTATAGAATTCATTCGCTAAGCTTATTTGTTGTCATCAATGTTGATTCATAATTACGTAAGCCTCAAAGTTATCCTCTTCTTCTTTGTGTGATCAATATTGCTACTTTAGATTGATAAAATCAACATGCTCATTGGCATATTACTACCAATTCATCGATAAAACTTACCTTTGAATCACCCCAACATAACCCCATCTTGGTTCCATAAGGTTGCAAGTTCACGATAGTGACCGTCTCACCCTAAGATGGTCTATAGAGAAGATCATATCAACCTGATATGGCTTCTTCAGGTGACATGTTTCATGGTTTTTTTGACCTTTTACTTCAAATTTACACTTACATGTTAGTTTTTAGTGGCAAGTCCTTCATTTTGAGAATTTTATTTCATTTTAGTAGCTTATATCTTTGTTGTTTCATGTATGCATTTTTTTTATTTTGATTTATATCATAATCAATATGGGCCCAACCTCGGTGGTCCTTGTAGATGATACTAATTCTTCCTTGTATTTCATTGCATGTAGGCTACAATATTCAGGACAATGAAGGATTTTGGATCTCACTCTTGTGTAGTGGTCTAAAGAAAAATCACTCAAAATCATTGTTGTAGGCATGAAAATCATTCAGATTGCACCAAGAAAATTATTGTAAAATTGTATCATTGGTAAAAATTCCTAAAGGGGATATTATGTAACACATTTTAAATAAATCAATGCAAGTTTAATATAGGCAGATTCTATTGCCATTTGGTTTCTTTTCATTGTGTCTTGCATCATGTTTCTATTTCAATTGTTTATCTTTTTTATTTACGGTATAAGCTTTTTCAAACTTTCAAATGGCCATCATGGTGGGACCCCTTGTGGGTCTCCCTTTTTCATCATTTGTTGGAATGATATATCAATAAAATAGCTAAAAAATTTCTTATTTCTAAATTTTGCAGGTACATAGTCACCATCATTTTAGATCAAGATGGACCTTGTTCTACAACCATCTTAGGGTGAGACGGTCTTAAATTAGAGGTAAAAAAATAGTGATATATGGAATCTACATAAAATGAAAGGATTCTAGGTTTGGATTTCACACCTTAATATAGGTTAATTTTGTGTTTTAGATAGGAAAACTAATAAAAACAAGAAAAAAACATAGCATAATTAGATTAATGCTTCTTTAATTTAGTTTTCAACCTATCAAAATGTGATCGTCTTAGGTCAATATGGTCTTGAGTCTGCGACCATATTAGGTCAATATGGGCTTGTATGTTTCACTATTTTATTTTCTACATTGCTTCTTGCTAAAATATAGAGCATGGTTAAAGAAAATAGATGCACTTTACTTCATAATTTGCATCATTAGAAGCATCATGTGCTCTTTGTTTCATTTTTACAAGTAAAAAAAATCCCCACATGCATGCATCAATTAAACATTGGTAAGTTTTTATTTTATTACAAACCCCCAATTAAGCCTAGTGATGTTGGATTTCATCTCCTTCTACTATCTCACCCCTCTAATCACCATGTAGACCCTAAAAGTGTTTTCTTTGACTTCCTCACCAAGAAGCCCCCTACATTTGGGTGCATCCCAAAGTAGGTTAGGATTAGATGCCCCTTTACCATAGGGATTAATAATTTTTGGAATGTAGCCATCGTTCATATCCAAGCATGCTTGATTGTCAAGTAAAATATCAGTTGGGCCAGTAGCATGATTTAGACAGTGCAAATATTCCTTTGGGGGGTGGGGTATTTAACTCCTATAATTCTACCCATTTCTAATTAATCCTCATAGGAAGCCACATTTTTCTATTTGTGTTGCATTCCTCGATAGAGGATGGGTAAAAACTGCCTTTTCATATTGTTCTATTCATTTCCTATAATTTTCTAGGTGTAGAGTTTCAAAAAAACTAAAACACACAAAAACAACATCAAAAATAAAAAATCAAATAAATAAATAATAAAAAACACAAAACTAAAAAAAAAGTATTTTCTTGCTTGTTCGTTTACTTTATTTATAGTAGATTAAAAATAATCTAATATCATTATCATGGATATTCTTCTACCATTCACCTAGCACATGGTCCTAACACATAGTCAAGCTCAAGCATGAGTGTGCACTAAACATACATCATAGTAGGCCATGGATCATTTTTGAATTGATCCAAATGACCTCATCATTCCTGAGTGGCATCCTAATCACCACCATAACCCATGCCCCACACACCATATCACAGACCTTGATACATCGATCGTTCACATTTATAACCCACCCATGGATCTAAATGATGATCAAGATATCAATTATCCTAATCATGCCACATTATGTTCCCTTTATAGGTACACCCAAATTCATTACAAATCACCTAGGAGATTATTACCATGAATTTGCATCTCGAATCACCCTGCAACCCTGCAAGATCATAATCAAGGGTATACTCCACATCAAGATGAAGAAGATCAAGCTACCATAGCTTAGCATTCTTTATGGATGGACCATAAGCAAGTAGAGAGATATTTCATACAACATCAAAACAATCCTATTTTGTTAGCTTATGCATTTAGGGATAATGATCCTAATTATTCCTCTATATTCTATGATAAAGAACTTGCTTAGGCATGTTGTGCTTTAGCACCTATTAACTATGTGAAGCCCATATTGCAACATGGATATTAGGTCAACATAACTTCCTACAATCTTGAAAAATAAGTGATCAATATTTATATGGGTGAAGCTCGAGCCAGCCTATTTGAATCACCAATGCTCGTATGAATACATCTCACACGACTAACCAAGTAAATCATCCTCCTTCGATAACAAAGTTAAATCTTGATCAACAATAATTATAACATTAATTGCACCAACAACAATTATAGTAGAGGTTACCTACATATTTTATGCAAAGACCACCAATCCCTGGGCACCCACCGCACCCAAATCAGAACCTTCTGCCTCATCCATGTCAAAACTTGCATCTCACCCAATAGTAGAGACCACCCCTCATTCATCATCAATAGGTGTAGTCTCCTATGCAACATCCTTATCCTTATCAATAGGATCACGAGACATATGAGGAGCCATACCTATAGTACTAGGAACAAGTTAACCCTTATCCTAATATGGTTTATGATAATGTGCCTACTGATAACACCCACCATCCACCTCATTAGGGGCTAGAATGAGCAAATAAAATCATTTTGCCAAAATATTACAAATTTCTAATAGATCTCATTAAATATTTGGAGAAACAAACTTTGAGCATGGGTTGTAAAAAACCTACCTTGTGATAGCTCTGTAACTAGCCCCTTCATCCCTTCGTACCATCACCACCCTATCTTGAATACTTTGAGATGCCTAAACTTGAAAATTTTAAAGGTGATGAAGATACTCAAGAGCACGTGACAAGCTTCATCAATATGTGCTTTCATATTCAAGATAATGACTCCTTGATGTTAAGGACATTCCTTATAACATTGGCTAGGAGTGCTTTGGAATGGTTTAATCATCTACCACGCCATAGCATATACACCTTTGAGAAATTAGCAGATGCATTTCTAGAAATATTCACCTTTAGTGTCAAAAAGAAAGCAACCTAATTGACTTGTCTAGCCTTCATCAATTTGATGATGAGCTAGTCATGGAATATGGGAATAGGTAGAAAGCAATTATGTCAAAATTACCCTTCACCTTACCCATTATAGAACTTACTCGGATATTCACAAGGAGTTGCTCGAAACTGATATCACTTTTATTGCAACTCCAACAATACAAAACTTTTGAGGAGGCTCTAGCTCAGGCCAAAGTCATTGAGGACATAAAGGTCCAAGAAGGAGAGATTAAGATCTATAAAATAAAGGAAATCAAACACAATCGAAGGCATCTCTAATAAATTATGTTGTTTTGAGTGCTCTCGGGCCCTCAAATCAAACTTTGCCTCTATAACCCAATTATCAGGTGCAACCTCCACCCGTGCAGTATCATTTGTAATAGACTCAACAATTGTAGTAAAAAAATACAAAATCAATAGCATCACCCACCTTGCTAGCTCATGCCATTACCTAAATCTCTGGCATAAATTTTTAATCGATTGTGTGAGGTGCAGATCATCATTCTTCCTTAAGTTCATCAAATAGACCCAAATCGACCAAAATCCAATAATTTTAGGGAAGATAAATTCTGCATCTACCATCGATAAAAGGGACATGACATCCAATCATGCTTCTGCCTTCAAAAATATAGTGCAGGATATGATCGAGAAGTAGGAGATTCATATTGATAATCCTCTTGCTTCAAATAATCAAAACATAGGAGTCTACCAAGACCCCTTGCCCTAATGAGGGATGAACACAACACCTACAACCACAACAAAATAATGCAAGTAGGTAAATCAGGTACAAGCTACCCCATCCAATCAAGGATTTGTGGGGATGATCAACATAGTGATATGAAATAGACATTACCCAAGTCAACCCACACCAATCGTGGACCCTTTGAGTGTCCCTTCCACATTATAAGCACCTCCACACCAAAACCTAAGCATACCTACCCCACCTCGACCGGTGCTAACTTTAAGAAGTAGACTTACCCAAAGTCTAAAATTTGCATCAACAAGGCTCTCTATCTATGGGATAATCCAATAATCAATGCCACATCGGGAAGCCTTTATGGAGATCCTAAAATCAATTGACTTACCTACACAAGACCCCAACATCTTCTCTAATTTTGTGGGGCAAGTTCAAATTTATAGTGAGCTTGTAATAACTTTTCATGATCATGAGATCAAGAAAATCCCTACTACAATACTCGATCCTCCCTTGCACATTGTAGCTAGTGTGGAAGATATCCCCTACAAATGAGTCTTGATTGACGTTGGCTCATCAATCAACATTATCACCTCAACCACCCTCGTGCATCTTAATCTTCTACCTTCACATATCACAACATCCACATTCACCCTCCAAGCCTTTAATGATGCACTATGTTCCACAATTGGATGGTAGTCTTTCCTATTTGACTTGGATAGAAGACCACTCACACACTCTTTCATAATATGGAAGGGATCATGTAGTATAACTTATTGCTTGGTCAACCATAGATCTAGGATATGAAGTGTGTACCTTGAATTATCCACCAAAGCATAAACTATGTACATGGAGGTCAAGTGCATTGCATCCTTGTTGAATTAGAATCATGCCAATTATACAATTTGATCTCACTTCCTTATGAGTACACATTACCATAAACGCATTTGGATATCCAACCTAATCATACCACCACTTATTCACATCTTCCATAAAGGTCTTGCATACCTTTATCATCCCAATAATCCTCATCATCACAACCCTTATCATCATTGCAACCTTCATTATCATAACCCTCATCATCATTGAAACCACTCGCATCAGCTCCTTTGATGACCCCTTCTCATTCATTTGATGTTCCCATGAGAAATCCATAGAAGATGGCCATACAATCAACTTCACTTCCACCATCATCAGTTTACAAATCTCCATCTCCAACTCTTCCTTCTATATCTTTAATCTCCACCATTTCAACAACAACTCCTCATATCACTCCCATAGAAGAAAAACCATCATCATCCACATATTTATCTCCATCCTCATCTTCTCCTCCCTTGCAGATCAACATTCATATGACTAACCTGAGTTTGGATTAATGTGTAGTACACAATGTTACGTTCACCCCTCGCATTGAGTCAATTAGGGATTTTGGTAATCCTTGCAATATATTGTTACCTATAAGCACCATTGTCCGCCTTGGATCTTATCCAAGGTAAACCAATTTCATCTATGGTGGCATTGATATCGGTACAGATGTGCCTTTACAACTTGAATATATGGAGTTGTTTCAAGCTAACATTGATTACATGTCAAGTCCATCCTTTGCTATGTGATATTTCCATTGATGTCATTAGCATGGAAATAAATTAGGATGATATGAACAAGATACTCAGATACCTGTAGAACCACAATATCAACTTCCCACAAATAAAGCAAGTTGGGGATATCATATGTGCTTACCTGATGAGCTCCTTGCTGACTTCCTACAATAGCTTAACTTAGGCTTCGAGGGATACATTGATGGTAATGAGTATACTAATCTTGGTAACACTCACCTACTTAGCAATCATTTACACATTACTACTTTATCTATTGCTGACTCTAATCAGTCAGATCATGAGTCAAAATATGATTATGATTCAGGAGATGATTAGAGGCTTGAGCATGACTAGGGATCAAAATATGGTTAGGAGATCACTTCCATCACCTCTTTTAGCTCAAATTATTAATTTACCCCTATTGAGGCTCTCAATGATTTAGATGAATTATATCTTATTTTCTTTTTGAGATTATTGCTCCCCCTATGGCATAAAATTATCCCACCTAAGGATACTATTGCATGTGCTCCTTATAGGGCACCTACCATCATGCCAATTCTACCTCAACCACCCCCTAAACATTTGTGTCCACCCATTTTCAATCGTCTATTCCCACAGTATGGAGATTATCCACCAACCATCAATATGATCTCCATTGATCTCACCACTCCACTCCATTATCCCATTGATCCTTTCAAATCATCATCCCTCAATATTGAGGCTATTCATTTTGATCACACTACCCTTTAACCATCGTCATCTAAGTTTCTCCCTGTTGAGGACATGTTGCAACCATTCCATCTCTTATCGCATCCTTATTTAGATGTCTTACAAACTGAAATTGAGACTAACAATGTATCTAACTCAATCCAAATGATGTAATTCACTTGAACTTACTCCTCATCAATTGTAAGAGGGATCACATATGTTATTATAAGAGATGGTTGACACCAATATCAGTGATGATCTCAAAAATATCTAGATCCTCAAATTGGAGAAAGGTCTTTCAACCAAAGAATGTGCAACATTCTTATCTCTTCTAAAGAAGTATAAAAATGATTTTTCTTGGTTCTACAAGGAGATGCCCAGTTTGGAACTGAATCTATTGGTTCATAATTTAATGTTAAATCCAATAATTAAACCAGTAAATAAAAACTCTGAAAGATGCATCCAACAATTGGTCTCATGATTAAAGATGAATTATAGAAATTTTTGAATGCAGGATTCATCCAACCCATTGACTACCCTGACTGAGGTTCCAAAATGGTTCCTATTAGGAAACCAAATGGGAAGGTGTGCATATGCACTGATTTTCATGATCTCAATAAAGCAAGCCCTAAGGATGAATTTTTGTTGTCAAACATTGATACACTAGTAGATGTGGTTGTAGGCCATGAAATGCTCTCTATCATGGATGGCTTCTATGGATACAACCAAATATGAGTTAATCCAAAGGATTAGGCTAAAACAACCTTCACTATACCTTGGGGGACCTTTTTTTACAAGGTCATGCCCTTTGGCTTGAAGAACTTTAGTGCTACCTACTAGCGAGTAATGATGTATACCTTTCATGACTACATACATAAGCTTGTTGAAGATTATGCCAATGATATTATAGCTAAATATCTATTACATCAAGACCATATCAATGTTTTAAAGAAAATATTTGATCACCTTATCGAGCATAATGTTTGATTGAATTCTAATAATTGTGTTTTCAGATCCACATCTAGAAAACTCTTAGGCTTCATCATTTCAAAACAAGGCATCGAAGTTGACCCATAAAAGGTAGAAGTTATCATACACATGCCTCCTCCCACCAATACTAAGAAGTTTTACAACTTACATTGGAAGATACAAATGTCAACCTTTCAATCATCTTCTACAAAAGGGGTAACTTTTCATTGGAATAAATATTACCAAGAGGCCTTCGTAGATATTAAACAATACTTGGATTATACATTGGTATTGTCCTCTATGAAACCTAGTGCACAATTTTTATTATACATCTTGACCACTAACTTTGCCTTAGGGACCATGTTGGCCCAAAGGAGCGAGGTAAGGATTAGGCCATATACTATATCAGTCACACCTTGGTCTCATATGATATCAGATACACCTATGTGGAGAAACTTTGCTCAACAATGGTTTTCACCACCAAGAAACTCTATCACCATATGATAAATAAAATGACCTATGTCATCTCTAAATGCAACTCATTACAGTATATGATGAGTCGTACTTATCATAATAGTTACATTGCAAAGTGGATCATGCTCTTAATAGATTTTGACTTGGAATTCATTGGAAAAAATCCATCAAAGGTTAGTTCATTATAGACCAACTAGTAGAGGTGCCTCTCCAAGATGATAGACCTATGACAATTGAGCTACTATATGATGCTATCTTCATAATATCTAAGTCAAACAAACCAAAAAAACAAGAACCAAAAGTTGATCTCACATTATTCTTTGATGGTTCTAAGTGTGAGCGAGGGGATGGTGTAGGAATCACATTTTTCACACTGTAAGGGACTCCTTTTATGCTTTCATTAAAACTTGATTTCCCATATACCAATAATAATATTTATAATGAATCCCTTATATTGGGTCTTCAAATAGCTATCACTATGAATATCAAGCAAATCAAAATATTTGGTGACTCTTTGCTCATCGTTAATCAAGATAAAGAAATATACCAATGTAAATTGCTTGTAAAGTTTTAATGGTATGACATCAAGGTAATCCCTCATTCTTAAAATTATTTTGTGGATAGAATGACTTCCTTAGGATACCTAATTGTACAAAACCCATTAGAATATGTCACCACTCTTCATGTCAAAACACTCTCACAATCCACAATATCATGAGATACTACCATGATAGAGCAAAGCATAAACATGGTCCAAATTGAACCCTACCTTGATTGATTCTCTAAAATTTAAGATTTCTTGCAACTTGCTTCTTGGGGATCCTTTATCATACAAGTTCCATATGATAATGTCACAACCATATATCTTAATATTCTCTCTCAATTTACATTTGCATACAATGACTATAGAGAGGAGCACAAAGTCCATTTAGCACAAGCTGAGCAATATCAATACTAGTTCTCCCAGATCAAATATTTTGTGAAGCTTGGTAGCCATCCTATGGGATTTTCACATACCACCAAACAAACATTCAAATAAAAAAGTGATTAAATTTGTCTTGATAGGGGACATATTGTACCATAAAGGTTATGATGGTATTCTTCTTCGATGTCTAGAGCCTCAAGAATCTACTTGGGCCATTTTGCAAGCTCAAAACGATACATGTGGTGGTCATTTTAGTGGTATGGCCATCGTAAAGCACATTCTTCAAATGGGATACTACAAGCCTACTATGGAGTAAGACTATTGCACTTATGTCAAAAGGTGCATAAAGTGTTAGCATCATGCTAACTTATCACACGTACCTTCATAAGCACTACAACCCATCCACTTGTTGTGGTCTTTTCTCAATGGGAGTTTAATCTAATTGGAGAAATATCCCTCCCTCTTCTAGTCAACACATGTTCATCTTAACAACCACAGAGTATTTCACAAAGTAGGTTGAAGCAATCCCATTTACCATTATGACAGGAGCCCGCATTGTGGAGTTCCTATTTCATAATATCATATATCATTTTGATTTTCCATACAAAAACATCTTCGATAATGGACCATTATTTAATAATAAGGATGTTAGAGATTTTTGCACAAAGTATCACATACAACACAACTTTTAAACTCCTTATTATATGTAAGCTAATGAGTAAGCTAAGGCATCGAATAAAATGATTATCACAATCTTGAAAAATATAATCAACAATCATCACAAGGATTGGCAACTTCAACTACCTCTAGGTTTGTGGGCCTATCGAGCGAGTGTTTAGATGCCAATATGAGCCATGCCATTCTCACTAGTATATGGTGTGAAGGCCATTATACCATTAGATATTGAAATTCCCTCACTACGTATATCATTACAAGAATTCATCGATGATGATGCTATACAACAAGCTCACCTTGATCAACTTATACTTTTTGATGAGTGATGTGTTAATGCTCTTGAGCATTTGCATGTTTATCAGGATTGTATTAAGAAATCCTATGATACAAGGGTTCATCCTAGGGAATTCTAGGTTGGATATCATGTACTCAAAGAGAATCAATAGAACTCCAATCTACATAGCCATTTTAATGACAAATTTACCACAAACTGGTTAGGCTTGTTCTTAATCATGCATAAATTAGACTTGGGTACTTATCAGTTAGCTTCCCTTGAAGGTATTGAGGAACCTGAATCCCTCAATATTCTCCATTGATGGGTATTTCGTGCATAAAAAAATAAAAAGCAAAAAAAAATGCATCTCATTTCATCATGTATCACATATCATTACACCTTACTACTACATTTCATATCATCATGTATTGCACCAACCATTTTGGATGTTTTCATTCTTGCATTTCATAATGTCTAAGAGGATTTTTTGTCTAGTTGCCTTACATTAACATTAGTGTATTTTTGTTCTTGCATAGCACGCATAGCACCATGTTTGTATGACAATCATCTATCTTGATCAAAAAATTTCTCTTATCATTGTTTACACTTTTTATTATAGTATTTCGATTATTAAGAGGTCCTTGTAAGATAGGTTAGATATCGTATGACCATTAGAAATGGTGTTTATATAGCCACTGGCTATCTTTTGCACACTTCTTAATTTTTAAAATCTCATAGGAAAAACACTCACTTTCACTTCTTACCATTCATGTTTTGCACACACCCCATTTGTCAGTAGGTTGTCATAGGGTGTCCAAACATGTCTATTGGTCATTCAACCATGCCTAGTTTCCTTTCAAATTTTATGGAAAGCCATCTTGATTTTTGGTATTAGGGTTTTTCTTTTATTGTACCTTGCTTATCTCAAAATCCTAGCACATTTTGACACTCTTAAATATGATTCTGAAAAAGGAAATATGGAAATATAAAGTAGTTCTTACCTCAAAAGCAAAAGGTTTCCCTTGATATCCTATTATGCATATGGTCTAGAAGGCTAAGAGTTGAAAAAAGGACAAGATCTCCCTATCCCCCCAAAAAAATAAAATAAAAACAAAAATCTCCTTGCTCCTCTCCAAAACGAGCAAGTTACTAAAAAAGGAAAGCAATAAAATCCCTTACTCTTCTCTAAAACAAGCAAGCACCTAAAAAAAAATCCCTTTTGCTCCTCTCCAAAAGGAGCAAAAACCTCAAAAAGAAAATAAAATCCCTTGCTCTCCTTTAAATTGATAAAGTATATTAAAAAAAAAAAAAAACAAAACAAAAAAGAGGGAAAAGAGCTTGAATCCCTGGAATTATCAGTTTTTTAAAAACCATGGGATAATCTCCATCGCCAGCAATGGACTATATATGTTGACCTGGCAGTGGAGTAGCCTTATGCATGGTGACACATCTGTTATATTAGTGACCTTCTTTTGTATAGACTAATATTAGCTTGTGGATGAGCTAGCTTTTTATGGCTTGCATTTTAGCATACTCAAGTCCAACCAAGTCCAAAGTCAGAGTAATGAACTTCACTATGCACACATAGGGATATTGAATATATTGGTCTTCCTAGTAGATTTCTAAATTTTAGGTTCTTACATGGTCAATATACAACTTTTGACTAGTCAACTAGGGTGTTTGAGTCTCCTAAAAGTGTCATTGTTCCCTTGTGACTTCTTGCTAATCACCATTCATTACATTCATAGTTTGTCAATACACATTTTATTTCATTTAGTATATGTTTTCATATATGCCTTAGATGAAATTGTTTTAATCTTGATTTATGACTTTCATACATTATATGGTGCTTACACTTAGTTTGTTATTGCATCTTAGATTCATTCATTATGTTTTATCATTTAGACATACATTCATATTTTACATCATCTAAATCATCACATGTCATTAGTACATCACATACATATCTAGGTCTATGCATAAACAAATCATATCATAAAAATCCATTTAACATATATGCATCATTATATATAGGCATACATCAATACTCATTCATCATACCATAAGTACATGCACAATAAAAATATGATAAAATCATAAATATAATCTCTTATATATATATATATATATATATATTAGAAATGATAAGTACATCATGATATAAAAATGCCCATGGGATACTATAAGTGAGTCCTCAAACCTCACATCCAAAAGTGAAACTAGTCATAGAGGCCCCATCCTCAAGTTGGCCTTATGTCATCGCTCTTGTCGTTGCCCTTAGCCTCATTCCTACAAGGTTACCTGGATCCACTAGCCCCTAATCTATAGGAAGCACTTGATGCTAAAAATAAAGGAATAGGTGGTGTCATTGATGGATCTCCTGAAGTGGTTCTCTATCGACTCTATTGTGACTGAGATGATGAGGGTTGCGATGGTAGCACTTCATCCAGTATGTACATTGAATCCTCCAAAATACCACATAGTTGCACTCTAACTGATATCAAGCATGGTATGTAGCTACCATGGCTCGTAGCCTGGTCACTTCATCTATGGCCTATCCCCCTACTAATGGTTACCACTATCTAGATGTTATACCTACCACCTAGGTTTGTAAAGCATATCACTCTATCATGACTCTCACTAGCTCCTCCTAAACACTCTACACTTGGCCTTGTAGGGTGTCCCTCCTGTTCCTAGCTCCACCATATCTACCTATCAACATACCAATCACTCATGTTATGGTATGGACCACGTCCTTATTACTCAACTGTCCTTGGAGGATCCAAATATGCTCTCTCAAAGTAGTAATATGCTCTTTAGGGTTATCCTCATATGGTACCTCACTCCTCTCAGGTATCATTGCCTACCCTATACTCCCTTGTGAGGTACCTACCTCCCTATTTGTATGGTGATGCACTCATCACTGCAATGGATCCTCCACTATTGTAGCTCCTCCTCCTCTATTACCCCTCCTTGAGCTCTCTAAGTAGCCCACCAAGTATCATACATTATTGTGGTCCTAGGATCTACTCACGAGTATTGAAAGTACTTATCCCTAATTTTTGGGTCACTTACGAGTATTGAAAGTACTTGTGCTCTATCCCATGACACCCTATTAGCCACCTAGCATGTTGTACCCATATCAGGTGCACCCTCTCCTCACTCCAAATTAGAGTTTCTAGCCATGGATACCATATCACATGCTCCAACCATAGTCCATTGAATCTCTCTATGTAGTGGGATAGTATGCCCTATGGAGGTGGCTCTTAGTGTACTCTCACTCATGTATCCATCACATAGCATAGGGGATATCCATTTCTATCATGTCTATCTAAGTAGCCCATGATAACCCATGTGGTATATCGAAATTGAAGTACTTCCAACCCAAAACCTACAGAAGGAAGCTACATCCCAAGACCAACCTGCATCACTGGATAATATCATATAAATATTTATAAAGCTATCCAAGAAAGGTGGGGCCTCATACCATGATTTGTGGTTGCTCCACCAGATCTTGAATGAGGTCCAGTAGGTTCCAAGGGAACCTTTTTCCAAAATAATAAATAAAATAAAATTAGATGGTAGTTTCATTAGTACTATGTGTCTCACTGTCAAGAGGTGAGTGCAGTATCTAGTCTCCACATGCACTCCATCATTGTCAACATCATAATATACAAGTATCCACTATACTTTATACACTCATCATAGCATTATCTCTTACTAATGTATCACCGATATAATAATCGATGCTCCCTTGATCTGGATCCTCAAGATCCAATAGACATCCTCTAGTGTGATTATGACCTCACATGTGGGTATGTGGAGGGTGTTGGTTGTCGGTTCCCACCTATCTATAAATGTCATCAAGTAGGCCTGATTTGCATGTATGGAATCCAATAGCACTATGTGCTGAAGGCTCAACATCATTATCCATTTCCAATCATCCTTGCTATTTAGCACCACCATGTGAGACTCCTTGTAATGGTTTGGGTAGTGGTGTTAGGCTCTAATAAGCTAATAAATTTAACAAAAACACTTAATCAAAGATTCCAAAAAACAAAATTCACACAACATGACCATCTTGAGTCAAGACAACCATGAAAATTGATCATCTTGGGTTGATACGATCATGGAAAGTGACCTTCTTAGGTCATGACGATCACAAAACAAGACCATATCGGCTTGAGACGGTCCCCACATATCATAAAAATGCAAAAAAAAAGAGAAGCACGCAAAATGAAAAAAAGGTATTAAAACCTAACTACCCACCATCCCATATTTTTTATTTTGCCTAATTCTACTCATTTCACCCATCTTGCCCATTTGTTTCCATTTTAGTTTAATTTGGTTTCCTTTTTTTTAGGAAGATAAAAGTTAGGATTTTTACCCTTACCTTTCTCGTGTTGGTTCCTCCACTCGTAGGCGCATAATTTGGATTTGTTGCATTAGTCAGTTGTCAGTTTGGCAAAACTTCATTGCAAGAAACTAGCTCCTCTCCTTCTCGTATAGCTCTCCTCTCATATCATACTATAAAAATGACTCATTTTCCACCATTTCTGCTATAAATAGTCATTTTCAAACACAACCATCCCAAATGCTTGTGTGGCATAACATGACCGTTTGGTATGGTCTAGATTTTGTAAAAAATAAAAACTAACCAAGAAAAACCATCTCAGTATGAGATGGCCTTTCAATTATAATTTTTCCAAGGGTAATAAAAACTAATAGTCATATTTTTTCAAGTGCCTCATCTCTCTAATAATTTGATATCTCTTCCATTGACTCATCACTTTAGGAGGTAGCTAATAACAACAAATTCTCATCTCAAAATCAAGTCAATAATCAAACACTCAAAAATAGAAATTGCAAATTCAAGAATCATTGCCAAAGGCTATCATGCACCCTTTTTTTTTGGGGTAAAAAATAAGCAAAAGAATCAATCAATCAAATATTTGGTATATCTAAATTCATCATCTACAAACTCCCAACTTGTCACTTGAGCTAGTCTACCCATGGTCAAAAGGTATACCCAAATTAAAATTCATCAATGTTTTGGAAGCAATGATTTAATGACATGTACCCTTTATATGATTGGGGCATCTCATATTGATGTTTTCAAAATTAACATCCTTCATTGTCAACTCAACCATTTTAGCACATTGTTCTTAGGCATAAACAATCCCAAAAAGGGGGCATCTATAGACACCTAAAATGCATCATCATATGGAGACTCCTAAAAAGACTTATTTCTGACTCATGCCATCCATCTTAGGCAATTTTAGGGCTAATTAGGTGTCTTTCTCAGCAAAAGGTAATTTTCAACCTGATATGGTCTCATCATTAAGACCATCATGACTTGAGATGGTCTCAACATTGAAATCATCTTGACTCGAGACGGTCGCACACGCATAGAAATAAAAATAAATAAATAGACAATGTGAATGTCTGTCAGCATGATAACTAATTTTCTACCATTGCTAGATAGCTTTTTTGATACCAAGTAGTCACCTACCAACAATAAAAGGAAGGCAACATGCTGATAGATTGTAGGCAAAAATTTGTAGCCAATACACCTACCATTTTTTTCTACTTTCTCCTTTGTGTCTTAGGCTAAAGGTTATAGAACTAGGCCCTCCCTTGCTACTAGAAAAGGGTGATCCATAATTTTTCTAGTTGAGCAACAAAGTGCTACATAATTCATTCATCAAGATTCTTTTTTGCCATCAATGTTGATTCATTGTTACGTAAGCCTCAAAGTAATCCTCCTTATATTTACATGATTAATATTGCTGCTTTAGATCAATCAAATCAATGCACTCACTAGTAAATTACTACCAATTATTTGACAAAAATTACCTCTGGATCATCCCAACATCACCTCATCTTGGTTCCATAAAGTTGTAAGTCTATGACAGTGACCATCTCGCCTTGAGATGGTTTGTAGATAAGACAATCTCAACCTGAGTTAGCCTTGATCAGGTAAGTAGTTTCATGGTTTTTATTTCCTTTTACTTCATATTTACACTTGCATGTTAGTTTTTAATGGTGGGTCCTTTATTTTGAGCATTTTATTTCACTATAGTAACTTAGATATTTGTTGTTTCATGTATGCATTCATTTTATTTTGATTTATATTGTGATCAATATGGATCCAACCTCTGTAGGCCCCACAGATGCTACTAATTTTTCCTTGTATTTCATTGCATGTAGGTTATAGGATTCAAGACAATGAAGGAATTTGGATCTCACTCTCATGCGGTAGTCTCAATAAAACCCTCTCAAAATCATTTTTGTGGGTATAAAAATCATTCAAATTACACCAAGAAAATCATTGTAAAATTATATCATTTGTAAAAATCCCTAAAGGGGATCTTATGTAATGCATTTTAAAGAAATCAATGCAAGTTTAATATAGTTGGGTTCCATTACCATTTGGTTTCTTTTCATCGTGTCTTGCATCATGTTTCCATTTTAGTTGTTTATTTGTTTTGTTTATGGTGCATGCTTTTTCGTGCTTTCAAATACACATAAATGATCATATACGTGGTTTTTGTATGAGATAAAATATGCCTATGTAGAGAAAATTTGCTTAGCAGTAGTTTTCACCATGATCCCTACTTTTTTGCATCATATTTTATCGAGAAAGTTCTCACATATCATAAAAATACAAAAAAAAATATAGAAGCACGCAAAATGAGAAAAAGACATTAAAAGCTAACTATTCACCATCCCATATCTTTTATTTTACCTAATTCTACTCATTTCACCCATCCCACCCATTTTTTCCATTTTAGTTTCAGGTTCCTTTTAGTTAGGAAGATAAAAGTTAGGATTTTTGTCCTTACCTTTCTTGTGTTGGTCCTCCACTCATAGATGCATTGGATGGGACCATTGCATCAGTAAGTTGTTAGTTTGGAAGCACTTAATTACAATAAAATGTCTCCTCTCCTCCCTATCTTGCTCTCCTCTTGTCTCACATGGTGAAAATAACTCATTTCTTACAATTTCTAATATAAACAGACGTTTGTGGACACGACTATCCCAAACGACCATGTGGCATGATGCGACCGTCCGAGATGATCTAGATTTTGTAAAAAATAACTAACTAAGCAAAATTATATTGGTTTGATATAACCTCAAAATTTCACTTTTTCCAAAGGTAATCAAAAATAACATTAATATTTTTCTAAGCACCTCGTCGCTCTCATCATTTTATATCTCCTTCATTAACTCGTCACTTGAGGGGGTAGCTAATACCTGCAAATTCTCATCTCAAAAGCAAGTCAATAATAAAAAACTAAAAAAAAATTGTGTTCATTCAAGAATCATTGCCAAAGTCTATCATGCACCCTTTTTTTGCAGGAAAAAATAAGCAAATTAATCAATCAATCAAATATTTGGTATATCTAAAGTTGTTGCCTATAGAATCCCAGCTTATCACTTGAGCTAGTCTACCCATGGTCAAAAGGTATACCCAAATTAAAACTCATAAATATGTTGTAAGCAATTACTTAATTACGTGAACCCCTTCTATGATTAGGGTATCTCATTTTGAATTTTTTAAAATAACATCATCCATCATCAACTCAACCATTTTAGATCATTTATTTTTGCTCTGCATTGTGCTTAGGCAAAAAGCATCCCAAAAAAGGACATATATAGACACCTAAAATGTGTCATCACATGGAGAGTCCCAAAAATACTACTTTCTAACTCATGTCATCCATATTAGTCAGTTTTAAGACTAATTTTATGTCTTCCTTAGCAAAATATACCTTTCCACCATAGGAAGAAAGGTCATATTGACCCAAGATGGTTCAACATCAGGACCGTCTCGACTTGAGATGGTTGTGTGTGAGCAAAAAAAAACAAATAAACAAACAAATATAGAGGCAGCATGACTACCTATCAATGCAATGGCTAATTTTCTACCACTACCAGATGGCCTGCCCACTGCTAGGCAGTCACCTACAAGTAGCAAAAGGGAGGAAACCTGCTGATAGATTGCATGCAATAATTGGAAACCAATCCACCTACCATTTCTACCTACTTTCACCTTTGTGCCTTAGACTGAAGGTTATAAAACTAGGCCCTCCTCTACTACTAAAAAAAGAGGGATCCACAATTTTTCTAGTTGAGCAACAAAGTTCTGCAGAATTCATTCGTCGAGCTTCTTTTCTACCATAAATGTTGATTCATTATTATGCAAGCTTCAAAGTTATCAACCTCATATTTGTGTGATCAATATTGCTACTTCATATCAATTAAATCAATGTGCTCACCAACATATTACTACTAATTCATCGACACAACTTACCTTTGGATCATCCCAACATCACCCCGACCTAGTTCCACAAAGTTGCAGGTCCATGACAATGACTGTCTCACCCTGAGATGATCCATAGACAAGACCATCTCGACCTAATATGATCTTGATCAGGTGACCAGTTTCATGGTTTTTCTTATCTTTTACTTCAAATTTGCACTTGCATGTTAGATTTTAATGGCAAGCCCTTCATTTTGAGTATTTTATTTCACTATAGTAGCTTATATCTTTGTTTTTTCATGTATGCATTCATTTTATTTTGATTTATCTCATGATCAATATAGGCCCAACCTCGATGGGTCCCATAGATGCTATTGATTTCTCCTTGTATTTCATTGCATGCAAGTTACATAATTCAATATAGCAAAGGAATTTGGATCTCACTCTTATGCGATGGTCCCAAGAAAACACACTCAAAATCATTGTTGTGGGCATGAAAATCATTCAGATTGCACCAATAAAGTCATTGTAAAATCATATCATTTGTAAAAATACCTAAAGGGTGTTAGCGTGGCTATATTATTTTATTATTTTTTAGGTTATTGTTATGTTTTTATAACAATATCTAATTCCACCTCGGTTGGTTTCGTAACCTTCGGGCTATTCTAGTCATTTGATGTATTATTTATTTGATTGAATCAATTTGATCTTGGTTCGTTTGCCTAACATGGTATCAGAGCTTAACTCCGCCACTCTTATTTTCAAATGATTTTGTAGCAGTGGAGCTTTGATAGCGAAGCTTTGTAGCAGCGGAGCTTTGGCTTTGGAGAATTTTTTTTTAATTCTTCATTTCATCAACAAAAGCTTTTTTGAGAATTTTTTAAATTCTCATTGGATCATTGGGATCTGTGCTCGAGTGGGCAATGTGAAGATTCGGGTGGAGCAATTATTCCCAATTATCATTGGGATCTATGCCCAAATTATCCCAAAATATTGGGGTCAACCAATAGATCGAAGGGCATAATCAAAATCGACCAACAGGTCAAAAGGCGAAAGTAGAAGATCGGATTGAATGACAAAGCAAGGCAAAGGTCAAATCAAACAAAGCTAGGCATAGCACATGGTAGCCAAAAAGATGACCAACACCGCATGGGAGGAGAGCTCACGCCCTCTCGAGAGAGCATCTCCCTAAGAGGAGATACTTCTAAGGAGGAGTATCGGGTGTTATAAACATCCTAACACCCCAAAGTCCCATCAATGTGGGACATTGGTCATTCAAATACACACTCTGTCACCTACGTAGTCTGTGAACAACTCGTCAACGACATCAACACAAAGAGCCACCTCCTATTTTTCCTTATCTCTTGGATCAATGAATCTGGATTCTGAGTTTTTTCTTGGATAGAGGAGGCAAAACCGAGCCAATTTGCTGGATTGAAATTATGTTTTCATCATCAGATCTAATCCTGCAATAATTGTTTTTTAGAGGGCGTCAACTGCACTATGAGAGGCAGTGTTTTTTGATGATTTGCTGAGTTTTTTGGATGCTGAGTTGATCGAAATTGATAGCTGAAAGCACTAAGCACCTAAAGCAAGCAGTTTCAGGAGTTTTTGATTGAAAAAACCAATTTTTTTTGTGCTCTGTTGTTCGCCACCCAACTGCCACCCAAGATCCTCTTGAGTGCCACCCACATATAGCCCGAGCACCACCACCCAAGCTCGGCCTGAGTGCCACTCGAGCCGCAGTCGAGGTGGCGGAGTGATCGCATCAAGCTTTGGGTTCATGGCTCCTCTATTTAGAGGAGGGTGCCTCGATACTTTGTCAGATCATCCCACTGGCTCACGTGGTAGTGAGCCGAGTGGTAGGGCTCTGGTAGGCCTGAGGACGCAGGGTCAAAACCCACCGACCCACCCTCGAACAAAGGTAAAATTTTTCTTAAGTATTTCTTTTTAATTTTTTTTATCAAAGTTAATAATTAAAATTATAAATTATTTTTCTTATATATATTAAAAAGGTTATTGTTTTAGTAAAAAAAATTTCTACAGAAGATAATTTATTTATTTTATTAACTTTAGCTATTAATGTTTTTAAAAAAGATGCTTTAAATAGGAAATTTTTTAAGGGGGGAGCATTATTTTTTTTTCAAAAATCAAGGGGGGAAAGAGAGTAAATTTTGGCATTATTGTAAAGGTGCATTTTCGGTAGCGCCCGACACCTAGTGGTTTATTTTTGTGGGCACTTTTATGTTGTATGTTGCATTTTTCATTTTTTCTGCTACTTCATTAAAATTTAAAACCAAATACACTCCCTAAGTCCCTAGAATAATTAAAACCCATTCATGCAATTTATTGCACTGCAATGTTCGGTATTTGTGATACCTCTGGCCAACACTTACAGTTAATGCTATCATGATTGCACTACTGTATCCGCAACCTAATATAGCTGCCATAAGGATGTATGAGCTTGTTCTCTATTAATCATCGGGGAGAGATAAGTTTACCATTTTGCTATTTTTTTACTCCATCCACTACCCCAATCGTTCTTGTGTTTAGACATAAACCTTGATGAATGTTTTGATTTTTGAAGTGTTTAGGGGAAGTTACATCCCACACATAAGGATTTATGACTTTCTATGGTAGGTGTCATCAACAAGAAGATTCCATTTCAGTACCGCCTAAGTACCACATATCGTATAATCATTGAAATTACTTATAGTCTCCCTCACGTAAGGGTGGGTAATTTCTCTGATTTTTCAAAATACCTATAGTCCCCATCACATAAGGGCAAGTATTTTGTATGGTATAATGGCCTAGAATTATGGTATATATAAAGGGGGACCATTTGGTGCTATAAGGAACCTTCACAATGTCTACAAAATTAATGACTAATGCTCATCAGTTATTGAAAGGTCCTAACTATACACCATGGAAAAATAAGATGAAGGCAACCCTTGAAATGGATGGCTTATGGGATGTTGTATCTGGTACAACAACAAGACCTTCATCTACTTAATGTGCTACAACTCCATCTGCTAATCAGAAATACTTTGACAAGATAGACAACAAGGCAAAAGTGCTTATTTTGCTTGTTGTTTCTGATGAAGTTCAACCCCATATTGTTGATTTTCAAAATAGTAAAGAGGCATGGAATGCCCTTAAAAATATATATGAAGGAAATAATGATTCCACCATTCTATTTCTTCAATCTCAATTACATAGTCTAAGCATGAAACAAGGAGAGATAGTTGAACTCTTTCTTTGCAGAGTGTCTGAATTGAAAGCAAAGTTGAATTCTTTGGGAGAACCGATTGATGAAAAGCTTCTTACCTCCATTGTATTGAGATATTTAAATTATTATTATAGGGTTTTTATCACTTCCCTTTAAGTGTCACAACAAAAAGTTACATTTGTTGAGTTGGTCAATATGCTTCAAGAGGAGGACGCCCGCCAACTTCAGTGAGTTGATTCTTCTAACATCGCCCTCTACACCAATAGGAAGGGCCCCAAGAAGAAGGGTAATTTTTAGAAGGGAGGGAGTTCTCAAAAGGATTCAAAAGGGAAACAAACTCAAAAAACTTAAAAAACTAAGAGATATTGCAAGATCTGTGACAAGGAAGGTCATGATACAACCAAATTTTGGCATAAGAATAAGCAACCAAAACAAAAAGGCCAGAACCAACCATAGAAGAAGAAAAAGCAACCCAAGGTGAATGTTGTTGTTGAGGAATCTAAATCGGATTCTAAGTGGGCACACAAGGTACTCGTGACTACCACAGCCTCCAAGTAGAGGATCCTATATGGTATGTCGATTCTAGTGCTAGTAAGCACATGACTGGCGATAAATCATGGTTTGAGTCCTTTGAGGCCAAATAGGGCAAACCTGTCACTATTGTCGATGATAAAACCTACAAGGTTTAGGGATAAGGTATAGTTTTAGTCACTCTTCCTGATGGCTAGTGTTAGATTGAAAAAGTTCTCTATGTTCCAGGATTGGCAAACAATTTGTTGTCATCACACAAATTCTGGACATGTATATGGTTGTAAACTTTAGTGTTGATGGAGGCAAGAAGTGTTGTTCTATTACTAGGAGGGGTAATAAATTTGCAACCACTTCATATAAGCATGGATTATTTTCATTAGATGTTGTATCTTCTCCACAAGTAGCCATGACACTCTCTACAAAAGAGGCAACATCCCTATGGCACAAGAGATATGGGCATCTTAGTTCTGGATACTTACTTGAGCTAAGTATGAGATGGTAAATGGTCTTCCTTCCCTTTCTTCCATCTTGCCAGTGTGCTCTGACTGCTTGGTAGGAAAGCAACATAGAGTACCTTTTGAGAAAAGCTCTAAAAGAGCAAAGAAACCTCTGGAGTTGATTCACATTGATCTGTGCGGTCCTTTCACAACCATCAGTAGTGGGGGGAAGAGGTATTTTTAATTGTTTGTGGATGATTACTCATGTAAAATGTGGGTGTTCTTTCTTGATCTAAAATCTGAAGCATTTGGTTTCTTCTAGCAATTCAAGAAATCTTTTGATAAGGAGTCAGGGACTTCTATAAATACCCCCAATCAAATTTAAGGGGGGAGTTTACCTCTAAATAATTTTTAGCATTATTTACTACACATGGTATCAAGAGACAGTTAACTACTACTTATACTCCTCAAAAAAATGGTGTTGTTGAAAGGAGGAACCGTTCCATCATGGAAATGGTTTGTTGCATGCTCATAGGATCTAGTCTTGAGCAACAATATTGGGCATAAGCTGTCACCATAATAGTATACCTGTTGAATAGGGCACCCATAAATGTCCTACAAGGAATGACTCCACAGGAAGCTTGGAGTGGTCGAAAACCCTCCATATCTCATATACATATTTTTGGGTGTAATGCTTTCATGCACATACCGAAAGAGAAAAGGAAGAAGCTAGATGAGAAGAAATTGATGTGTATTATTCTTGGCTATGATGAGCACTCTAAGGGTTATCATTTGATAGATCCCTTGACCAAGAAGATTCATGTCAATAGAGATGTTGTTTTTTATGAGGCTTTCACATCACAAAGCACATCATGTATACCTAGATCTTGTGGAAACTAAAGTTGAGAAGTCCCATTCATCACCACATAAGAAGAATCCAAAATGGTATACAAATACAATCAGAGACTCCAAACTATCCACTCCATCAAATTTGAATTTGGATAGACCTTGTACTTGTAGCATGGATCGACAATAAAGAGCAGTAGCAGAGACTACTGGGGTTGATGATCTTTGTCAATATTTTGAGGAACTTTCTATTAATCAAGAGAAACAAATAGAGGATATGGATATAGATGATGACAGGGTGTTTATATCTTCAGTGAATGAACATGAACCTACTTCTATACAAGATGCCCTTAGTGAGCCAAAATGGAAGGCTGCTATGGATGTTGAGTATAAGTCTTTGATGAAAAACAAAACTTGGAAGCTTATCGATCTGCCACACAAAAAGAAGCCCATATGCTACAAATGGGTGTACAAATTTAAGTACAAAGCAGATGGGACAATTGATAAGCATAAGGCCCATATTGTTGCAAAGGGCTATGCTCAAAAGGAAGGCATTGACTATGAGGAAACTTTTGCACATACTGCTCGGATGACCACTATTCGAGTCCTTTGTGCTATGGCAACACAATATGGGTGGAAATTTCACCAAATGGATATCAAGAGTGCTTTTCTGAATGGTGATCTCCAAGAGGAAGTCTACATGACTCAACCTGAAGGACATGAAGTGGAATGCCAAGAGCAGAAAGTGTGCAAGTTGGTAAAATCCTTATATGGTTTAAAACAAGCTCCTCTATTTTGGTATATAAAAATGGATAATCACCTCCTGTAGCATGGATTTAAGATATGTCCATCAGATGCAAACCTCTATTTCAAGAAATAATATTCTGAGATAGTGTTGCTTGTACTCTACGTTGATGATCTTCTCATTACAGGGAGTTCAAAAACTATGATCTCTACTGTCAAAAGAGACTTGTGTAAATCTTTTGAGATGATAGATCTCAGAATTCTCCATTATTCTCTTGGTATAGAAGTGTACCAGAAGGAGCACTACATCAAAGTGTCTCAGAAAAATATGCCAAGACATTGTTAGAAAAATATTGCATGACAGATTGCAAGCTAATGGCAACACCGATGGAATACGGGATTCAGTTATTGTGATATGCTGATTCACCTCAGGTAGATGGTACTCTCTATCGATAGTTGATTGGGATTCTCATATATCTTAAAAACACTAGGTCAGATATCATGTTTGCTATCACCTATATTTTGAGGTTCGTGTAGGAACCTAATACTACTCACTGGAAAGCAACAAAACGTGTTATTCACTATGTCCGTGGCACAATGGAATATGGCCTATAATACAAGAGGAATAACAAATTCTTCTTGCAATGATACATGTACTCTGACTATGTCGAGTCATATGATGATTGTAATTCAAATTTAGGATATATATTTCATCTTGGATCCGGTCGTCTCTTGTCACAACAAGAAGCAATAGGTGGTTGCTATCTCATCTACAAAAGCAAAGTATCACACCGCACGTGAAGCTGTGTGCAAAGTGATATGGTTGCGTCGCATTCTGACAAGTATGGGTCTTCCATAAAAATCTCCAATACACTTATTCTGTGACAACCAGGGTGTTTTAAAACTTGTTAAGAACCCAGTACATCATGAGAAAACCAAGCACATTGACACACAATGTCATTTCATTCGAGATGAAGTTCCAAAGCTCCGAATTTAGCTTCAGTACATTCCCATCGATGCTCAAGTTGTAGAAATTTTTACTAAGGCACTTACATGTGTCAAATTTGAATTGTTTCACAGCTCTCTTTGTATTGCTAAATGATGTAATCAGGGGGGATGTTATTATAGCTAGTAGTTATCCTATTACCCAAATAATGTAATAAGGGGGGATGTTAGCGTGGCTATATTATTTCATTATTTTTTAGGTTATTGTTATGTTGTTATAACAATATCTAATTCTGCCTTGGTTGGTTTCGTAACCTTCGAGCTATTCTAGTCATTTGATGTATTATTTATTTGATTGAATCAATTTGATCTTGGTTCATTTACCTAACAAAGGAGATATTATGTAACACATTTTAAATAAATTAATGCAAGTTTAATACAACAAGATTCCATTGCCATTTGGTTTCTTTTCATCATGTCTTGCATCGTGTTTCCCTTCTAGTTTTTTATCTTTTTTTTTTTATGGTGCATGCTTTTTTGCACTTTCAAAAACTACCAATTAATGAGATGTGATTAGTAATTTACTATCCAATCATGTGATAAAACTAGGGATTGAATTGGTGGGATAAGATTTTTAATGGAACAGAAAATTATGGGTAGTTAAACTACTAAAATTTTATTATTGGTGGTGATAGAGAAAATTTATCATGGCAAAGCAAAAGCATCATCTGATGCTTTCATACATGGTGCTATCACTTCATGACTAGTAGGAGGTAGAAAAGAAGTAAAAAATCTTGACTGGTAAAAGTGCCACCTAGTGCTTTTATGGGGTTACAATGCTTTCACATTTAGGGTATTTTGAGATAATAAATTTTGTTGAAGTATATGCATGTTAATACTCACTAGAAGTCTCTTTTAGATCCCATTCAAATGGTATTATTTTTATGAGATTTTGTGAATATTTATAGTAGTTTTTTAATCCCAAATATAACTTTATTTTTTGCACCAAATTTTGGTATGACATAGTTGATCTAATTTGATTTGTTTACAAATCTGGTCAATGAGTGAAATAATCATTTTATATATTAACTAGTGCACAAAATTCGGTGTCTATAATTTACCTCTTTTTGCTACATTGATTGCAAAATAAATGCATAAAAATCATCGTAGATGCCCTAATTTTGTGATAAAAAAGGATCTTGTTTTTCAAAGGTCAACGTTGTGATAATGATATAAAGATGAACATTTTAATTAAAATGTATTAAATGCAATCATGCCCCAACTATACCCCCTTAAAATCTGGAGGAAAACAAATTTGGATGAGGAAACTTATCTTGGTTGTGGCCCACACAAGAGAGGATAGATACTAATAAAAGGTTTTAAAAAGAGAGGGTTTGAAGGGTAAAAAGGTTTAAAAATAGTAAAAAATATTATGAAAAGGTAAAAAGGTAAAAGGGCTAGAAAAAAGGCAAAAGGATAAAAAATGTGGTAAAAGGGTAAAAAGGAGGTATAAAAGGGAGGGAGGAGATAAAAGGGATTCATTTTGACCATATTTTGGGGAATGAGAGTTATCTAAGAGGAGGCTTTGTTTGGTATTTAGGAAAATGATCTGGTAGTAATGAATGAAACACCACACTAAGATTGTGTGAGCACTGCAACTCAAAGGGAATGTTGTATCATTGGCAAGAAATGAAAATCCTATTGTACGTTTTGTTTTGTTTTATTTATGTTACCATGGTGTTTTTGCATCCAAGGGAAGAATTTTATTATTCAATATTTTCCCCTAGGTAGATCATTTTTATTTTTCATACCCGTATAAAAAATTTCATGTTAATACATATGTAAGATGCTCCTACACCTATATGATGATTTCATATTTGTACAATGATCCTATGTCCATATGGTGCTAATGCATATAGGGGTTATTTTGTGTCTATATATAACATCCATACCATGATTTTGTACATTTTTTAAGATCCTATGCCACTTTTGTATGTCTTTTTTTCTTTTTGGTATGATGAGAATAACTAACATGTCTTGTTTGTGGATGCAAGCCCAATAGGTTATCCTAGAATGCGAAGAGAGGAAATATCATGCCTTGGGGACTATCCAAATCCTACTATACTAAGAGGATAATAGTTATATTATGATGGTGGGACTATACAATATGGCCCATATGCCAAAATTGGATTCCAAAGGTGGATTTTGATAGGGTACTACAAACATATTTAGTAGAATAGTGGTACTCAAAGATGAGTATCTTCCATGTTCCTATGAGGGAGATGATAGTTATAATAGAGGATATATGTAGGATCCTCTAGATACTGATCAGGGGTTCTAAAATGAAGGTATGATAGGATCAAATGTAGTGTTTATAGAGGATAGAATAGGAGTATTTTTTATTAGTATGGTATGACATTGATATCAATGCCACATACATAGAAAACTAGTTAGATTGATGGATTACTCTCTTATGTGCATTGGTGTCAAGAGTCTTGGTTGAGAATAAGAGCAAGAGAGTAGTTCTTTAGGGATTAGGAATATGGTAGCAAATATATAACATGAGCAAGTGGTGTTTGCATGGGGGTCAATGGCACTAGCATGGGGTCAATGACACTAGCATGGGTATAGTAGATGCTCCTTTGGGTGGTTTATATAAGGGGATATATTTTGGTATCTTGTACACTTTCATAGGTTTAAGCATGGTAATATATGGTAATGATGCAACCATCAGACCTCCTATGGAGATTAGTGACATAGAAGGATCTATAAATTGCATAATGTGACTTGTAAATAGAGATATATCCAACATCACACTATAGGTCATTATATCATATGGTAATACTTATAGAACAATGGCTTTGTTCACCCTCTAGGATGTAGAATCATACATACTTGAGATTGGTAAATTAAGCCTACTATCACTAGCTAGAAGAGGGGCATATAACATAGGTTCTCAATGCTAGGGGTGTAGGTGACATCAATTTTGATTATGTATAATTTTTCTATGATATTATACTTGAAATAATTGAGATTAATATATACTAGCATTTATTATTTACTGTTTAAAATATAATGATAATTTTAATTGAATGGATTTGATTAATTATGATGAGTGATTAAATAGTGTAATGATGTGATTGGGTAGTTATTGTTGAGGTATTTGTCATCACCTAAAGTATTTTGAAAAGAGAGAGTTATCCTTAGGCATGACCTTGTTTCTAAAGGACTAATAAATTTTCATTGTTGATATAGTGTGATAATTGTTCGAGATTTGATAAATTTTGTTGATGTAGTATAATGTAGTTGATGTTTAACAAACATTTGGTAGTATAGACACAAGAAAATTCTTTAATATTTTGTGAATATTTACATGCTACTAGGACAATTGTTGATGCTCTTTATTTTTTGATAACAAGTTTGTCAAGAGTTGGATTTTTATTTTTGTGTAAGTATAAAAGAAAACAATGTATTTCTTGTCCTTATATCAAGTGGGTGTACCTTCTACTTAGATAGTTTAAGGCATAATTAGTCATTGGCCCATAATATTTAATTAAGGTTGTTTAGGTAGGGTGGATTTGAGAGATTTGTAGTGAGTTATCATTCAAATAGAACAAGTAAGGATAATATTTATAATTGGGGAGAAAACTTAATTGGATTGTTTTTATTTGCAATGGAAAAGGGATGAGTTTAAATATTTTGAGATTTTTTTTAAGAATAAATGGATAATTTTGGTAGATTATCATATCGAATTTAAATGGTTTTGATGAATGTATTTGTGATGAATGCTATTTATTATATTTGTTTACAAAATATGAATCTATTGAAAAAAACTATGGGCAATTGATTAAGTAATTTGTGATGATTATGTGCAAATGATTTTGTTGAATTAATTGGTTAAATTTAGCTAACTAACTAATTAGGTTAATTTAAAATTATTTATTAGTTGATTTGGATTAAAATTTAAAAAAATTATCAGATTAATGAAATGTGTTTTTAAGGTGAGAATTTAGTTAATTTAAATTTATATCATAGATCTGACTAGCATTTGTTTTAAGTGAGGTTCTTAAGAGTATTGTTTGCATTTGACTATATTTTAGGTAATGAATCCAATGATCACTTTTTAGATTTATTATACTTTAGATGAGGGGCCTAAAGGACGCTTGTTATAATTTATTAAACTTTATACAAATATCCTAAAGGGAATTTTTTGTAATTGATTAACCTTCAAATGAAGAGACTAAGGGAAATTTTTGTAATTGATTAATTTTTAGATGGAAAGCCTAAAGGGCACTTTTTGTAATTGACTAACCTTTAGAAACAAATCCTAAAGGATACTTTTTGGCTTTGATCTAATGTATCTCATAAAGAAATGTTTGATATGTCAATGATAGATGCCCCAGTTAGGAAGGAATTTTATTTATTGACCATTTTCCCCAATACGTTTTAGTATTAGGAGGGGAAAAATGATAAAATTACTCATGGATTTTTGTGACATTAATCATGTAGGCAATGATGAAATAGAAGAAAAAGGGATTGATTGAGATATTATCACTACAATTGATCATGGTGGAAATCATGTAGCCCTTGATAAAATAGAAGAAAGGAAGAGCAATTTGAGAAGGATTACCATTAGTGCTATGAGGATTTTGTAATAGTCATCATAGAAAGTAGAGTGTATGGATATTATGCCATCAATAATGATGGGATTATGATGTTCATAGTAGTCATCATCTATCAAGATGATTGTTGTTTATAAGAATGTAATAGATGATACCAAGAAAACTATTTGGACATGCTCCCTATACCCATTTGTACAAAAGTAAGGAATGAGAGTAATTATTCAATCCCTAGTTTTGTACAAAAGAGTTACAAGGAATGTAAGGAATACTAGTCAAAAGAGAAGATATGAAATAATTAGAGAGGGATGGGGCTATCATTATCATGGTATATTGTGGTGCCAATAATACAACCCTTGATGAATTATAAAATAAGAAGAGAAACTAGGATATCATCATTATAGAAGATTGTAGAATCAATCACGTATCTTATAATGAAATAAAAGAATATAATTTAGAGAGGAATTTCCATTAGTGATACAAGAAAGAGCTTAATGAGAGAGAATTATCCTAGCTACCTTATATGCTAGCAAGAAATATGGGTTGTTTCTATCCATTGCTTAACAAATCTATAACTATTATACATCTAATAGGTACTTTATAGAAATGCCTACACTTCTCAAGAGTCTATAAGACAATGAGGATATATGACAAAGAGGTATGATTTTTAATACATACCAAATTAATATGGAGGAAAGATGAAAATCGATATTGTAGTGGCTTCACACTACTATCTTATGCTTAAGGCAAAGTACTAACCACGGGTAATCAATTTTTTTATAAAACTTTCAACCAAGGAGATAGTATTTTTCTTGAGACATGCCAATAAAAGTTCTGATAGTCAGAGGTTATGTGAAGCTCATTAGGTGAAAGTAAGAAAATTCTTGACAAATATGACAATAAAGCATAAAAATTAAAGATTCCTTCCTATTAATGCAACCCCAATATTAGAGGTTTTATGATTCTTGATCAAGTACCAACAACCAAAGTCCTAACCAAACTATGGGTAGGCTTTAGCTTTTAAAATAACCAAGGAGCACACCAAATTTTGGAGCTACCACTAATATCTCAATTAAGTCAAAGCACATGGAACTATGGAAGAACCACATAAACTAAGTTAATGTATTCCTACTTAGAAGGATGAATACCACCTATCAAATGATATTTGAACTAAATGGTTTAGACATTCAATTAAGAGAAGGATGGTTTTGATAGTCCCAGATTTAACATTAGTTTTAACCCAAGGGTACCTTAGTTATTATTCAAAATCCCTAGAAGAGGTTGTTGGAATTGTTAGAATCAAGTATAGACAATTTTGAAGGGAAATATTCCTTGATGTAATCTATAAATAGCAATAGCATAGATTGTGAAAAGGATCATCAAGTTTGCAATTGTATTCTTTTGTAGGATTTTCCTTCATTTCCTTTTGTATAGTAGTAGGTTTCTATGGGTGTTTTTTGTGTTCTCACCCACTTAGTTTTATTTTTTTGAAAACTATGAACAAAAGATAGCAAAGATAGGTATAACAACATTCATACAAGTTCTCCTTTGAATTATAAGAAGCTTATGATTGAAGAAAACAAAGGAATTGAAAAAATTATTATGGTTTCATGACATATCGATGTGTCACAATCAAAGGATCTTGAAGAAGCAAAGGGTAGAAAGTTATTACAATTTTGTGACTTGTTGTGTCGTGATCAAAGGATATTGAAGAAGCAAAGGGTAGAAAGTTGTCATAATTTCACAAAATATCATTGTTTCATGGCCAAAAGATATTGAAGAAGCAAAGGGTAGAAATTTGTTGTGATTTCATGACATGTCACTACATCGAGATCACCAAAAACAAGTAAGGCATAAATAAAAAAGGTGTGATGCCATGACCCATTCCTATATCACACCTAAAGAAACTCAAATGGTTGTATAAACCAAAGGAAAGCCACAATATCACATGTTCCTACGTCATGGATATAATAACTAAAAATACCTCAAAAGAATTAAGGTGGCATGATATCGCGATAGATTCCCATGTTATTGTTATAAAGGTCAAAAGCACTCAAGTTTGAGGGTGATGATGCGATGTCATGACATGTATGTGTTGTGGTCACCATAGTATAAAGTAAATCAAATATTTTGTCAATTTTTATCCTTCCATGACCATTACATATTAGGGGTGACAAGCATATTCAATAATGAAGAGTGGCCTTGATTTCATGCTTTTTCCCACTACTTCTCTATACGCATGAAGCATTTGATAAAAAGTTAGATATTGAACATCCTTTTCCATTTTTTTAAGCGAAAAACCTCGTACGGGGCCACCTTGGTCTAAGAGACCATGAACAGGGGGTTCTACACCGTCAAAGTCACCCGGGGGTCGCACCCAGCCCTGCACAACATTATCAATTGGATTTTGGGTACCCAATTCAGCTTTTTGGTAGGGTGGAGATTTGAACCTGGGACCTCCCTTGGAGGATTGCCCTATCCTATCCAACTCACCTACAACACCTGGGTAAAAACTAATTTATAGTGGAAAACACCCCTTTCGAGGTGCCACTTTCAACGGGTTGGGCATAGGAGGAATGGAGCCTTGTCGGCCTCTACCAACACATAGGACATTCCTAACTATACCATATATCTGTAGGATGGAGACAAGGGGAATGGAACCTAGGTCGGCCTCTACCAGCACCCAGGGCATTTACCATTGCACCACAACAAGTAGATAAAAACTAATTTATAGTGGAAAACACCCCTTTCAAGGTGCCACTTTCAATAGGTTGGGCATAGGAGGAATGGAGCCTTGTCGGCCTCTACCAACACATAGGACATTCCTAACTATACCATATATCTGCAAGATGGAGACAAGGGGAATGGAACCTAGTTCGGCCTCTACCAACACCCAGGGCATTTACCACTGCACCACAACAAGCATATTAAATTATTTTATAGTGGAAAACACCCCTTTCGAGGTGCCACTTTCAACATGTTGGGCATAGGAGGAATGGAGCCTTGTCGGCCTCTACCAACACATAGGACATTCCTAACTATACCATATATCTGCAAGATGGATACAAGGGGAATAGAACCTGGGTCGGCCTCTACCAGCACCCAGGGCATTTACCACTACACCACAACAAGCAGATAAACTATTTTATAGTGGAAAACACCCCTTTTGAGGTACCACTTTCAACAGGTTGGGCATAGGAGGAATGGAGCCTTGTCGGCCTCTACCAGCACATAGGACATTCCTAACTATACCATATATCTGTAGGATGGAGACAAGGGGAATGGAACCTAGGTCGGCCTCTACCAGCACCCAAGGCATTTACCACTACACCACAACAAGCAGATTTAAACTAATTTATAGTGGAAAACACCCCTTTCGAGGTGCCACTTTCAACAGGTTGGGCATAGGAGGAATGGAGCCTTGTTGGCCTCTACAAGCACATAGGACATTCCTAACTATACCATATATCTACAGGATAGAGACAAGGGGAATGGAACCTGGGTCGGCCTCTACCAGCACCAAGGGCATTTACCACTACACCACAATAAGCAGATCATCCTTTTCCATTTTTGGGATCAACGTTACTGCATGACATTTTTTTTATTAGGCTAGCCACCTAGCATTCTATTGTAACAATTTTTTATACTTTTCTTGTAGGTATTGAACCATAAAGGTAATATAAATAAGAGCGTTGGCATCTTGTGTAAGGTTTGGCTCTTAGCCGTTTACAAGTTGTATGTACTAATATTTTTTGGAAGGAGCAATACAACAAAGATCTCTATTTAACCTCTGGTTCAACATCTTTAAAAACATGTATGTATGAAGGTTTCTAATTAGCTAGGTGAATATGCATGACATTAATTTTGTTATATAAATTCTTGTGCATGTTTATTATTTGGTCCTAGAACTAATAGTCTGTGAAGCTATATATTGATTAAATATTATTCTGTGTATGATAAATAGTTGATTGGTCTATTAGGATGTCTTACTAATTGCTTAATTTCATGGTCTTTGTTCATTTCTTGTTGTTGCCTTATTTGTACCATCTTAAGTTCTAGCTTTGGCTACATTTACTCTCTTTCAACACTCTTTTCTCTTCTCCATTATAGTTTTATCTAGTTAGAACCTCACAAAAGCCAACTTTCTCTAGAGATTGAATTGGTTGAGCTTTGCATCTTTCCCGTTCATTCAATGTTGGTCATGTCTTGGGTGCAATAATCAACCATTGGTAGCTTTTGGATCAAATTTTTTTGGCATGCCTAGTGGGACCCAAAGGTCCCATGTTATTCATAAAATAGAACATAGTGATGCTCTGGTTTATCCAGTTTTTGTATTGTCACCTGGTGACTCACCTGCAAATGGAACTCAAATGTTATGACTATTTGCCTTTACAATTCCATATCATAATATTCTACATATAGTTATAAACCCATTGTATGACCAACAGTTTTTGGCATACCCAGTGGGACTCTCCATATCCCACTATTAGGAAAAAATAGGGTTCGATGATACCCTATTTTAGTGCAATAGGATTTCTTAAATCACCTAGTGAATCTACTTAGAAATCTAGATTCATATCCATGATAAATTGCATTTTAGTTTTAAATCCCCTTAAAATATGATGCTAATCCCTATTTTCCTGAGCACCCAAGATATGATAGGTGAAATAAGGAATCATGATCATTTGGCTACTTCCTCTTAAATAAAGAGCTCTAGAATTTTGAAATATCAATGCCACATCAAATATCAATGGCTCAATGACATTATCCCTAATGGAATTATATAGGTCCCATTAATATTCAGTACGTGCATAATATTCCTAAGGCTACTTTGAAAACTCTACCAACCTTTTATGGTATAGAGAAGATAATATTTGAGCATTGTCAAGATGTGGATTATTTAGCTATAATGCATAATATCACATTTGAATATGTGATGCTTAAACTACTTTATCTCTCTCTCAAGGGGAAAGTGTCAATGTGGTATAAAACTCTAGAATACCAAAGTATCTATATATGGGCAGATCTAGCAAAAGCTCTCATTGATGCCTTTGAAAAATTTGGATATATCTTCTTTCCACTCACTCAAATCCCATTCATTAAAAGAGTGTCCCATAAAAACATATTTTATTTCAATATTTGATTCTAAATAATATGGAGAAGGATCCCTATTGAATTTCAGCCATCCCCTGCTCAAGCATATCTCTCTTATATCCGCACTTTCCACCTTGATATAAGAATTCATATTCAACAAAATGGAGTAAAGGATTTCCCACAAGTTTTCAAGGAAGCTATCCATGCTGAGAATATATTGATTCAAGTAGGAAAAATATCACCTAGATAAATTCCCTATCCCCTCCAAAGCTTAGTCTGCATATCTTCCCCAGGAGAGGTTAGGTCACACCTATACCACATTATAGAAAGTAGTTTTTCTACCAAATATCAAGAAAATAGGCATTGAAAAAAGTAAGAATTTAATGTGGAGATTCAAAGGGTGTCTTAGGAAGTGAAAGTTATGGAAGGACAGATCTTAGATCCTAATGTTGATGAGTTTGTAGTGCATCAACCACACGGTTTTTAGGAGAAAATTCTAAAGATCAAGAATAGTAGGACCATGATGAAAAATGGGAGAATGATCTAACCATTTTTAGACCCTTGTTTCATGATGAAATTTATTTTGAAAAATAAAAGGATCATTTGGAGCAAGTGAGTCTCTTTTCTTTGATGGATAACATTGAAGAACACAAGCTTATATTGAGAGGGGGGTGAATAGTATAAGACCACTTTTTACTTTTCTTTCCCAATCAATATTATGAAATGTAAAGATAGCAATATCAATATAAGTATTCAAAGCAATGCATTAATCATCACACACAAAAGAGACACCATAATTTACGTGGTTCACCTAATGTGGGCTACTCCATGGAGAAAATCTTTCACTAAAATTTTCTCAACCAATATCTTTGGAATCCTTTCCCTATTACAATGTTTATGGACCTTTGTACAAAGGAGATACCAATCCCCCAAATCAAGTTCATGGATATCTATCTATAATAGAACTCCTTCTCCTCTACTTTGGTTGGTGATCCTCTAGAAGACTACTACCTATGCTGCACTAGCTTGTAGATCTCTCTCCACTTGAGACTCTTGTCATCACTCATAAGACCTATCCTCACTACCCTAGATAATGGATTTCTATCCACTGGAGACTACTATCCTTTGCTCTCTGTCACCCCTAAATCTGTGTCTCAAATATGCACTAAACATGATCCTTCGATCTAGCACAAATCTACTCAATATCTATCTTTGGTCTAGCACAAATCTATCCTAAAATATACACCAAACTCCATTCTTAATTTTGTACTAAACACAGTCCTTTGGTATAGTACAAATATGTCCTCAATCTCTATCCTCAAGCCTTAACTCAAAGCTTGACTCAATCTCAAATCAACTCTACTAGATCTGTCCCAAACCTTAAATCAAGGTCTGAACAAATCAATCACTTCTGCTCTCAAGTATTCTCAAAGACTTATCTTAAATATGCTTTGTAAGCTTCCTCAAAATCTCACACTAATCTATCCACAAGTTCTCTCTAGAACTTGATCAAATATGCTCTACAAGTCCTCTCTAGAACTTGTTCAAAATTTGCTCTACAAGTCCTCTCTAGAACTTGCTCAAATCTGCTCCACAAGTCCTCTCTAGAACTTGTCTAAATTTGCTCCACAAGTCCTCTCTAGAACTTGCTCAAATCTGCTCCACAAGTCCTCTCTAGAACTTGTCCAAGTTTACTCTCAATATGTATTGTAAGCTTCCACAAAAGCTTACTCAAATCTATTCACAAGTCTTCTCAAAGACTTACCTCAAATCTGCTCAACAAGTCCACACAAGAACTTGTCCAATCTCATAGAAACATAAAGAGAATTGTTAGAGACTCAATATGTTCTACACTTATAACAATGCTCAATTACTTTCAATCACTCTCTTAGAAACATAAGGAGAATTGTTAGAGATTCAATATGCTTATTATTCACCTCAATACCCAATCACTTTCTCAAATCAATTTAGAATATAGAATAGTTTGTTTTATGGAACTTGAATAATCACTTCACACACCCACTTGACTATGCTTAACCAACTCTACTCAACCAATCACTCAATGAAATAATTCTTGATCACAAACCCTAGTCCAAGCATATGCTATTCAATAAATTCTTTTCCAACAATGCTCAACAACCAATCTCACATAACAATTATACTCAAACCCTAGTTCAATTTCTTTACACAACCAATAACTTCAACAACAATGCTTATAAAACAATCTTCACATAGCAATGATACTCAAACACTAGTTCAAGTTCTTCACACAACCAATGACTTCAACAAAAATGCTTATAAAACAAGGTTTTAACAACAACTCTTTATTTGTTTATGGAAAGGAAGCACAGGGGCAAACCTGTAGCGATTTCGCTACAGTTCTGGAGAAAAACTGCTTGCAGGAAAAACGTCGCGATTTCGCGACTAGTTTTGGTAATGGGCACCTCGGGGGTGAACATGTCGCGATTTCGCGACACTTTTGCGGATGGGGCGCCCATTGGTTTTCTTGTCACGATTTCGCTACACTTCCGGCCAAGTGGGGCTCCAAGGAAAAGCCGTCGCGATGTCACGACACTTTCTCAAAGTTGCTGATCAAAGGGGTCCTCGTCGCGATTTCGCGACATTTTCGGGGAGCAGGTGCCTTCAGGATTTCTCATCGCGATTTCGCGACGCTTTTGGCGTTTGGGTGATTTGGTGCTGTGCTGTCGCGATTTCGTGACTTTTTTCGTGTGTTGTGGTTCCGGCGCTTTTTGTCGCGATATCGCGACATGTCGCGATTTCGCGACTTGTCGCGTTATCGCGACTGGTTGTTGTGGCGCGGCGGTTTTTTGGTTTGGTGTCGCGATTTCGCGACATGTCGCGTTTTCGCGACATGTCGCGTTTTCGCGCCCTTTGTACTTCTGGTCTCTTTGCGCTTGGTTGGGATGCCCTTTCTCCCTCTTGTAACTGTCTTTTGTTTTAATACAAGTTTTTTTCATTTTTTTCAAAAAAAAAACAACTCTTTATTCGAGAAAACCTTGAAGTATTAACTCAACACACTCAATATGAAATCCTAATCAAGTCTTTTTCACTCCAAACTTATTTTCCAGAAAACCAACCAATCAACTTAACTATGGAAGAATGTGCTCATACCTTTTTCTTGATGATGAAGGAATCTCATAAATCTGCCACAATCACAAACACTTCTTTTCCAAGATCAAAGAAATTATAAGATGATAAACTCCCTCAAAAATACAATGTAAATATCAAGACACATATACACCTTATCACTCCATATTTAAGAAAACAATCATCAACATTTACAAAAAAAATAATTCACCACTTACACCTTATAATCTCCCAATTAAAATAATATTCAATGTACTTTTTTTTTTCAAAATAATTCAATGCAAGAAGTTCCCTTTATCCTTTTAAAACTTCAACAAATCAATGTGACACAAACACTTTATTCAAAAATAAAGCTAACTCCTTATTCCTCCAACTTATCAAAAATAATAATAATAAATATTTTAAGCAACCCTTTTAACTCCCTAAGACCTCATGTCAAACTTTAGGCAACACAAAAATAATAATCAAAATTTATTACCTTGGCCTTGGTGGGAATCGAACTCACAACATAGCCTCAACCAATGCCCTAGCCATGGCTCCAACTTCCGCACAAGCTAGGCGCTCGCTTGGGGAGTGGAGAGCACCACGTGCTCTATGAAGCTCCCCGCTTTGCCAAGAAAAATGTGTGCCTTCCCCTTTGGTGCTTCCAACACAAACAAAATCACCAAACACACTCCCGCCGTGTTTCGAACGTAGGTCACCAAGTGCCCAAACACTCTAACCACTGCCTTCTTTCCACTAGGCCATGCTACCCATATGGCTTCCAACTTTTGGCACTTTTTGTTTTTGTCTCTATTCACTAGCACATAAAATAAAATTCGCTTCTCTTTTTCCACACGATCTCTCAACACAATTGCACGCATTAACATTCGAGAAAAAGGATAAATTTAATGCCTCTAAGGCATGGGTATATATATTGATTTCCTCCTTCATGCATACACATCGGCGCTCGAATTTCCTTCAAACTTTTAGATGTCGATGCTTTTTATTTTCCTTTAAACTTTATTAATTTATAAATTATTTAAATTCTTTTGAATTTAAATTTTATAAATTAATTCTTTAAAACCCTTTGGTTTTATTAAGTCCATATCTCATTGTACAACTTTGTATAAATAATATTTATTTATAAAATTTAAATTCAAGTTGAATTTAAATATTTTATAAAATAAATATTAAACCTTCCTTTAGCTTTGCAATAAGCTTCCTTGGGTTTTTATGAAAAACCTTTTAACTTATGCTTCCACATAATATTAAAAATATTATGCAACCCTTTTACATTTAACCTTTGCATTGTTCCTTTACATATTCCTTGACATCAATCATGACTTCATTCCTTGACATCAATGATTACTTCATTCCTTGACATCAATGACAACTTTGACTTAATGACTCAAAATGTCCAACAATCTCCCCCTTTGTCATTGATGGCAACCCAAATTTTTTTTACTGAAAACTTGATTATTTCTTTGTTCTGCTCCCCCTGGGACATTGCTCCCCATGGCCCAATGCTCTCTCCTTTTTTACTCAAATACCAAATCTCCCCCCTTACTCAAATCTCTCCCCCTTTGACATCAATGGCAAAGGGTCACCTTTGGGGCTCGGGGCTAAGAATGAGCCTCTTAGCTTAGCCCCTCCCCCACCTCCTCTTGAGGTGGTTAATTATGGGGTGGGAGTATTTCTACTCCCAGAAAGTATTGTTCTTTACCTTTATCCTCTTTCCTTATTATTTGATCCTTCTAATTCCTCTGATTGTTTCTTTCCATGTCCATGTTCCTGTCCATGTCTACATTCTTGTTCCTATTATTATTCATGTTCATGTTATTATTCATATCCATGTTCCTATTCCTGTTCATATCCATGTTTCTGTTCCTATTCATATCCATGTTCCTGTTCCTATTTTATTTTGGAATGTTTGCTCTACACCACTTTGTTGTGTGGCCATAATTATTGCACTTATAACACTTAATGTTATTATTCCTTGGAGGTGCAAATGTCTTAGGATTTCTCCTAGTGAAGCCATACATTCTTCTACAATGAACCTTGCAATTCATTACCTTGTGACCAAAAATGATTACATGAGTAGCAATACCCATGGAAAATTTGTTTGTTCCCATATTCCTATCTTTCATGTGTCCTACACTGTGAAGCCATGTGCCCAAACCTGTGACATGAAAAACATCTTCCATTGAAGTTTCCTTGTCTTGACCTCATTGGTCTCTTAGTCTCTCTTGACCTATTATGATTGTTGTTCCATTTGTATCTTCTTTGTGCATTGTTCCCATTCTTGTTGAACTCTCTATTGTCCAACTCATATTCAGATGTCTCACTTTATTTTACACTATCTTCTTCTGAAGTATCTTCATCTAAAGTTTCTTCTCCTCCAGAACTTGAGGTTGACTTTCCTTCCCATCTCTTTTGAACCTGTTCAAATCCAAGACATGTTTTGCTTGATGTAGGCTTTTGTATCTTGATGAACTTATCCAAGTTCTTTGAGTTGTTTTTGAACCCTTTTAGCTTGACTTTGGAGTCTTCTAAATCTTCTCTTAGTAGTGCCACTTCTTGTGCTAACTTTTCACATTCTAAGATCTTTGCTTCTAACTTATCCTTGAACCTTTTTACCTTAGCCTTTGATTTTTCTAAATCCTCTATAAGCAATCTTCTCTCTTCATCACATTCTTGAAATTGAATTTCAATTTTAGAGTGTTGCTTTCTTACCTTCTTTACCGTGTCAAGGGCATAAATAAGTTCTCCCTTGAGATCATATCCATATTTCTCTGAATATTCCTCTATTTTTTTACCTTTGTCCACATATTTATTTTCTATTGGCTTATCTTCTGTAGGATCATCTTCTCCCTCTTCTAGTGCCATTAGAAGGTTTTCATCTGGTCCTTCAAGTGTATCTTCATATTCATCATCACTGAAACTATAACCATCCCTTGTACAACTATCTTCAAGGTGTCCAAAGTTACCACATCTAAAACACTTGAGAATTACTAGAGTCCTTTTCTTAACTTGTTCTTTTTCTTCAATCATAAATAGGACTTCATCTCTATCATTATCTGAAAAACTAGCATCACTATCACTTGAGTACTTACTTGCCTTATCCGTATAGTAGCTTCTCTTTTGCCTTTGAAATAACTTCTTTCCTTGTCTGCTTTGTCCATCCTTGCTTTTCTTTTGGTACTTGTATCTTTCTAATTCCCTATTCTTGTGATCCTATTTTTCTTCATCATTGTTATTCTTAGCTTCTTGACATTAAGTTGCATAATGACCATACTTTCCACAATTGAAACATTTAATAGATCTTGTATCTCTAGATCTTCTTGAATCCTTATTCCTTCTGCCATAATTTGCTTCTTCATCATTGGATGACTCATTGCTTGATTCTGACTTCTTACCCTTTGTCTTCTTGATTGCTTTGAAGGCTGCTTCCTTCTGGGGATTAGGTTCCTCTTTTGTTCTCATCTCAAATGTTGTAAGAATACCAAGCAACATATCTCTTGTCAAAGAATCACCATCTATTGACTCTTCTATAGCAGAAACCTTTTCACTAAATATTTTTGGAAGAGTTCTTAAGACCTTGTCACAAACATCTGATTCATCAATCTTCATTCCAAGTCCTTGCATATCATTAACAACCTCATCAATTCAAAGTAGATAAGTACTAATATTTTCCTCATCCTTCATTCTTAATTCTTCAAATTGTCCTTTGAGATTTTGTATCTTTGCTTTCTTGACACTTTTATCTCCTTCATATATATTTTGCAGTTTATCCCACATTTCTTTTGCAGTTTGACAATGCATAACTTTCATAGACTATGTTCTATGCAAACCTCTCAAAAGTGCATTCATTGCTTTTGAATTGTAATGTTGTAGGAGCTTACCTTCCTTATATATAGGAGGATTAATTAAGGGATCGTATCCAATTTCAACTACTTCCCAAATTTCATTGCCAAGTGCCATTAGGTAGATATTCATTCTCATACTCCAATATATATAGTCACTTCCATCAAATACTGGTACTAAATTATCTGAAGGACACATTCTTAGAATCCATTATGTTCTTGTTAGCTTTTCCTTCAAGCTGTTAAACTCTTCTGAAGGAACCCGCTCTGATACCAATTGAAGAACACAAGCTTATACTGAGAGGGGGATGAATAGTATAATACCACTTTTTACTTTTCTTTCCCAATAAATATTATGCAATGTATAGATAGCAATATCAATAGCAGTAATCAAAATCAATGCAAAAATCACCACACACAATAGAGACACCACAATTTACGTGGTTCACCCAATGTGGGCTACTCCATGGAGAAAATATTTCACTAAAATTTTCTCAATCAATATCTTGGGAATCCTTTCCCTATTACAATGTTTATGGACCTCTATCCAAAGGAGATACCAATCCCCTAAATCAAGTTCGTGGATCTCTATCCATAGGAGAACTCCTTCTCCTACTCTGGATGGTGATCCTCTAGAAGACTACTACCTCCACTACACTAGCTTGTGGATCTCTCTCCACTGAAGACTCTTGTCCTCACTCATAAGACCTATCCTCACTGCCCTAGCTAATGGATATCTATCCACTAGAGACTACTATCCTCTGCTATCTGTCACATCCAAAGCTCTATCTCAAATCTACACTAAATACAGTCCTTCGGTCTAGCACAAATTTGCTCAATCTCTATCTCTAGTCTGGCACAAACCTGTCCTCAAATATGCACCAAACTCTATTCTCAATTCTGCACTAAACATAGTCCTTCGGTCTAGCACAAATCTATCCTCAATATCTTTCCTCAAGCCTTAACTCAAAGCTTGACTCAATCTCAAATCAACTCTTCTGGATCTACCCCAAACCTTAACTCAAGGTTTGAACAAATCAATCACTTTTGCTCTCAAGTCTTCTCAAATACTTATATTAAATCTGCTTTGTAAGCTTCCTCAAAAGCTCACACTAATCTATCCACAAGTCCTCTCTAGAACTTGCTCAAATATGCTCTACAAGTCCTCTCTAGAACTTGTTCAAAATCTTCTCTACAAGTCCTCTCTAGAACTTGTCCAAATCTACTCCACAAGTCCTCTCTATAACTTGTCCAAATCTGCTCCACAAGTCCTCTCTAGAACTTGCTCAAATCTGCTCCACAAGTCCTCTCTAGAACTTGTCCAAGTTTACTCTCAATATGTATTGTAAGCTTCCACAAAAGCTTACTCAAATCTATTCACAAGTCTTCTCAAAGACTTACCTCAAATCTGCTCAACAAGTCCACACAAGAACTTTTCCAATCTCATAGAAACATAAAGAGAATTGTTAGAGACTCAATATGTTCTACACTTATCACAATGCTCAATTACTTTCAATCACTCTCTTAGAAACATAAGGAGAATTGTTAGAGACTCAATATGCTTCTTATTCACCTCAATGCCCAATCACTTTCTCAAATCAATTCAGAATATAGAATAGTTTGTTTTATGGAACTTGAACAATCACTTCACACACCCACTTGACTAGGCTCAACCAACTCTACTCAACCAATCACTCAATGAAATAATTCTTGCTCACAAACCCTAGTCCAAGCATATGACATTCACTCAAAAATTTTCCAATAATGCTCAACAACCAATCTCACATAACAATGATACTCAAACCCTAGTTCAAGTTCTTTACACAACCAATGGCTTCAACAACAATGCTTATAAAATAATCTTCACATAGCAATGATACTCAAACCCTAGTTCAAGTTCTTCACACAACCAATGGCTTCAACAACAATGCTTATAAAACAAGGTTTTAACAACTCTTTATTTCAGAAAACCTTGAAGCATTAACTCAACACACTCAATAGGAAATCCTAATCAAGTCCTTTTCACTCCAAACTTATTTTCCAGAAAACCAACCAATCAACTTAACTATGGAAGAATGTGCTCATACATTTTTCTTGATGATGAAGGAATCTCATAAATCTGCCACAATCACAAACACTTCTTTGCCAAGCTCAAAGAAATTATAAGATGATAAACTCCCTCAAAAATACAATGTAAATATCAAGACACATATACACCTTATCACTCCATCTTTAAGAAAACAATCATCAACATTTACAAAAATAATAATTCACCACTTACACCTTATAATCTCCCAATTAAAATAATATTCAATGTACTCTTCTTTTCAAAATAATTCAATGCAAGAAGTTCCCTTTATCCTTTTAAAACTTCAACAAATCAATGTGACATAAACACTTTATTCAAAAATAAAGCTAACTCCTTATTCCTCCAACTTATCAAAAATAATAATCAAAAAATATTTTAAGCAACCCTTTTAACTCCCTAAGACCTCATGTCAAACTTTAGGCAACACAAAAATAATAATCAAAATTTATTACCTTGGCCTTGGTGGGAATCGAACTCACAATGCAGCCTCAACCAATGCCCTAGCCATGACTCCAACCGCCACATGAGCTAGGTGCTCACTTGGGGAGTGGAGAGCACCATGTGCTCTATGAAGCTCCCCACTTTGCCAAGCAAAACATGCACCTTCCCCTTTGGCGCTTCCAACACAAATAAAATCACCAAACATGCTATCGTCGCATTTCGAACATAGGTCACCGAGCGCCCAAACACTCTAACCACTGCCTTCTTACCACTAGGCCACGTTGCCCAGATGGCTTCCAACTTTTGGCACTTTTCGTTTTTGTCTCTATTCGTTGGAAAATAAAACAAAATTCGCTTCTCTTTTTTCGCACGAGCTCTCAACACAATTGCACGCATTAACGTTCGAGAAAAAGGATAAATTTAATGCCTCTAAGGCATGGGTATATATATTGATTTCCTCCTTCATGCATACACGTCGATGCTCGAATTTCCTTCAAAATTTTAGATGTCGACGCTTTTTATTTTCCTTTAAACTTTATTAATTTATAAATTATTTAAATTCTTTTGAATTTAAATTTTATAAATTAATTCTTTAAAACCCTTTGGTTTTATTAAGGCCATATCTCATTGTACAACTTTGTATAAATAATATTTATTTATAAAATTTAAATTCAAGTTGAATTTAAATATTTTATAAAATAAATATTAAACCTTCCTTTAGCTTTGCAATAAGCTTCCTTGGGTTTTTATGAAAAACCTTTTAACTTATGCTTCCACATAATATTATTAAATGTATAAGGAAGTGGTAAATTTTGAGGATGGTGGGAGCAAGAGCAGGAGTGGACATAGGCGTAAGAGCGGAAGCAGGATGGGGAGCAAGCATAACCTCTGAGTTTGGACCTACAGGTTCTACTATGGGATCTGGGCCAGACATGGGGCCAGGGTAGGCAGGTGAGCAAGGTGGGGATAGGATTATGGATGCTAGACCCCTTGGCAACATTTATGCAAGTGCAGGCCTTGGGAAAAAACTACCCGATAGAGGTCAAGGTTCTGGCCCAGAGAGCCCAAACCCTCTTTCCAGTAGATCCTATCTAGGGATAGTGCAAAGGGATGCACATCTCCATCCAGGATGATTTCTACTCGAATTTGTGATAGGGTCCTCCTCCTTGGTGGGGAAATTCATAGGAGGGCACCCAAACATGGAAACCATCCGATGCTGGGTGGCCTCCAAGTGGAAAATTTTAGGGCACATGTAGCTCGTGGCCCTAACCAAGGGTTTCTTTCTCATCAAGCTCAACAATAGTGATGAATCTAGTAGGATTATCTCTGGTGGGTCCTAGTTCCTACAGTGCAAAAGCATCTTCCTTAGGTGCTATGGAACTAACTTTAATCCCAACACCCAAATCATTAACATCACCCCGATTTAGGTTTGCCTCCCTGAACTCCCCTTTCATTTGTGGTAGGAGGACGTCCTGAGGTTCATAATGTAAGAAGTTAGTGAATTAGTTACCTTTGATACTGATACCAAGGTAGGGTCCCACATGGTCCATGCCAGGTTCTACGTTAATGCAAACCTTGAATCCGAACTCCCTTCTATGGTTACTATTTCTTGAGGATCCTTCTTCTAGAGCCAAACCCTAATCTATGAGAATAAACCAACCTTCTTACCTCTATGCAGCACACAGGGGCACCTTCCCCACTAATGCCCATTTTCCAAGAAGGCTGGTGTGTCGCACCTCGATAACCCCCCTCATCGACCCAGCAGGACCCCCTCCCATGGGTCCCCATGTGGCGATCACAGCACCCCAAGATGGCACAAAAAATAGATAGATTCTACTGCTGCTGAGGAAAATCAGATGGATCCCAATCACTCAGATGCTTAGCCCTAGGTATGTCTTAACCATAAACCCCCTCTTTTCAGTCTTTAAGAACCTTTGAGGTGTGTAGAGAAAATATCCTCTAAGGCTGCCACGGTCCCTATTTTCTAGACAAGCCCATAGGTCGACCCTACCCTAGCTCAATTCGAGGAAGCCCCTTCCATAAATTGTGAGTTGTCAGGCCTCCACAACCCCCACCCTTCCCCCTCACCCCTGGTGGATGGGGTACCCCCTACCACCCCTGGTACCCCCTACTCAATCCCCTTCCCCTCCTTACTTCTTTCCCCTCTTCCCACCCTTCCTCAGAGTGTAGTTCTGAGAGGTCTATGGAGGCCGATCCTAGAAGTTCCCAGTCCGAGCATGAAGATTTTAGCCCCAAAAAGACCCACAACAAGAATTTTACCACCGAATTTGGAAGAAAAAAGAAGAGAGGTCATCCCACCCTTGGTGACCAACGTAACAAGCTCACTAAGGATGATATTGCTAGCAGCTCCCAGGCGACCCTCCTTGACGATTCTATGAGTTTTTTGAAAGTTGATTCCCAGATATCCAAACCCCCCACCCAGGCTAGGAAGGGAGACAAGATACTCCTCAATGGTTTCAAATGAATCTCATCACCTGGAATGTGATGAGGCTCAATAGCACCCCCAAGAAAAGGATCCTTGCTCAGCTTCACAAGGACCATAGGCCAACTATTCTCCTCCTTCAAGAGACCAAACTTGATGAAGTGTCCTCCTCGAGGGTCGCCAAAGCTATTTGGAGGAAAAATATTTTTTTGTCCACCCCAGGCTTAGGCATAGCTGGAGGGCTACTATATCTTTGGTACTTGCGCTCCTTTGAGGGGAGACAAATTTAGTCATCCCCCATAATCACCAATATCCTGATCCACTATTTAAAGTCAGGGTAGTCCTATATTATTTCCAATGTTTATGTCCCCAATAGCCCAAATGGAAGAGTGGCATTATGTAATGAAATTAGCATCATGAGGGAGGTGTTTGCTCCTCTCCCCTGGATTATTGTAGGTGACTTCAATAGTCCCCTCTTTCCCTATGACAAGAGTGAAGGTCTAGTGATGGCAACTAAAAGTATGGAGGATTTTTGGGCCTTTCCTGATACCAATGAGCTCATGGATGTTCACCTAAAAGGATCCAAGTACACCTAGACTAACAGAATATCAGGATCCCAAATCATTTAGGTCATACTGGATAGAGTTTTCCTATCCAGGGAAGCCATCCCCTTGTTCACTAACGCAACCCTCCTGACCCTTCCTATAGTTGGATTTGATCATAGCCTCCTCCTCCTTAAATATGGTAAGCATCCCTCCCACAAGTACCCCTTTCGATTCAAGTCCATGTGGCTACACCACTCAAATTTTAGGGCTCAGGTGGCCTGCTGGTGGGATTGCCTAGTCCTAGGGTGCCTTACTGAGCAAATATACCAAAAATTGAGACTCCTCAAAGACAAGCTCAAGATTTGGAATAAGGAGGTATTTGGAAACATCTTCGAGAGCAAATAAATACTCAAGAAACAACTAGAATATTTTGATCTCAGATTTTAGGAAGGGTGCTAGGACCCAGGAGTGTGAGAGGAGGAGCACTCAGTCCTACTCGAGTATCACAATGTCTTAGCCAAGGAGGAAACCTTCTAGAGATAGAAGTCAAGGGCCCTATGGCTAGTTGATGGTGATGCCAATACTATGTTTTTTACACCTCGAACCTCAAAAATAGGAGCTCAAATAGAATCCTCAAGCTTATATGTAGTGATGGCAGGGTAACCAAAGAGGAGGAGGACATCAGTTCGAAGCTATGGGTTTCTTTCAAGAGCTTCTCGGTGATGAGCCTCAATCATCTCCCTTGGTGGTGAAGACACTACTTGGAGCACATTCCCCCCTTGGTCCTAGCCCATTCAAATGAGATGCTTCTTCGACCCCTCTCAAATGAAGAAATCAGTGCAACTATGTTTTCCATGAAAGCAGATTCTGCCCCTGGTCCAGACTGGTTCCACCCTCGATATTTCCAATCCTTCTAGGACCTCATTGACCAAGAAGTGTGTGCAAAAATTTGACACCTCTAGTTCGCTAGCTCCATCCCTAGAGGCATCAATTCTACCTTCATTTCCTTGATTCCCAAGTCCTAGGTGAACATATCTGTAGCCAATTTTCACTTCATCAACCTGTGCAATGTCCTCTATAAAATCCTGACCAAGTCCCTGGTAACCGGACTCAAAGACATTCTTCCCCTGATCATTACCCCCATCTAGGGAAGCTCTATCAAAGGAAGGCTTATCATAGATGGGATCATCATCATACATGAGGTCCTTCACTCTGCCCTCCTTTCTAAGAAGTCATCCTTCTTGTTCAAACTTGACATGAATAACTTTGACAGAGTCAACTGGGAGTTCCTCTTCGGCGTCCTCCTAAATTTCGGGTTCCATCCCTCCAAGGTCAACCTCATCAATAACTGTGTGTCTTCCCCTTGGTTCTTTGTCTTGATCAATGGCTCCCTGGATGGGTTCTTCCCCAGTTATAGAGGCCTTCGTTAAAGTGATCCCTTGTACTTGATTCTTTTCATCATCCTGGTTGAGGCCCTGGGCCACACCATCTTGAGTGCTACTTCCTACAGTCTCATCTCTGGCATAAGGACTATTCCTGAGCTACCCCTAGTGTCCCATTAGCAATTTGTGGATGACACCATTCTTGCCACCTTTGTGTCTATCCCTTAAGCCAAGGTAATCAAGAAGATATTGATCCTATATGAAGATGCGACTGGGCAGAAGATCAATATTTGTAAAAGAAAAATATATTTCCTTCACACCCCCTAGCTAGGCAAGCCTGGATCGGGCAGATCTTGGGCTGCACCTCTGACACCCTTCCCTTCACCTACCTTGGGCTACCCCTGTTCATAGGGTTTTCTTCCAAGGCCATGTGGAGTGGGATGATCGAGCAGGTCTAGTGGAAATTGGACTCTTGGAAGGGTCACCTCCTCTCCCAGGCATGTAGGGCCACCCTTACGTTCATTGTCCTCCAAAGTATTCTAGTGTACTTCATGTCTATCTTCAAAATATTTGCCTCAATTGCAGCCCATATTGAACAAATACAAAAATGGTTTTTGTGGTCTGGTAGTGAAGACAAGAAGAGGATCCCCCTGGTCTCCTGGACCCTTGTCTACAAACCTAAAGAGGAGGGAGGGATCAAGCTCAGGTAGGTCCCCCTTATGAATAAATCCCTTTTGGCCAAGCAAGCATTGAAGGTGTTCATAAATACCTAGGATGAATGGGTCAGTATTGTGTGTAGGAAATATCTCCATCAGCACCCTTTCCTTAGAAACTTCTAGCCAAGAGATGGATCGGCCTTCTGGAAATTCATGAACCTCACAAAAGACATTTTTAGGAAAGGGACCTGATGGATCCTTGGTGATGGGGCCAAGATCAACTTTTGGGAGGACAGGTGGATCCAAGATGAGGCCTTGAGTGCCAACAATGACCTCAAAGTCCTTAAACTAGGTCTATCGGCCTCCAAAGGGCCTAATGTGTCTGACTACTTGGTTAAGGATCAAGGGAAATACACCTAGGGGCCCATCTCAAACCCCCGCCACTCACTTCAAGTTTCTAGGCTCCAATGCCTCCTTGAGACTACCATCATCCCCTTTGATGGGGGGAGGATAGATGTGTCTAGCATAGCACTAGTAGTGGCTACTTCTCTTTCAAATCCACTTACGCCCTCCAAAGGGACCCAGTGGAGGTTCGTTTCATGGTCAAGTAGGTGTGGGCCAAAAATATGATCCCCAAGATCAGCTACTTTTTGTGGGCAGCCATCCAAAATAATATCCTTACTATTGATAATCTGGATAGGAGGGGCCTCCAAATCCCAAATAGATGCTTCCTTTGTTGTGATGTCTGGGAATAAACCAATCATCTCTTCCTCACTTGCCCCTTTATCATCGAGGCCATGGGCCACCTCCTCACCCTATTTTCCATATAGTGGGTTCCCCCAAGCTCCATCATTGACCTCTTTTCCCAATGGTCCAATCCCTTCATCCACCCCACCCTTCGCTCCCTTTGGGTGTTCTGCCTTCCCCACATACTTTGGCAAATTTGGCTTGAGCGTAATGGGCGAGCCTTCTCTTCCTCGACCCACAAATCCTAATTGATGGCAACCAATGTGATGGCCTTTGCCCTTGAGAACTCTTGCTCACTCCCCCTGAGTGACCCTCCCTGGAAGGTGAGTGAGGCTTCTATCCTCACCAACATTGGATTTCAGTCCCCCCTGACCCTCCCTAACCCCTTCCCTAGAGTTGTGATCGGGTGGGTTTCCCCTCCTCCCAGGTGGGTCAAAATTAATTTTGACGGTGCCTCCAAGGGCAACCTCGGCCCCTTGGGAGCTGGCAAGGCCATCTGAGACCACTCTAGGACCTTGATCTTGGCTTACACTGAGGCCTTGGCATGTAAAACAACAACTTCATGGAAGTAGTAGCGTTACTCCATGGGGTACTTGCCCTCTAGAAGGCCCCTAGTAAAGTGATCATCAAGGGTGACTCACTTAACATCATCAATGTTGTCCTCAGTAATAAGGACAACTCATGGCACATATACAATATTATCCAAGAGGTTTAGGCCATCTCTCTGGGGCTCCCCCAACATTCCATCCACCACATCTACAGAGAAGGAAACAAGGTGGCTAATTTTCTGGCCAATATCATAACTTCTTCAGAAGGGCTCAACATATGGACCAAGTATTTTCCCATCGGGCTGGTGCAAGAAGCATCCCAAGACCTCAATATCGATGCCATTCCAAAAACCTAGACTCCCTTGGAATTATGCCTGGATGACCTGGCTCCATGTTAGATGCAATCGCATGTGGGACATTAACCTTACTATGTTTCTCTCTGTGATGGTAGTTCCCAATGACATCCATGATCACGATCATTTTAGGGCAACCAATAGGCTATGTGTAGCACTAGGTGTCTCCCTCGCCAACATCCATGTCAAAGGCAGCTCGCAAACCTCCCATTTTTTTAGCATTCCCACAGGGCTTGTAGTTAGCACAGTGTGTGGGCCCATGCCACCTCAATTAAAGTGCCTTACTACTGACTTTGTGTCCTAGAATTACCCTAACTTGGTAGCCTAGGTGTGGTTTCCACCTACACAAGACTAGCCCTCTATGCCAACTCTACTGGTGCACCATGTGGAGTCCATCCCTAGGTTGCTTTCCCCTCACCGCCAAACCTGCCATCTACCTCGCTGGCCCTATCACTCTTTGATCATGTCTTCCCCTACCCTAGATGTCGAATCCCGATGCATGTGATCCCTTGCTACCTCTTCAACTTCCTCCCCATGTCTTTATATCCCTCTAAGGCCTGTCTCCTTCACCTTCCATTGCCCCATCCTTGCTATATTTTCTTGGTGAGCTTGTTCCCCTATCGGCCCCACTTCCTTCTAGCACTTTCTACCCTGGGTGATTTTTTAACCCACCATGTCAACTCCCAAGGCCATTTACATCGAGTCCAAGACCCCTTCTCTGTCCGAGTCTACTAGGGTATTTACTGATGTCAAGGAGTATAACCCCTTTCTAAGAAAATTCACTGGGCCTAATGAGGATATCACCCAGGGCTTCCTAGACACCTGGGATGAGGGCGAGGTCTAGGTGAAGGGGCTGCATTTCAGAGTCACCAGAGAATTCTTGTTCAAATTCACTGGTTTGCATCATGAGGAAAAGGGGAAGTTCATTCATCAAGATAAATACAATTGGGAGGAGGAGCTCTCCCACTTCCTAGAATATAATTGGGATAGGATGACTCTGTTAAGAACTGACCTCCCCAAACCATTCAACAAAGCCCTGGTTCCTGTGATGCAATTTATTACATGCGATGGCCCAGACTAGAAGTTGTTTAGTTTCCATCTAAGTTTCATTAACCACCTTTGCGGTGCCACATTGCTGAGAACTCCCCATTTTCTTCTTTACTCCCTAAGCCTTGCCATTGATAGAGCTTGAAAAAACTACTCTCACCCTTTCCACTAAGGACTTATGGCCATCCTCTATCGCCAAGCTCTATCCCATCAAACCTCGCTATAGAGTATTCCCCCTGGCCTCTATCCTACCCACTGAGACTGTCGCCTCCCCTGTCACCTCCCCTGCTGCTTCTAAGTCCAGAGAGGGCATTCCCAGTGACCCTGAATATTCCCCTCCCCCTAGAGATCATAGGAATACCTATAAATGAAAGGTATTGTCTCAGGTCCTTGGCAGTGTTTCAACACCTAGTGCAAGCTCTGCAAGAGAGGCAACCCCTGGTGGGAGCAGGTCCTCAACTAGACTCAATAAGCCCAAATTTGATGCCCCGAAAACCATAGAGATTAGCTCAAATTTTGAGAAATTTTTTTAGATCTTCTCAACTAGGATCCTCCTCGACATGGCAATAAACTTGCTCACCTTTGTTGCAAATGCAACTACAATAGCTATCAATGCCTTCAAGGAGCTCCGATGAAAGTTTGGGGATGGTCTCAATGGTGACGGGAATTAGTTCCCTGGTGCGAGGCCCCCCCTAGAGTTTCTCTGGGAGTTCACCTTGTGCAGCAAGGTGTACAAGGATGGTACTTGGTCTGCTCGATCCTAGGTCCCCCAAGCTACTATGGTTGGAGGTTTATTTCCAGTATCTAGCTTCTGTTCGAATCAGCAAGCGTATTCTGCAGGTTTGGTCCTAGGGACCTTGGTACCCCTGTTTTTACCTTTTTTCTTAGCAGGATGGGTTAATTTTGTTTGGGTTTATGACCTAGGGCTAGGTTGCAAGGCCTAGGGTTTTTATCTAGGGGTACACCCCAGTTTTTTTATTTTTATGTTGGTTCAAATATAAGTTGTGGCTTCTATTGTAAATGAGGTTTTGGGATCCTTCAAAAACCCACTGTATATAAAATTTGCTACCTATCAAAAAAAAATATTATGCAATCCTTTTGCCTTTAACCTTTGCATTGTTCCTTGACACATTCCTTGACATCAATGATGACTTCATTCCTTTAAATCAATGACAACTTTTACTTAATGACTCAAAATGTCCAACAAAAACAATAGCATGTAATTCTATACAGGGTTATGAAAGTCAGTAAAATGCAGGACCTTCATCATCTCAACATGGAGGTTATGAAGCTATTGATAGCTTACCTATACCACCATAAAGTAATGACTTGGTTAATAAAGTACTTTTCCACCACCCCACTTCAAAATATTAGACATAAAATTAGACTAGGTTTGAAGTGTATAAGAAGTTGTATTTCCCTACCACAATTATCAAACAAAGAATGGAGAGGGTGAAACATAGAAATATAGTTTTATTGAAATATCAAATACGGTGTTTTAAGGATTAGAACAGGATATTTTGATACCATACCAAGTGGAATTAATTTATATTGCCATCAAATACCCACACAAGCTTCTTCCTCCATCATTCAAATAACCCATCCTCCTCATTTTTACCTATCTCTCTTTCTAGATAAAGGGATATTGCATAACTATGTGATGAATACAAAATCTCAAGTTGTAATTATGCTATTGGAAAATTATAGAAGCCTAGGTCTAAGTACATATGTACAAGGGCTAGACATGTTGCATTTTTAGAAGAAACAATTGAAAAGGTTAGGAACCTTACACAAATTACCAATGTTGATATGCGAACACCTAGATCTAGCCATAATTCAAGATGTGGAAGTAGTTGATATCCCTCCATTGTTTGGGATATGTCTATCCCAAATTTTACTCAGATAATTGTAAGGACATGTGACATAGGTACAAGATCATATTTTTTTCTCATTAACCAAGGGTATCATCACAATTACTAACCAAGGTGTGCACGTCTTTTGCATTGAAATCTACACAAGGCAAAAGATGCACCCTACCAAAGAACCCATGTGCAATAGGGAAAATGCAAGTGTTAGTAATCCACCAAGAGTACACATTACTAAAATTGAACCTAATTTTTAGTTGTTTGATCAAATCCCTCATAGCAGCCCAATAACAAATTTTCAAGATCAAATGAATGCAAGGGACTGCAATTATCTCCTCCGTGAGGTGACAACTCTTGACGCATAATTGATCAAAATTGTAAGAATGCAAATGATAAACAACATGGGAACCCAATAAAATAGGGAATTATATGCACCACATAGAAAGATGACGTATCGTCCTAAGGATGATAAAATAATATAAAATACTTAGGTTTCCTTTCACACTCAAGGTACAAATAGTTCAAAAATGGAATGGGATTCTACTAATGATGGTTGGATGTTATGGTAAGAAGAACATGAAGAATGGCTAAAATTGTACACCATGTAGTTTGGATATTGCAGGTTCACGAGGTAGGTTTGCAAAAGACTCCAAAATCTAGACATGAGCATACACATCATATTTTGTGTACATATATGGCATATATCTATGGTGACTCACTATAGTCATTATGAATAAGTATGGTTGTCTCGGGTTGAAACATGTGTTTTACATCATTCTATACATTCACCTCAAAAGAGAAGAGAATTAATCAAGTAGATAATATTTCAAGAGATCAAAATTATAGTGAGATCATATGGGTCACCTAATGCAACCATTAATGTATAAAGCACATCATTATTAGTTTATGTTTCTTTTCCATACTTATTTTTATGAGTTTTCGCCTAACTTTGTAGTCTAATGGATAAAGATAAATAATTTTTGAAATAACATAAGGCTTTCTTAAGAATGTAATGTGATGACGGTAAATCCACTAAAGCACATGCAAGTGAAGAGTGAAGTCACACATCACATAGTATGATGTCACACTAGATCAGAAAATTTGTGTGGGGAAGACTCAATTGATGTATAATTAAATGGGGAAACGTAAGTGAAGAGGTCATCTAATGTGTAAATATCATTTCAAGTGTACAAAATATTACTCAAAATCTGTGAAGCATATATTTGTAATCATCATTTTACAAAATGCCCATCTTATCTTGACCTTATATAAAGGAGGGATATTATTAAGAAATCAAAGGATGAAGCTCTTGATGAAGAGAATGGATTTGATCATGCAGATAGGAAATTGCGGGAAGAAGCAAAGGTAGTGGGAGAAAATTCCATTTGTTTGTGTCTGACAGATAAATAAACATGAATGATTTCCACAAAAGGGTGTTATTTCATGGAAGTCTCCCTGCTCTTGGAAGGAATACACACACCAATAGAATATATTTACCAAGGTATGTCCTTTTTGGAAAGAATCCATGCACCAACAAAATATATTTATAAAGATATATCACCATTGGAGGCTTCCCTATTTTGTGTACCTCCAATTCCCATATTTCTTGCTCTTCTTTTCCCTATCTCTAACACTATAGTGTTTTTTTTTGTCGCTCACTTGTACAAATTTCATATCATTTTTATTGTTTGGTTTCCTCCTTTGTTTTTGGTGGAGTTCTATACTTTGTATTGTCTATATCCATTGCCTTCCTCCACCATTTTGAGTAAAAATATCAGGTTATACTTAGTACCCCTCTCCTTTGGATTCATTTTATGCATTTGTGCATATCATTTTGATCTTCTTTCTTGCATCTCTGTATATCCTTTCTTTATTTGTTGCTGATATTCTTCTAAGAATCAATATCCTACTCTCCTGGTAGTAGCTCCATCCTCACTCCATGTCCTTTTTTTGGGTTTTATCCTTTTATGAATTTAAAAAGAGTTGGCCCTGATAAGATGATTTGAGTTCATTAGACCTTACAAGCAAAATCCTCCTTGTGAGTCACCAAGAATGTGGGTGTTTTTTGTGCTCTCGCCCACTTAGTTTTTATTTTTTGAAAACTAGAACAAAAGGTAGCAAATATGGGTATAACATCATTCAGACAAGTTCTCCTTTGAATGATAAGAGATTTATGATTGAAGACAATGGAGGAATTGGGAAAATTGTTATGGTTTCATAGCATGTCCTTGTGTCATGATCAAAATATATTGAAGAAGCAAAGGAAAGTAAGTTATCATAATTTAATGAAATTTCACTGTGTCACAGTCAAAAGAGCTTGAAGAAGCAAAGGGTAGAAAGTTGTCATGATTTTGTGGTATGTCACTGCGTCACAATCATCAAAAACAAGGTAAAAATAGAAAAGAAGGTGTGATGCCATGACCCATTCCTATATCACACACAAAGAAACTCAAATGGTTGTATAAACCAAAGAAAGGTTGTGACATCATGATATGTTCCTACGTTGTGGCTATAATGACTACAAAGACCTCAAAAGAATTAAGGTTGCACGATATCAAAATATATTCTTGCATAATTATTGTAAAGTTCAAATGCACTCAAGTTTGAGAGTGATTATGTGACATCACAATGTGTCTCTATGTCACGGTCACCATAGTATGAATCAGATTGAGTCTTTTGTTAGTTTATAGCCTACCATGATTGTTACAAATCAGGGGTGATGAGCATATTCAAGAATAAAGAGTGACCTTGATTTCACACTTTTTTCTACTACTTCTTAGTACACATGAAGCATTTGATCAATGGTCAAATATTGAATGTCCTTTTCTATTTTTGAGATAAACATTGTTGCATAATGTTTTTTATCAGCCTGGCCACCTGGTATTTTGTTGTAACAATTTTTGATATTTTTCTTTTAGGTATTGTACCATAGAGGTAATATAAATGAGAGCATTGGTCTCTTGTGTAAGGGTCGACTCTTAGGCATTTACAAGTATGTATTAAGACTTTTTAGAAGGATCAATACAATAAAGATCTCAATTTAACCTCTAGTTCAACATATTTTAGAACATGTATGTTTGAATGCATGGATGTTAATATGCATGACATTAATTCTGCTATATGGATTCTTGTGAATGTTTATTCTCTAGTCCTCGAACTAATAGTTTGTGAAGCCGAATATTGGTTAAACATTGTTCTTTATATGATAAATAGTTGGTTGGTCTATCAAGAGGTCTTAATAATTACTTCATTTCATGGTATTTGTTCATTTTTTATGTTGCCTAATATGTACCATCTTAAGTTCTAGCTTTGGCTACATTTACTTTCTTTCAATACTATTTTCTCTCCCCCATTATAGTTTTAGCTAGTTAGAACCTCACAAGAGCTAGCCTTCTCTGGAGATCAAACCGATTGAGCTTTGCATCTTACCCATTCATTCAATGTTGGCCATGTCTTGGGTGCAATAATAAACCATAGTAAAATTTTGGATCAATAGTTCTTGAGTGGCTTATGGGCAAATTGAACCCTCACTCCTAACACAATATTTGTAATTGCACTATTTGCATATATATATATATATATATATATATATATATATATATATATATATATATATATATATATATATATATATATATATATATAGAAGTCCTGTGTCAATTTTTGGATTAGTCATCTATGACTTCCTATAGATCCATTTTTATATGTGTGTGTACTTGTAGTCTTTACGTAATTTGAGTTTTATTTACGTATGTATGTGTAAGGGGCCTACGATAATTTTTTGATAATCTATATGTGGCTTCCTACAAACCCATATATTTATGCATGCATACTATTGATGACTCTCATATGTGCTTAACTATGTTTGGGATAGGAGGAGTTGACCATTGGCACATAGCATTTAGGCCTATTATATAGAGGGCTTTTAGTAGATCTTTTAGAACATCGTCACCTTTTTTCTTTTATTGAGTTGTTTAATTTTTATCTCTCACATCCATTTTTCCCTTTTGAGTCCAAGTGCACCACAAAGATCACATCTTAACAAGGAACCAAGCTTGTATAAAATCTTAGAGGATCTTGATTGAGTAAAATCCCATGCTCTCAATTGTGACCTTGATGTGTCACTACTTGCAAGGTGCTATTATTCCAACCAAGATAATTGGATATGATAATAATTTAATGGCATGCTCAGTGGGACCCTAGTGACACATCACTGGTCCTATAATAATGATAATAAGTTAGGCTAGACTTGGTAAGGGTCTAACCCTACCTTTTCTTATTGAAGTACCTCTCATTCACTTGAAACCTTTGCTCGAGAATGAAAATTAGAAGAAGTCATTATTTGAAGACACTTGATCAAGGATGTAGTGAAGGTCTTGATATATTTGCTTTTAGAGCATAAGACTTATTCACCTACGACTCTACATCAATAAAAACTTTTGTTAATATCTCTATTGTACCAATTTCATGGACATGGTCATCACCTCTATTAACACACCCCCAAATGGGATAATGCTTTGAATCCTATACATTGTATAAATGAAGACCAGAAAAAAAGATTCTACATTATACCTACTAATAGGAAATCCAATTTAAGGGATCAAATAAAAAATCCTCATATTTTTTATGGGTAGAAGCATAAGTGGAAAATAATAATATGGGACATTGGACCCAAATATGTACAAGGTTAGAGGAACATGATATTCTACAAGTGGTATTCATCATCAAGTTAGAAAGTAAAGTCATGCCTACAATCTAGTATGTCAAAGCTAATAGATTCTCATGTAGACGAAAATTCTAAAAGTACCAATACCCACATACTCCTCTAACATTAATATTTTGAGTGATGTGGTTATAAATTGATAAGATCTAGAAATTTGTAAGACTACCAAGAAATTAAGAGTGGATTCTTTTGAGTGCTTGAGAAAAAATAAGATTTTCATATTTTAGATCAAGGATATGGACCAATTTCCTAGAGTAATACATGGTGTCTGAAGTACATTTATATTATGAGCTAGTGAACACATATGCAAAATTTTATGAGCTAGCCACCCAAGAAATTAGTTCCCAGGATGGAAATTTCAAAGTGAAAATAAATTCTCCCACTATAAGAAAGATGTTGCTACTACAAAAGGGTGAGGTGCACACCAATGAAGAAGAAGAAAGGGAAATTTTTGAGAAGCTTCCACAATAAGAGAATATGACCTTTCTAAGGTTAGAATACACAAATGGAGGCTGAAATGACCTAGTTCTACATGGTTTTATCTCCCTTGACTTGTTCAAAAAAATCTCAAGATATACCCTAAGCATGATTGCTTTCCTTTTGAAAAGGGAAGATAAAATGTTTAATATGACCCAACTTGGAATATTGTATGGAATGAAGTAGACACCAATAACATTAGTTTTTCAAGATGATAGTGAAACAAATTAGAGAAAACCTAAGGTATTTTTCATCAACTAAAAAATCCAGGTATTCTTCATTTTTGACATATCTAAATTATTCTAAAACCCAGGTATGTTCCCTAAGTTAAAAATAATCAAAAGAGATTTTAAGGGGAATGTTGCACCAATCTACACCTGGGTAAGATATTTAATTAAGGGTTCTTCCTATTACATTTTCATTAATTATTTCTCCACCTTTTCCATTGCTTCAATAAGAGGGTCCCAAATAGAGTGCATTTCATAATATTTAAAGGACATTTTAGAGGGAAGAATTTTGAGGAATTGGTTCTTTGCTAAAGGAACTACTATATGAACACATGGTTTTAGTTTTCCTATATATATATATATATCCTACCTAAGCATATTCCTAACTGACTATTTACTTTAGAAATATTTAGGAAAATTATTACTCTTAAATTTAAATATGCTATTGGAAAAGAAAAAGTATAATATTACCTACAACCACTCAGTCTCAGATGGATAACCTTGCACAAAGGGCCACCCTTATAGAAGGAAAATTGAAAGGGTTGGGCCTTAAAAAAATTAAATATTAATGGAAATATGACCCTGCAAATAATTTATTACATACCTAAAGAGCATAAACAAATTTTAATAATTAGCACATGCCTAAGATTTAAAAATTCAAAATTTCTAAGGATGAGATGATGACATGTCCCCTAAATGAGCTCACCAAATTGTCATGCAATCTTAAGCCATACAAATATTTTTATAAAGTAAATAGTAGCTTTAGCCCATGACACAAAGTGACTTAGGATGATGTGGAAGAACTAAGGAAAATGCACTATAAAATACCTAAAATAGAGGCATGGTGGAAGACGAGATAGTTGAGCAAAAATAAGGAAATAAATTCTAGCTCAATAGAGGAGGATACAATGTTAAACAAATTGTATAATGAAGAACGTCTAGATACAAAAATTTTAGAATCCATGCAAATCAATGAGGTGGGATTTTCTAGTGAAGTTCCATAAGAGAGGGAGTTGGATAGGATAGAGCAAGAAGAAATACAAGAGTCATTATTGGCCCCTCTAGAATGAAATAGGAATTTTCCTACTCCTTGGAGAAAACATACATCTTCTCTCTAGTTCAACAACAACCCTATCCATTTTGCATAGATAAAAGAATCCAAAGAAAAAAATGTGGAAAGTAGAACATGTAGATAGTTTCAATAAGGGGAAGAAACATAAACAAGATACAATTATAAAAAAACCAAGTGATAGCAGGATCTTAGTCTCAAGTATGTCCTACTCTCATACGACCAAGGAAAGGGTCTAAAAAGCAAGGGAAGTAACACTACCAAAAAATGCCCAAGAAATCCTTACTACACAAACTACATTATCTCCAACTCACTTGGTGACCTGCTTGGATCATAAGGAAATAAAAATGCTATCTTCCTTCATAATTTCTCCTTTAGCCTTGGCCCCAACTACTCCCATATTAGTACTATAGCCACTCTACTAAATAAACATTTGGAGGCATTTGCTTCACTTTTAGAATAGCAAGAAGGGACGTCATAATATAAAGCAGTTCTTACTCCCTAGCAATTTTTTTAGAAAATTCAATAGTAGACAACAAAGTATAATCAAGGAATAGGCCCAACAAGTAGAACCAATATCTACTACCCAAATGGGTTTCTATTTTGTTCCCCAGTAGAGAGCATTATTATTACTGAGCAAATGTCCATTGGTAAAAAAATCCTCAAGAGAAATGATAGGGCAAGATTGGTAGATATCAAAAATGGTAATAGATTTGAAGGATCCATAGCCCCAAGATATGTTGAAACTCACTAGAGAAGCTAGAAAGATGGTTAAACATGACTATGAATCAACTAGACAAAAGCTAGAAAGAAAAGAAAAGGAGTTGGAGAAAGCCAAGAATGTCCTAAGGGACTCATAGGATGAAGATAAAATCCTATAAAATCAAATAAGTTTGTTGATTAAGAAACTAAAAGAGCAAAAATCTAGAACTATTCTAATAGAAAAGGAGGAGCAGTTGAAAGAACTCTCAAATCAACTTTCTAATAAATAAGCCCAATTTAACTAGGAAAAGAGTATTTTGCTAAAGGAGTTAAAATATTTTAAACAAAGAAGTGAAGAGAGGAAAAAACTAAATATTAGATACCTTATTATACAAACCCAAGATGCTTATAGGGATAATATTAGAAGCATGATGCTAATTATATTCCCAATATTTGAGTTCATAGATTTGACAAATCTACTAGGTCTTAGGAAAGATGGAGAGGAAAAAGTGGATCTTGATAGAATTAATGAAAAACTTGAAGAGGATACAACCTACAAACACAAGCCAAAGCATTTGATTTTAGGATTGCTACTATCAAGATACAATATAAGTGTCTAGCTTGAACAACTAATCATTTAATTTATCAATCTAGGTCTTAATCGATTTAAAGAACATATATCCCGTATAGATTATTCCATGATATTAACCAGCTTACTTGATTTAATTTCTTAAGATCAGGTTACAAAAAAGATAAAATATTTTAAATGTGATTCTTTTTAATATGAAATTAACTTGATAAATGTGAAATTGACCTAATGAATGAATGTGTGTGGATCCACGTGCAACTAATGATGTTTTAACTATTTTACTTTTGAAATAAATGATGTAGATTAATTTATACTAATTCTATTTTATACTAATCTAATCCTATTCTATTGCAGGAGTGGGAGAATAGGGACTGGTCTTCTAGAAGTGGGCCCTGCCTTCGAAAAGGTTAGTATATTTCTCTTCTCCTCTATGCTATTTTACCTCAATACTACTAATATTTCATTTAACCTATTCTAACTATTAACTATTCATTGATTGCAGGAAAAATAAAGACTTTACAGAAGGAAATAAATCATTGCAAAATACAGAATAACATTGCGAAAGAGATGGAAAAATAATACTATTTTATTGCTGAGATTCGATCATGTACATTGCTAGAAATGAAAACTACAGAGACTTTGTCAAGGAGTGACTTCTTCAACTTCTCTTTTAGAATGCAATCATCGGAGGACAAGAGCGAGGACCTTTTCAAAAGCCTCCTCATTGTAATTTATACAATAATGTTTAATGAAGTCTTCCATAACATTCTCTGTCTCTTTCCAACTAACAAATCTAAATCCTAACCTTCATACTAACAATTTTCCTAAACAAATATAATTTCATAACAAGATGGATCTTGGACTAATCAACGTGAGCCCAAGTGCTAAATGACTTATTCTAAACAAATACAACTTTATAACAAATGGGACTTGGACTAATCAACGTAAGCCCAAGTGGCAACCACTTTAACAACTTCTTAATTTAAGGAATAACAAGAATAATATTTTGCCCTATTCTCAAGGAAAGAGAATATGAGTTGGCAGAATAAATCAACAGTTTGGATCCTTTCCAACTTTAATATAACTTTACAACTTTTATTAATAATAATCAAAGATGCCAAATATTTTTTTGCCCATGTTGTCAATCAAATGGCTGATTGTGTATAATATACTCATGTTGGATGTAACATGGCAACAAGGTTTGGTCAACTTTGACTCAGCTCTTCTATAGCACTCCTTTCGGTAGATGCTTTCAGTAGCACCTTTCTGTAGCACTTCATCCATAGCACCTATAAGTGTGCCATACGTCCATCCAGTCTATGTATGCCTACCTTCTGGTTCAGTAGCCACAAACTTTATCTAGCTTCATACACATTTTCCTAACAACACAATAACTTACACAAAATTCATGTAAAATATATGCATAAATAACTTTTATAACCATTAATCATATTGATGCATAAATGATAATATTAAAGTGAAACAGTAATAAAAATCATTCATATTCATTCATTTACAAAGGAATATATAGGTAAATCAGATACATATACTGTAACACTTTGACACTCATCATTCCCCCAAACTAAAGGTGATGCATGTCCTCATGCATATAAGTTCATGGATTCACAAAAAATCTTATATGTCATTTCCTGATTTACTCAATGTTTACAAACATCAATCATTCTAACATTGTAATAGTTCAATTGAATGGATAATACATAAAATAATTTTTAGACATAATTGGTTGAAATGCACATAATCAAATAATACACAAATTTTCAAACATAATTTTCAAACATAACTGAATACACAAAATAATTTTATCTTTTTGAATGCTATGACTGATAACAAAGACAATTCTATAGATAATAATATCTGCAACTATAAACAATTGTGGACACAATTACCTGTTCCTAAAAATATTGCAGTGTCTTCATTCGAAACAATTACTATGAGAAAGATATAACAATACTACAGTATCTTTTTAGAAAGGATTAACATTTCATGCGAAATAATGATGTCTACAAAACTCATATGATGAAATAATATTTGAAAAACCAGTCATACTAATAATGAACTACAACATTTGTGCAAATATTTTCCATCATATGCATCCTAAAAACGCATTGCAATGATCAGTATCTAATTTTAAAATAAAACAATTTCTGCAAAATTAGAATATTGTAGAACTGCATTATCTATTTCACCATTCTCATCTCAAAAAAATGAAAATTCATGCAATAATCAGGATATATATAAAACAAATCATGCCTGCAACTGAAATATCTGAAATAACTTACACATACATACATGCATATACGTTCAAATATTATGAAAGTCATAAAATAATAATAATAATAATAATAATAATAATAATAATAATAAAGAATAAACTTGTTTTTCTCTCTTTTTGTGTCATCTTCCTATAATCCTGTGAATGTCCAGACCAGTTTTAGCCCTTAGACGAGATGAAACCCGTGTAGGCGGTGGCCTGGCTGGGATATTTCTCTCTTCCTTTACCTTCTGTACATGTGCCCTTCCTATTGTTGGATCTATTGGGATATCTATAGTTATGGTTTTGATATGCTCTACATCCCTGGATCCACTACTATGAGACTCACTCTGTGTTTCTTGTGTATTTGGAGGTGGACCTGCTATCTCCGTAGCACGATTGATAATTTCATCAATATTTATGGGCATACCTACCTTAAGTGCTAAGTTATCTGGCCATATCCCTATATCCTTGGATGGTTCTGAATTTGACGGTTGACTTGGTTGAGGTAGTTTGGATTGTGGTGTTGAGTTGTCTTCCTCTAACACTTTGGAGAAGTTAATAATCTTGGCAAAGTTGACCGATTTTCTTTGTTTCCTACCAACTGTAGCACTCTTCTAAGGAGATGGACTGATAGTCACCGGTGCAATGATTGAATCAGCCAATTTTACCACCTTTCTCTCTATCAGTTTCCTAAGGATTTCGCTCTAGATGGTAAGGGATTTGGTCACCATTGCAGCATGTTTTTCAACCAGTGTTGTGACTCGATCAATTTTTATGTGCAATAAATTTTATTGTATGTCTTAAGGAATTCAATAGCATCGGATGGCCCTGCAACAGGTGAGTGTAAAGTAGGCCTAGGTGTTTCCTCTTGTAAAGGTACTTCTTCTCTGAGAGGTGTTTCCTGAGATGATTTTGCTATAGGAGATGATTCCCTGATAGGATTACTTGGAACAAATTTCTCATATTTTGATTTTTTGGTAGATTTAGAGGTTGTGGCTGATTTGGAGGTGGTGGGTCATTTTTGAATAGGAAGATCTTCTGAACTTACTTCATCAAACTCAAACTCCTGAACTAGTTTGGACTCACTGGGTTCGAACATTGGAGAGACATTAGCTCCATCGACCAAGGTACTCCATGCAATTTTTGCCTTAGCAGCTTGGTGTAAGACCAATAACTTAATTAAACCATGATAAGAGATAAGATGTAGTTTAGGGGCTTCATAATCATTTAATTACTGCACACGAAGGATGGTAGCTTTCAAAGAACGGAATAGAAAGTAAGGTAAGTTAATTATGTAGTCTTCCCTCTCAAGAAATTTTAGATTTAAGAGCATCTTTAAATGGTATTCACCATAGCTAGACAACCTGCCCTCAAGGGTAAATAATTTCATCACAATTGTAACTGCCTCCTACCATTTTATTGGTAGAGAGGAGGTGGCTACTCCCTTTATCCACCCATTCCTATCCTTGGTAACTGAACATCTCTCCCCAAATTTTTTGACCATCTTATTCACCCCCTTGTAGGTAGATTTAAAGTATCTCTGGCCAGTTTTTGATAGGCTCAGGACTTCTACAATTAAACTAGAGGAAATTTCTATTTTGACTCCCTCGACATGAGTTTTCATGGAAGCGTGATTACAGTTCAGAATGAACTATTTTGCGACACCCAGATCATGGCCTTGGTATTTTGTCAAGGCATCCCACCATCGGGCTCCCTGAAACAATTTCTTTACTACATCACTCGGGTTTTGGGTTTCAATTGATGAGGGTTCACTTTTCTTATGGAACGTAGCCCTAGGCATGATGGCAGTTTTAAGGAAAGTAAGGTTTAGCAGTAGGACACAATAGAAGGAACCCTGCATCATGAAAAATAGAATGAATGCATTGCATGAAAACGTAAAAAATTTCAATTTCTTTTTTTCTTTTCTTTTTTTTCAAAAGGAAATCATGAAATTATCTTAAATTTTGCAGTTTTATTTTCCTAAAAAAAAATAGAGATTTTTTTTTTGATTTTATAGATATATATTTTCTAGAAAATATCATGAAACATTCAAAATTTTCACAGAATGATATACGTAAATTCCTTTTTAATATTTGTAGGAGAAAAACAGGAGAACTTCGAAATGTTTTAGGAATTTTTATAGAACTTTGAAAACCCTTCAAGAATATTTGCAGGAGAAAAATGGAAAAACTTCGAAATTCGTCAGAAATTTTAAGGAGAGCTCGGAACAAAAACGAATTCTTCTTTCAATTTCTTTTCGAAACATAATATTCTATTTTTAGAAAATTTAGGGAAAAATTCCACAAATTTCTGAGTGAAAATAGAGAAGCCTTCGAAATTCCATCCTTCAACTTAATTCAATAAATTTTCTGTAGGATTTTTCATAGAAAAACAACAGATTTGCTTTTAATTTCATTTTTCACAACATAGTTTCGTAGAATTTCTAGAGGGTTTCTAAAATCCTCTCAAAAACAAGGTTGTCTATAGGATTTAAGAGGAAGGGTTTTAAATTCCCTCCTTCCATAATGGCTTCTAAACACATTTTCAGACAATTAAAGAAATTTCCCTAAATTTCTTCATGCAATTCCTACAAGGACAATTTCGTAAACCCCAAATGATTTCCTTGAGCGAAATCCCTAAAATTTTTAGTGAAATTTACCTTGCAATTGATGTCGTTTCCTTCTTTTATCTCGACTTCTGCTTCTGATGTTTCCTACAACTCAAACTTCTTCATCCTTCTGTAGCTGCACAACTTCCTTAACTTTTTATGCCATTTGCAGGTGGAGATTGAGCGTAAGGTGGTGGATTAGGGATTTTTACCCTAATATACTTTCTAATTTCTCTTTAAGCCATTGCCATTGGATTTTTTTCAATTTGATGAAGGAGATATTGCGTCGGGTTGACTTTTTTGCATATGCAACATCGTCAATGTGTGCCAAGTTTCACAATCTTTGATTTATTTTCTAATCAATGGTTGAAGTTGTTGATCCACAACTCTACTTCATATAGGGTGCACGGGTATGGCATGGATGTTTGAGGTGCCTTCACATGTGATGTTCCTTGGTACATTCCACACAAGTTTATTTTCTACCATGTTAGCCAATGAGGGTCCACATGTCATCACCTAAAATTAGTTTCCTTGCTAAGTCATCATGTTTCCCATGTTGTGCTACTTTATTAATCGTGACATGGTACCTTAGGGTTTTACCCTTAATATTATTAATCTATAATTAAACTTCCATCATCAATTACCTTTAATCGATGGTGGAAAATAATAGTTAAGACTTTTAATCTCATGGAGGTTACGACATCCAATTACGATGGTTTTTGGCAGAATATTATAACCCATTATTATTTTAATCAATGGCTTAGAAGTGCCTTCAAATCATTCCTAGGTTTGACCCTTCACCAAGTTGTTTTATCATTTTCGCCCTTCACGTTACCTGCCCATAGACTTATTAGTTTTCATGTGGTCATGATTTTAATTACTTCTTCTAACCCATGTGACATGGCTTCCAATGCTCGCGTGGCCATGATATGGTAGTGAGGTGCACCTTGCATTCTTCACTTGGTGCTTTCATGGCGGTATAAAAAAAATATCCTTATTGCATTGGCCAATCAAAACAAACCTATGCCCAATCATGTCAATTCCATGGTCAGCTTCAAATTTCAAGGTGGATTCCTGCTAGATCTTAACGTCATCCTTGCACCGATAGATAAGACTTCATGGTAAAAATTAAATAATGTTGCTTGTGCCACAAAAAATGTCGTCTCACCCCTTTTTGCCTTTTTTGATTAAAATAGTTATTTTTTTATTCTTTAAACTTCTACCAACAAAGTGAATTTAAACCATCCTTTGAAGTCCAGTGAATGGGTTTTATAAATACGATGGATTTAAGAGTTATTTGAAGTCCAATGTATATCTCATGTCATTAAGGCAAGTTTAAAAATTATTTGAAGTCTAGCGCTTAGCTCTTAGATTTTCCCACCAAAATGATGCTTCCTTCAAATTTAATTTTCCCGCCAAAACACTTAGGTTTTTTTTCAATGCAGGTCTATGGAAAGCTTGCTATAGAAAATTCTGCTACGAAAACAAAATGAAAGTTTCATTTTATTGCAAAGTTTTTCTCCCCCAAACTGTATTATGGACTTAATATATTAGCCTTATACCTCCCCCCAAACTGTAATTTTGGCTATATAGCCAAAACAAAAATAGAGGGAAAAATATGTTGATATTTATTTATTTTATTTTATTTATTTAATGGTATGGGGGTAAAAATATAGATATATATTTATTTTATTTTAATTTATTATTATTTTTATGGAAGATTTTCTTCTTTTAATTTCATAAGGAGTTCCATGTGGATGCAAATCGAATATCAGTCATCAATATATAAAGTGGATCTTTTACCATAGACTTAGATAATAGCAACAGGAAAATAGGATAGTTGTCTTGATGTCATTTTGATGGATTTTCTTTCTTTTGGGAGTATACCTATTTTTGCTGCTCTTATAGGGTGCAAAGCTTTGGGGAATTGGATTCCCAACCACTCTATCAGAGTCTTGATGGGAATTGTAACCCTATCCTTACTGCTTTGTCCCTATAAGTAAATATCGAGGTTCTTGGGAAATACAAACCACATTTTTGTAGGATGAGATAAACTATAGTACCTACATATGGAATAAAAATTTGCTCATGAATTTTGCTTGCTTACAACATTCTAGAGTTGTTTTACAAAGACTCAAACATCCTAGTGACTTTGAACAAGTTCATCTATTCATCTCATAGATCAATATGATGCTAAGGGTGTCCTAATGTTTTCAAGCCTCTCAAGGATCAACTGTGTGTAGTGAATGTTCATTTCTCATCATGAGTAAGGATTGAGTAAACCAATGGTCACTTATGCCAACAAGCTAGCTTATCTATGAGCATCCATAGGTCTTGTCCAGACTTAGCGCTACTACGTAAGGATACCTTATTGCTAGGTGGGTTTCATTCAACCCATTGTTGTAATGAGGATCACCCCATGGTTTTTGAAATACTAAGAATTCCAGGGATTCAAGCTCTTCACCCTTCTTTTATTTGAATTTTATTTGGGATACTTGCTCATTTTGAGAGGGAGCAAGGAATTTTTATTACTTTTTGGGATTCTTGCTCATTTTAAGGTGGAGCAAGGAGATAATTTTTGGGATACTTGCTCGTTTAGAGAGAGAGTAAAGGGATTTTTGTTTTTCAAGGATGAAGGGGGAGCTTGTCCTTTTGCCAATTCATTAGCTTTCTAGACCACGCACAAAGTTGGATAAGCAAGGGAAACCATTCACTCCTATGGCAATAGTAACTCATGGGTTAGTCTTTCCAAACTTCACAATGTTTTTATTTGTTATAATGTGCATAGTCCAAGAGGAAACTTGATTGACTAGGAGCAACTTATAACATCCAAATATTGTTTGATTTTCAATGAAGATTTGCTCAAAACACTAGTGGTGGCTGAATAATTGAAAACACCTAGATTTTGATTTAGCAAACAAAGGTATTATGCAAGATGTGGCAGTAATTTTCCTACAAACTCACAAGCTGATAAAAATAAAGAAATGTCTTTTTAGGATCTTTTTGAAACAATATTGAGACTGAAGAATTGATGAAGAATGAGGTGAAAGTATTGCAAATATTGGAACTCCACTATGAAACAAAAAGAAGCATAATCCTTTTTTTTATATATATATATATATATATATATATTTATATTAAAGCAACAACTTATTTAATAGGTAGTATATTTGTTGCTTTTTAAAGAAAAGTATTTATTCAATAGTAGTGATTTGCAATTTAGATATACACTACAAATCAGTTCGTTGCTTGAGATGGTGCATGAATTCTTCTTTAGATTATGTTTTTTTATATAATTTAAGCCTATGTTCGTTAACTAGCAAATTTTTGGTTGTCATCAATAGGATTGATTTTTACTATACTTTTTGTCCAAGACATCTTGTCCTTAGCTTCCCATGAAAAATCATGGAAGCAAGAGTCAAATAGCAAGGCCCAGTCTCCTGGTTGAAACATTCTATGTACAATGTGTTTATCATGCCATTTCTTTCTTTGTTGTTGTGTTAATTCAGTTCTATGTAGTGCTTCCAGTCTCCTTTCATCAAGAATATTTAATTTCTCTAACCTAGCCCTTTGTGCTTGATCTAATTTCATATCGAGTTGTACTATTGTGCGAAGAGTCTCAATTTCAAACTCGATGGGCATGATGGCTTACTTACCATAAGTCATATCATAAGGTGTTAAACCAATGGTAGTCTTCCAAGTTGTGTTATAAGCCCATACAACTTATTTCAATATTTTTGCCCAATCTATTCTACTAGTGGCCATAATTTTAGTTATTATCTTTTCAAGATCTCGATTGGTTACTTCCACTTGTCCATTGGCTTGAGGATGATATGGTGAAGTTTTTCTATGTTTTATTTGATATATTATGGTGAAATTTTCTATTACTTTAGAGAGAAATTGAGTTCCTTGATCCAAAACTAGTTCTCTAGGTGCTCCAAAGCACAACATAATGTGTGAATAAAGAAAATCAGCGATAGGTTCAACTTGTTCTCGTGGCATAGCTTCTACCTCTACCCATTTTGTAACATAATATGTGCACACAAGTATATGTTTATTATTTGCACTCGAAGGATCTATAGGTCCAATGAAATCAATTCCCCACTTCTCAAATGGTTCAAACATAATTTGGGGTACCAAGGGCATCTCCATTATAGGGGTTGGTTTACTAGCCCTTTGGCATGCATCACATCTATCAACAAATTGGTGAACATCCTTATTTATAGTAGGCCAAAAGTATCCAGTTTGGAATATTTTACTAACTATTATTTGGGCTGCATAATGACCTCCACAAGTTTCTTCATGTGTTGCTCTAATGATATCATACACATATTCTTCATGCACACATCTCCTAACTACATGGTCTGGGCAAGAATTGAATAAAATCCCATTAATCCACATGTAAGGGCTGCTCTGATGTATTAAATTTATTCACTCATAAGGTGTGAAATTTTGAGGTATCTTTCTCGTTACCAGATAATTTACTATATCACCATACCATGGAGAAAAAATAGAAAGAGCAAACAAATGTTCATATGGAAAGCTATCAGGAATTAATTCATCATCATCAAGTATTTGCATATGAGATAAATGATCTGCAATGACATTTTTTTTCCTACTTTATCTATAATTGTGATGTTAAATTCTTGAAGCAAAAAAAGCCATCTAACCACCCTACCTCCTACTATGGCTTTGTTCATTAAATACTTAATGGAAGAGTGATCAGTATGAAAAAATACTTCATACCCTATTATGTAATGTTTAAATTTATTGATGGTATGAACTACGACCAAGAATTCCTTCTCAATAACTGTATAATTTAGTTCGTACCCATGTAAATTCTTACTTACATAGTAGATAACATAAGGTATTTTATTTTCTATTTGTTGAAGTACTACTCCTATTGCATATGCTGAGGCATCACAATGGATATGAAAGGGTAAATTCTAGTTTGGCCCTCTTAATATTGGAGCAACAATCAATTTTTATTTTATTATTTCAAAAGCTTATTTTTTTTATTTGTGGAAAACATCCCAAAAGGGATGTCACTTTCGGGTAAGACCCAAGGAGGTAGGGGTATCCATTCCACCAAAAATGCCTAGGACTCGGACTTGGACTACCACCTTTGACATACTCAAAGAGCAAACAAACACACAAAACCAATTTAAAAATAAGTAAATAAACAAGTAAATAACAAAAAAATAATAAAATAAAATAAAAAGCATGTTCCTTAAGTGTTTCAAAAACAAAAGCACAAAAAAACACACACACAATAAGGTAAAAGAAACCACAACATGAACCACATAGAAAAATACAAGAACCACATAAAAAAACACAAACAAGACAAAAACAACAGAACACTACAAAGACATAACCCAAAAAAGCATGAAGAATAAACACAACCAAAACCTAAAATATTAAAAAAATAAAATAAAAAACAACCAACAACAGACAATAAAAAAAAACAAAAAACATAGAAAACACACACAAAAAAACATGAATTAACACAAACAAAGAGAAACACAAGAACAAGAACGACAAAAACACAATAAAAATAACAAAAAACATAAAAAACAAAAACAAAAACACAAGAACAAAAAAAAACAACACAAAGAACACAAAAACAAAACAAAACAAAAGAACACACACCTTAAAAAACTAAACAAAAAAACAAAAAAGAAAAAATAAAAAAAATTGAACATAACAATTACCTATCTAGACTAGAAGACTATTAAGGCAAGAAACAACAAAGGAAACAAAATAAAGAAAAGAGTGAGCTAGGGAACTAAAAAAACCTGAATGAACCAAAGAGAAAAAAAACAAAAAAAAACTAGGTACCTTCAGAACTAGAGCCATCCAAAGAAATGATAGAAAGAAGATCTTCCCTAATTTGTGAAGCCCACAATCTAGGAGGGTGGCCATAACAAGTAAGACCACCTTTGTCCAAAGCCCAATTAGCTAAATTATCAACACTCTTGTTTTTATCTCTGACCACATAATTGTAATCAACTTTCAAAAATCCCATCTAGATTAATTGAATCTTCTCAATAATTATTTTTATTCTCTAATCAACCTTGTGATTCTTGGAAGGAGTTTTCAAAATATTAATCATAAGTTGAGAGTCAGACTCAACTAACATCTTTTCCCATCCAACCTTAGTAGCCTCCTGAAGGCCTCTGAGGATACCATACCCCTCAACAAGGTTATTGGAAAGAATACCTAAATTCTCAAAAAAAGTAAAAACTAGGGAGCCATCTAAAAGTCTACCAATTCCTCCCACATTGGCATTTCTAGGGTTTCCTCTAGAGCTCCATCAGTATTGACTTTTCCAAAATCCTTAGGAGGAGGTTTTCAATTTTGTGTCCTATCCATATTACTAATACTCACATTCCCTTTAAGTTGGTTGCCCTTAGATTATTTAATCTTAAATCTTTGCATCACTTGATCCCTTCTTTGGTGGGAGTTTTGGGGGTGATTAAGGAGTTGATGGACTGATTCAACTAAGTTGGCTATGGTATTTTGCCAAATATAGTGAATATCCTTCCTATCTTGATTAAAATTTGGTTGTTCCTTTCAATAAAAATATTCCAAAGAAGAATGGTAGAACCCATCCAAACTAACTGCCTAATAAAATGATCAACACCCTCTTGATTAGGCCAATCCCTCCAAAGATGTTCAAAAGTAAAAAAAATAGACCACTGTAAGCCAAGTAAAGTGGCCATTCTCCTCCATAGCTCAGAGGCTAAATTACACTCAATAAAAATATGGTTGAGAGTTTCTACATTCTATTCACACATATCACATATAAAATGGCCATGAAAACCAAGCTTCATAAGTTGCTCACCAGTAAGCACCCTACGATGTAATAAAAGCCAATTAAATAACATCACCTTAGGCCAGATATTTTGAGCCCACAATTGAGAAAAAATTTCAGAATAATGGTTGGGATTATTATGGCATAAGGTCAAATAACCTTGAGAAACTGAATACTCACCCTTAGTAGTGTTTTTCCATCTAAAATAATATTTTTCATGGGACCAAGAGAGAGATCTCATATGAAGGATGCCTTGGATATATTGTCTTTGCATTTCTAGGATTTGAATAGGCCAGTACTTAATAGGGATCCAATATCTACCAAAATTTGAATTACTAGTATGGTACCGATAGTAATTAGCCACCTTTATCCAGTTAGCTCGGTGAAGCTCCTCAATCCAAGGTCTCCAATCAAGAAACTGAGTTATCAAAGGCTTGTGACCATCCCAAGAATCTATCCAAAAAATTACCTGTTGACCATTATGAATGATCCAAAATAATTTTTTCTTTATCAAATCCTCACCAGTCTTAAGAACTATTAAAATGGGAGAACCTTTGGTAGGAAGTTGATAGCAAACAAGGTCTTCAGGACTTTTTTTCTCAGCATATTTAGCACAAATATTATTGGCGCAAAGAGCATTGGGGTTATGCAACATCCTCCAATATAATTTAGCAACTAAAGATTTGTTGTTATTAATAGAATACCGGAATCCTAACCCCCCTTTATTCTTTTTATTTTTAAGCGAAAAACCCCTTGCGGGGCCACCTTGGTCTAAGAGACCATGAACAAGGGGTTTTACACTATCAAAGTAACCCAGGGGTCGCACCTAGCCCTGACCGCACCAACATTATCAATTGGATTTTGGGTATCCAATTCAGGTTTTTGGTAGGGTGGCAATTCGAACCTGGGACCTCCCTTGGAGGATTGCCCTCTCCTCTCCAACTCACATACAACACCTGGGTTTTCCAAACTAATTTATAGTGGAAAACACCCCTTTCGAGGTGCCACTTTCAATAGGTTGGGCATAGGAGGAATGGAGCCTTGTCGGCCTCTACTAGCACATAGGACATTCCTAACTATACCATATATCTGCAGGATGGAGACAAGGGGAATGGAACCTAGGTCGGCCTCTACCAGCACCCAGGGCATTTACCACTACACCACAACAAGCAGATAAACTAATTTATAGTGGAAAACACCCCTTTTGAGGTGCCACTTTCAATAGGTTGGGCATAGGAGGAATGGAGCCTTGTGGGCCTCTACCAGCACATAGGATATTCCTAACTATACCATATATCTGTAGGATGGAGACAAGGGAAGTAGAACCTGGGTCAGCCTCTACCAGCACCTAGGGCATTTACCACTGCACCACAACAAGAAAATAACCCCCCTTTATTCTTAGGAAGACATAAAGTGTCCCATTTCACCAAGGCCCATTTTATTTTCTCCTTAGTACCACTCCAAAGAAAATGATGACTGATTTGATCCAGTTCTCAAAGAACAACCTTTGGAATATTCAACATGGAAGATACATAAATAGGAATAGCTTGAAGGACTAATTTTACCAAGGTGATTCTACCCCCAGAAGAAATCCACTTGTTGGTCCACTTTCCAATTTTCTTCTTGACTTTGTCCAACAACCAATTCCAATATTTATTTTTTTGCCTTTGAATATTTATGGGAATACCTAAATAAGTGATTGTAATGGAGGTATTCTTATATCTTAATTTATCCAAGACCATGGATTCATGTCTAGCAGAGCAGTGAAAGAAAATAACTTTAGATTTTTCTTCATTGATCAACTGCCCGATAGCCTTAGAAAAATAGCTAATGATTTGCTTAATATTAGAAGCTTACTTAACTGTAGCTTTACCTAAAAGAGTAGAGTCATACACAAATTGAAGATGAGATATAGGTCTAGCTCCATGAGCAATGGTAACTCCCTCAAGGTTTTTGTTTTTCCTCTTTTTGGTTATAGTCCTACCCAAGCATTCAGCAAGAATGATGAATAAATAAGGGGATAACAGGTCACCTTACCTAATACCTTTGGAAGCTGGGAACAACTGAGAGGGCCTGCCATTGATAAGAAATAAGTAGAAAACTAAAGAGATACATACCATAATCCAATCCATCCAATCCTTAGAGAAACCAAATTGCCTCAAAACTTTGATAAGGAAGTGCCAATGCACTCTGTCATAAGCTTCGAATAAGTCTAACCGAATGAACATGGAAGGAGATTTTTGCATATCCATCGAATGGATGGCTTCCTGAGCAAGAACTATCTCATATACTATTTGACTCCCTTCCACATAAACCCCTTGCTTTGGGGAAATAATCTTATGCAAAAGAGGCTTCAACCTTTCTACCATGATTTTAGTAATGATTTTGAGAAGAACATTACATAAAGCAATAGGTCTGAAATATGAGATATGATCAACCTCTTGAGCTTTTGGAACAAGGGTAATATAATTTTTATTGATAACCTTCAAAATTTCTTTGGATTTCCTGTATTCTTCCACCACATCTAATAAATAAACATGAAGGATATCCCAAAACTCTTGGTAGAACTCAATGGGAAAACCATTAGGACCTGGGGCTTTCCCTTTTTGCATTTTAAAAACTACCTGTTGAAGCTCATTGATAGTAACAAGAGCAGTCTGTAGACACCAAAACAGCACCAATCCGATTATGTGACTGCAAACACTGATCGCACTAACACACACAGCCCCCAGGGCAGCCCCAGAGGTTAAAATAGTGGTTCTAACCACTCGCACAATAGTTTTACAAGTCAAAGATCAAATTGGCACCTTTTAGACACTCTGCTACTTATTCGCTCCACCCAGGGACGAGTGCGGATTGGTACTCGTTTCACCCAGAGACGAGCGCGGATTGGTACTCGTTTCACCCAGAGACGATTACCAACGCTCGCTTCTGGGTGGGACGAATGCCAGGTTTGACCGACAAAAAGTCAGATCTCGATGCATGACAACTCAGAACTGCCACTTAGCTTTCCTTGCATGGCATAGGAGTGCGAGTGAGTTCTTTTGACAACTCATATCTGCCAATTGACTCTCCCTTCACTGCATGGGAATGGGAGTGAGCTTTTTAGGACAACTCAGATTTGCCACTTAGCTATCCCTTCATTGCATGGGAGTGCGAGTGAGCTTTTCTAAACATACAAAGACATGCACAGAGGCAGTTAAGAAGCCCTTGATCAAGAAGAAGTCTTCTCTTCACAAAAAAAAGCATTCATGCAAAGTAGCACTTTTGCATGTTAATTCAAAGAGACCCCTTGGGTCTATAAAATGGTGAGCTTCCTCACCCAAAAGATATACAGAGAAAGGAGCATTTTGAGCGACGAAGTGCTGCTAATTCACTTACTTGCAATTTGTGCTTTCAACATCCATAATCTCTTAATCGAAAGAGAGGTTATTGGGTGACTTTTGAAGGCACGAATCAAGAACCAAAACCCGATTTTTTTGACCACAATATCCTACCAATTTGCCGACAACACATCACACCAGGTTTCGGACCCATCCCAAGCGGATTGGTGTCGAAACAAAGTTTCACCCATGGGTGGTTTGCCTTCGGGCACCCCCCGCCTTATTGCCTTTGGTGACTATTTCTTTTGTAGTATTTAGCTAGTTACATGATTATGCTTTTGTCAAGTTTTCAGTTTATTTAGACTCATTTTAACCATCATTATATTTATCTTTCATTTTTCATACACAGGTGCTACTGATTCTTTGTTTGTTTCTTTGAACGCAGATTTGCAGCATTAGAGGAGCAGTGAGGAATCTACTTTTACCAACACAAGCGACGACAACGTTTTGGTTCGCCCATCTTATATGTGGGCACGCGGAAGAAGGAATTCTGAAACAAGTTGTAAAAGACCAACATTTAACGCTCCTATCCCCTAAAAAGGAAGGAGACGCATTGTAACACAAATTTGAAAAGCATATCAATAAAAGGGCCGTATTTTATATTGCTTTGATATCTTGTGTTCATGTTCTTTCTTTTACGCATTTTTCAATAACATAGGGTTTAAGCGTTATTTTAGTTTCGTTTACATTGCATTTTTAGTCTATCCTTTTTGTTTTCGGAATCTCGTGTTTTCAATGGCGATCACGGTGGGACCTCTGTCCTCTTTTTTTTTTAGGTTAGATTTCTGATCTAAAATTGCTTGTTTTGATTACAGGTACCTATTTTTCAATCATCAGACTGTTATTCATTTTTGCAAGTGATGATTATAGAATTGGTATTCGTTTCACCCAGGGATGAATAAGCATTCGTCTCACCCTAGAACGAATACTGTTCTGATATTCGCCTCACCCAGGGATGAGTATATTTCTGTGCATTTTTTAGAGCAAATCAGAAACATCCTGTTGGGCAGAGAAGAGGTAGGGGTTTTTAACAAGCTTCTGTCAAATTTTTGTTTTCTGTTTTTTGGTTTTCAGTTTTGTATGGCTTAGGGAAAGTTTCCTTTTGTTTGCCTGTTTCAAATTTTTGCAAATTAAAATGAACCCCACACACCACGTGGTATTTTAAACACAAGGAGTTGGTCGTAAAACCCCAACCCTTGAGCAAGACCAAAGGTGGATTCCATTATCACTTTGGCTTGAGATATTGCATCCATTACCCCGATCGCGACTGTTGCTAGACGTAAATCCTGACGAAAGTTGACCGAGTGTAGCTAGGGTGATTCCTAGCGCATGAGGATAAGTCTTCTATGGTAGGTGTCATAAACAGAGTGATTCCCCTTCCATACCGCCTATGTTCCACGTATCATCTGCTCTCACGTACCTATAGTCTCCCTCACGTAAGGGCGGGTATATAGAGAGGTTGGTATATCGGTCCGACAATGGTATATTGAAGGGGCGACCATTTTGGGAGTCATAAGAGCCTTCATAATTGCATTTAAATGTTTCACAAAAATTTTCAAAAACAAAACAAAACAAACAACAAAAACACACTAAACCAGATTTAGGGCACACTATTAATCTTTAAAAGAGATAATCATTGCTTGTGTGTGTATGCTATTTTCTGTTTAGACAAAAAAAATCATAAAAATAAAATCATAAAAAGAATTTCTGCATCTTTAGGTTAACATTACCATGGTGTTTACTCGTAGCCAAGCCCAATCACGGGCAGAAGCTGTAGAAAATGCACCAAGAGAGACAAATCGTCTCCGATATAGCCCTAAAGACTTGGCCATCCCGCCTTGGCGGCAGGGTACACAAGTTAGTTCACACCATGCAGAACATGGCTCTAGAGGCACCTCCTTGAGGGGCACTCCAACTCATGCCATCAATAGACAGGACTATAGAGGCACCTCCCTAGGGGGAACTCCTAAGCAACAAAAATCTTTTCAAGAAAATAACCAATATGTAGCACTTGGTCTAAGTACGAGGCCTCCCTTGGAAGTTCGTTTTGGGTGGCCTAGTGATGAAGCGCTGTGTACTGCTCTAGAACAACAAAGGGTCCAAAAGGAGGAACCATATGATTTTGTTACTCCTAATTTACCCCTGATTAATGTCGGACACAGTAGACCATATCCAGAGTATCAGGTTCTTCCGACAGGGCAAGACAATTCTGCCCGCACCTTTTATGCATATAACAGAGAGAGTGAGGAGGATCACTACGTTCCTCAAGAATAGTACACAGTGCGGGAACGATGCACGTCTGCACCCGCTTTATATCCAGATCGCTCATTGAGACCAGAGCTTCAAGTCAATGCTGCTAACCTCGACAGAGGGAAGCAACATATAGGGGTCTCAGAGCACCATGATCGAGACAGATATGTAGGGGAGACATCTAGGCCTCCTAAACAAGAGACGGTGAAACAAAATGACTTGGCATTTGCCCAACTAGCCGCCCACCAAGCGCAAATCATGCGGCTTAGGCAAGACCAACAGAAATTAGAACATTTGTGTCGCCTTAATCAAGAGCGCATTCAGCGTTAGACAACTGAATTGCTTCACAACAATGCGCTTGAGAAGGCCCCAGTCCCTCGTGCACAGCAATCTGAGATGTATGTGAGGCACAACCCCCTCGTGCGAGACAGGTCTCCATGACTTCATCAAGCACTGCCTCTAAGACCTCCTAGACCTGAGCGGGAGGCCACTCCTCGCAACCGTGATGGGCATCCTCCGCGGGCACCCATCAATGTTTACAGGCCTAGGCCAGACACTCCTCAAGAAGCTTATGAGGATTATGACCAGGAAGAAGAGCGGGCTGAAATGCCCTATCAAGGCAGAAGGGATGCTACCCATTTATCCCTCCAAAGGCCTCAAGTTCCCCGCAACCCACAACGGGAGCAAACCAAGGAGGAGGAGATTACGTCCTCCGATGCATACAAAGTGTTGTTAGAATGCTTGGAGACTATGGAACTCAAGACTGCTGGGCCCCAAAAGCCTACCTTACGCCAACTCCGTAGTCATCCTGTGCATCCGTCAGTGCCAATACCTCCATACCCCGAACATTTCAAGCTGCCCCAGTTGGCACTCTTTAGAGGGGATGAAGATGCTCAAGAGCATGTGACTCGATTTTTGAGCCAATGCTTCGGTATACAAGACAATGATGCATTGCTATTAAGAACATTCATAACCACATTCGTAGGATCTACCTCGGATTGGTTTACCCATCTACCGAAGCATAGCATCTACAACTTGGATCAGCTAGTGGACGCATTCCTAGAACGTTTTGCTTTCAACACAAAGAAAAAGGCGTCACTAAGTGATCTAGCTAGCCTCAAGCAGTATGAGGAGGAATCTATGGTGGCATATGGGAATCGATGGAGGACGTTGCTTTCAAAGTTGTCCTACCTCCCTCCTATGTCCGACCTAACTCAAATGTTCGCAAAGAGTTGTTTGCGATCGATCTCTGTGCTATTGCAACTGCAGCAATACGCCACTTTAGAAGAAGCTCTGGCGCAAGCTAGAGTTATCGAAGAGATCAAGATACAGGATGGCAAAATTGCCAAGCCTAAGAAAAAAGAGTGGAACAAGAGCACCAAAATAGGGAATACGCAACAAAAACCCGTCGCGGTCAATCAAGTTGCTATCAATGCCCCTACGCCTGCCCAAGCAACACAGCCTCCAAAGGCTAATTATCAGGCAGTGCCTCACAATAACTATGAGAAAGATAATAAAAAACAAGATCACAATCAGCAACATCACCCTAGGCGGCAATTTACACCATACACTGAGTCTAGGGACTCCTTGTTTGACCGTTTGTCAGTGGCAAACTTGATTAATCTGCCAGAGATTCCAACAATCGATCCTAATGCGCCAAAGCCTAAGGGCTACAGAGAGGATCTTTACTCGTAGATTCCATAGAAGGAAAGGGCATGACCTTAATGTCTGTTGGACGTTCAAAGGTTTAGTGCAAGACCTCATTGACAATAACACATTGGTAGTGGATAACCCCATCGCACCCAACAACCAACAAATGGGTGTTTTCAAAGATCCTTTACCCACACATGATGCACAAGCAAAACCTCTTCATGTCAACGAAGTGCAACAGAATTGCCCCATGGAGGGGTATGTTGGGATGATTAGCATTGTGACAAGAAACAAGAGACACTCAGGGGCTGCCCCCGCGATAGCCACCAGGGAAGTTCCATCCACGTCACAACCTCAACCGAATCCTACACAGTTGCCCCCGCCTAGACCAGTGGCCACGATTCGAACTAGACTTACTCAAAGTCTACGGACCACATCGGCTAGGCTCTCCATCTATGAGCTTATTCAACAATCGGCACCCCATCGGGAAGCTCTCATGGAGATATTAAAGGCAATTGAGTTGCATCCCCACGAAGCGAATTCGTTCAACAATTTTGTGGGGCATGTCAAACAAGTGTACCAAACCAATCATCACCTTCAGGGAAGATGAGTTAAAAATGGTGACTGGGGATGTAGCGGATCCACCCCTGCACGTTATTGCACGGGTCAACGGGACTCCGTACAAGCGGGTGTTGGTAGACACTGGTTCGTCTAGTAACATTATTACAACCGCTGCACTGAAACATTTGAAGCTGCCAGCCTCTCACATTGTACCTTCCACTTATACTCTTCGAGCATTTAATGATGCGATATGCTCGATAGTTGGCACAATTGTCCTACCCATACAAGTGGGACAAAAGACCATTCATACATTGTGCCACATTTTAGAAGGTGAGATGGCTTACAATATCTTGCTTGGGCGGCCTTGGATCCGGGATATGAAGTGTGTCCCTTCAATTGCTCATCAATGTTTAAAGTACACATTTGAAGGACAAGTGCACGTGGTCCCCATAGATTTGGAACCTTTTAAATATTGCAACTCAGTGCAAATCATGCCGCAGTCGACCCTTCCTTCAACGCACGTGGATTTCCAGTTAAATCCATCTAAGAGGGGTCCGACTAAGCAAGAATCTCCATTACCAAATCAATCAAATTCCCAGGCGGGTTCATCTTCTTCATCCGGTCCTCCCACAACGACGCCACCTACGGTGGCCACACCAACGGACAAAGGAAAGAAGCCCCTGGAAGCGGAACCACCTCTAGTCTCCAACATCTCTACAGAAGAGACGCCTAATAGAATGGAAGTTGAGACGCCTAGTTCACCCCACATGGAGTGGACTCAAGGAGAACTCCCATTCGCTTCCTCTCAATCGCCAACGATTACTGTTGAGATGTCTAACACAGGCATGGGGGAGTATATAGTGCGCAATGTTGTTGCAACGCCCACACTTCAACCTATGCAAGACATGGGAAGACCTCGACTCCCCATAGGCTCCGTGGTTCCTTTAGGCTACCCACCTAATCGGACAAACTTTATTTTTGGGGGCCCGGATCATGGCGTTGAACCTTCCTGACAAGAAGAGGAAGATGAAGATCCCTTTGTGGAAGATGTCAATTATCCGGCTAACCCGGACTTCGCATTACGATATCTTAGCCAATGCAATTGGCATGGATACGGGTTAGGCAGGTATGAACAAGGAATGCGTGTTTTGTGCCAACCAAGATACCAAATGCCTTATGACAAGTCAGGAGTAGGGTTTAATCACCCTTTGCCCCTCGACATCTTGGTCAAAAACATGCAAAGCCTAGGGATAGGCAACAAGGATGGGTTGGCATCGGATCCATATGCCAATCCAAATACAACTTATACATTGGGGGATTATTTCCCATTACAAACAAATAACCTTGTTGACCTCAACAACCCTTTCCCTACGGCCGAACAAGGAGAAACCTCATGGACTCACCCACAAGGGGAAGATGGACAAGACCACGAAGGGTCTTCTAAAGATGAGTCGGAGTACGATCATTCGCACGAATATCCAATGAATGATGATCAAGAAAGCTTCCTGATGATGTTCCCATTGAATGATCCCAGTGAGCATAGGCTACCTCAACAACAACAATATCCTTTGGACATAGATGACATGTTTGAACACTTACACATAGGTCCAAGACATAGGTGGCATCTCAACCCGACGTAGTTATAGCAATTACTGCACCCGCCACTCTAGGTATACAGAGAGCATCTTCCGCCTGGAGACCCTATCAAACCATCAGTGCCTAGGGCAGACCCTATTTGTAGGTCCACGCATAGGGCTGATCCCTTTGTGCCGAGTGCCTACAGAGCCGGATCCAACGCACCAAGAGCATCCCGAATGTCAGAGTTATCACACTTGCGGTAATGGAGGTTACCATCATCTCATAAACATGATCTCCATTGACTTGACCGCCCCCATCCATGATCCAGCCAATCCAACATGATCATTGCATCTAGACATAGAGGCTATAGATTGGGATCACGCTGACACACCACCATCTCCATCAGAGTATTGGCCTTGCGGTGGGATGTTTCATTTCACTCCAGGATAGACTCAGGATGTCTTCCATGCTGAAGAGGAACTTGACGTTCCTAATGATGATCTTAATTCAGCAAACGATATCCATCTGATCCCAATTCCACACCAGTTGGAAGACGGATCCCATATGTCGGTCGAAGCAACGACTGATGTAGACATCGGCATAGATCCAATGAATCCATGGATTCTCAAGCTAGGGGTAAGTCTTTCCCCCAAAGAGCGAGCCGATTATGTTGCCCTTCTTAAGGAAAAGAAGGAGGTTTTTGCATGGTCATACAAGGATATGCCGGGACTAGACCCACAGCTAGTCACGCATAATTTAACGCTTGATCCGACAATCAAGCCAAGTAAAGCAAAAACTACGCAAGATGCACCCAACAGTGGCCTTAATGGTAAAAGATGAGTTACAAAAGTTGTTGGATGCCCAGTTTGTCATCTGTGTGGATTATCCTCCATGGTTGTCTAACATGGTTCCCGTCAAGAAGCCCGACGGGAGGATTCGCATATGCACCGATTTTTGAGATCTTAACAAAGCGAGTCCTAAGGATGATTTTCCCTTGCCAAGCATCGACGCGTTGGTAGACGCCACAGCGGGCCACGAAATGCTTTCCCTTATGGATGGTTTCTCGGGATACAATCAAATTCGTATCAATCCCGAGGACCAACTAAAAATGGCATTCACAACGCCTTGGGGGACATTTTGCTATAAGGTCATGCCTTTTGGCCTTAAAAATGCTGGCGCCACTTACCAACGTGCCATGACGTACATCTTTCATGATTACATGCACAAAACTTTGGAAGATTACATGGATGATTTGTTGGCCAAATCTCTTTTGCGCCCAGATCACCTCGGTGACTTGAGCAAGGTCCTTGATCGCCTCATTGAACATAAAGTTAGATTAAACCCTAAGAAGTGCGTCTTTGGCGTCACCTCTGGAAAGCTCTTGGGTTTCATAGTCTCCAAACGAGGAATTGAGGTCGACCCAAACAAAGTCAAGGCAATCCTTGAAATGCATCCCCCAACCACCATCAAGCAGCTCAAGAGTCTACAGGGAAAGGTTGCGTCGATCAAGCGCTTCATAGCGTAGTTATCTGACAAATGCCGACCCATGAATAAATTATTGCATAAGGGGGTCACATTTCATTGGGATGACGAGTGCCAGTCTGCCTTTGATGACATTAAATAGTACTTGGCTTCGCCGCCAGTATTGGCACCACCTAGACCAGGAGTGCCGTTCTATTTATACATCTCAGCCACTGAGGTGGCACTGGGCGCCATGCTATCCCAAAAAAATGAACTTCACAAAGAATAGGCTACATACTATCTTAGCCGCACCTCGGTCAGTTATGAACTTAACTATGCATACGTTGAAAAGCTCTGCTTGGCAGTGGTGTTTGCTACCAAAAAGCTATGCCACTACATGCTTGGTAATAAGACGTATGTTGTGTCTAAGGAGAATCCATTGCGATACATGATGAGTCGTACTTATCATAGTAGCCGCACGACGAAATGGATCATGTTGTTGACGGAGTTTGACATAGAGTTCATTGGACAAAAATCCATAAAAGGTCAAGTCATCGCCGATCAACTAGCTGAGGCTCCTCTTGAAGACGATCAGCCTCTGACTTTTGAACTACCTGATGATGGGGTCTTCCATGTTTCAGAATCGCCAGATTCTGATGAGCCTGAGTCACAGGCTGACATAACCCTATTCTTCGATGGTTCTAAATGTGAGCAAGGGGGTGGCACGGGAATTGTATTCTTCACTCTGCAAGGCGCTCCAATGCCCTTGTCATTTAAATTAGACTTCCCATGCACCAACAACAATGCAGAATATGAAGCCTTGCTCATAGGTCTTCAGACAACAATCACCATGAACATTAAACGATTGAACATCTTTGGTGATTCGCTGTTAATTGTCAATCAAGTAAAGGGGATATTCCAATGTAAATGTCCAGTTCTGCAGGCCTACAAAGCCCTTGTGGACAAATTCCTGGCACAACTTGAATGGTATGACATCGAGGCACTCCCTCGATCATCAAATCATTTTGCGGATACTATGGCCTCCTTGGGGTCACTCATCCCGCAAGACCCTTCTGGTGAAATGACAACCATTCAGGTTAAAACATTATCGCAATCTACGATGGAGCATGCAAGCTCGATCTGACGCCAAGAATCCACCTGATCCAGATTGAACCATCTCCGGATAAGTTCTCTCGAATTCGAGATTGTTTGACTCAAGCCAACTGGGGGTCCTTGTTCTCCCCGACTCCTCTTAATAGCAACACCACGTTGTTTTTACAAGTTCTTTCCCACTCAACTTTTGTTAGGGATGGACTTCAAGAGGGATTGGCCGTTCATACTATCGAGGTTTCTGATCAACAGGATTGGTACACACCCATTCGGGATTACCTCAAGCTAGGTAACCTCCCACTTGGATTGACACAAGCCGTGAAAAGATCATTCAAATAGAAAGCGGCAAAGCATGTCTTGTTAGGAGACATTTTGTATCGTCAAAATTATGAAGGAATCCTCCTTCGTTGTTTGGACCAGCAAGAGTCCGCTTGGGCGATCACCCAAGCTCACGATGGTACATGTGGTGGCCACTTCAGCGGTATGGCCATCGCAAAGCGCATTCTTCGCATGGGTTATTATTGGCCATCTTTAGAGCGAGATTGTTGCGCATATGTGAAGAAGTGCGTGAAGTGTCAGCACCATGCTAATTTGACACACGTACCTTCTCAGGCCTTGCAGCCGATTCAATCGGTTTGGCCTTTTTCATAGTGGGGCTTTGATCTAATTGGAAAGATCTCCCCTACATCGTCTGGTCATCACACATTTATTTTAACGACCACAGAGTACTTTACCAAGTGGGTGGAAGCAATTCCATTGACCACTACGACTGGATCCCGCATTGCGGAGTTTATTTTGCATAACATCATATGTCATTTTGGTATTCCATCCAAGATCCTGTCAGATAATGGGACACCATTCAAGAATAAAGATGTGCGTGCTTTGACCACAAAGTACAAGATTCAGCATAGCTTTTCAACACCCTATTATCCGCAAGCAAATGGGCAAGCAGAAGCGTCAAACAAAATGCTAGTCGCCATTCTCAAAAAGATAGTTGCAGACAATCATAAGGACTGGCACATTCAGATCCCGCTTGCCCTATGGGCTTATCGCACCAGCATTCGAACGCCCACTGGGGCAACTCCATTTTTGCTGGTGTATGGCTCCGAGGCAGTCATGCCTTTTGAGTTGGAAATCCCTTCCCTACGCATTTCAATGCAAGAGTTCATCGATGATGACACTGTGTGACAGGCCCGATTAGATCAACTGACGTTGCTCGATGAACGATGCGTTAATGCTCTCGAGCATTTGCGTATCTATCAAGAGCGACTTAAGAAAGCATACAACATGAAAGTCCACCTTAGGGAATTTCAGGTTGGTGACTTGGTCTTAAAAGAGAACCAACAAAATTCTAATTTGCCGTCCCATCTACGAGACAAGTTCACGGCAAACTGGTTAGGTCCTTACATCATTGATAGTAGAATAGGACCCGAAACATACCGGCTTGCCTCTCTTGAAGGAATCAAGGAAACAGAACCCTTGAACATCATTCATTTGAGGCCATTCCACATCTAGAGAGCCATAGTCCAACTAAAAGCTCCAAGGATTATCATAATCGCTTGGTCAACCCTAAACGCCCCAAAGGTATCTATAAACCCTTTGGTCAAGACAAAAGCTCCAAGGATTATCATAATCGCTTGGTCAACCTAAATGCCCCAAAGGTATCTATAAACCCTTTGGTCAAGACAAAAGCTCCAAGGATTATCATAATCGCTTGGTCAACCCTAAATGCCCCAAAGGTATCTATAAACCCTTTGGTCAAGCCAAAAGCTCCAAGGATTATCATAATCGCTTGGTCAACCTAAAAGCTCCAAGGATTATCGCAATCACTTGGTCACCCTAAAAGCTCCAAGGATTATCATAATCGCTTGGTCATCCCAAAAGCTCCAAGGATTATCATAATCGCTTGGTCATCCCTAAAATGCCCCAAAGGTATCTATAAACCCTTTGGTCAACACCAAAAGCTCCAAGCGTTACCATAACTGCTTGGTCAACATAAATATTCAAAAATAAACAAAAACAATATAATCGTCAAAAATCACAAAAACAATTGCATTTCAATTCCATGCATACTCAAAAAAAAAAAAATCAAAAAAAAAAAAAACAAAATCACAAAAACATTTGCATTCCAATTCCATGCATTCTCATAAAAATCAAAATCACAAAAACAATTGCATTCCAATTCCATGCATTCTCATAAAAATCAAAATCACAAAAACAATTGCATTCCAATTCCATGCATTCTCATAAAAATCAAAATACAAAAATATAGGTTGCATTAGGCATCGCATCCATACATTGCATACTTCGATAGGTCATACAAGTCAAAAGCACCATAGACAGTCATTATTTGGAAATTCCATCCTTTTCCACCTCAGATCCATTTTCATAAATGCCTACATCTAGAATAGCACCATCACCATTTTTTGCATTGTCAGTTGTCTCCTAATGTATATAGGGTTTTCGTCATTCAGCTGTTTTTAAATTTCTAGCCAAAAACTGTACACAATTAAGCAGATTTTACATGGGAAAGTTTTACTTGGATCACGCCTTGTTACGTAACATCCCAACACCAATTAACACACATATAATAATTCCTAAGTTGTGTGAACGAAATATGAAACCTGCAAAGTAATCCAGGTCACCATAAGCGAAACGGCTATCTTGCTCATCCCCCTGTGCGAATGACCCTAGGAATGCTGAGAGTTGGCAAAAGGACAAGCATCCTCCCTACCCAATTCCCCACGAATCCCAAGTTCTCAAAAGTTGCAAAACATCAAAAATTTGCAAAACGTCAAAACACTAAAATTTGACATCCTACAGTGCACACATCAAAAGGCACAAACAATAGTGATTCTCGTCACTCCATATCCAAATCCCTTGCTCAAAAAAAAAAAAAAAAACACAAATAAAACAAAAATAAACAGTGATTTTATCACTACAAAGGAGCAAGTATCCCAATACAATTGAAGAAAAGAAGGGAGTCGAACTTGAATCCCTGGAACTCTTAGCATTTCGACAGGTCATGAGGCAAGCTTCAGTACCGGTTTGGTTGATAGCCTATCGGTCACTGGCGGTAAACCTCCCGCATGACGATATATCTGTCACATTAACTTGTGTACAGATCAATGTTTGCATGTGGATGAGCTAGCTTATGGTATCCTAGATAGCATCGCAGACAAATCTGACTAAATACAATAAAGGAGTTAGTGGAGCTAATTAGGTGATCCTCAGTACAGGTTCGGTTGAAAGCCCATCTGGCACTGGCGGTATCCTGATGAATAACACATAAACGAACTCAATTGCACACACAGGGATGTGAAATAACTTGGTTAAATTCAAGTCGGATTTAGACCTTGTTTAGAAGTCTCACGAGATAAATGTACAGTCTTGGCTAGTTAGTTAAAATATCTGCATCTCAGAAAAGCTTAACTCCATTTTCAAACAACCGATACATTTCATTCCGTACATCACCATCAAAAAATAGACAAAATACAAAAACAAAGTTTTCACATGCACAAGCATTCCACAAAGTTATCCCATTAATATAGCAAGTGAGTCAAATCTTGTACAGTCTATGGTGCATTGACAAATCATCAACAATTCATTTCATTCATTCCATATGCATACATCATACAAATTAGAACCATCGCATTCATAATCGCATATGCATACATCAATATAAAAACATGTACATAAAAATAAATCATGAAAAATGTATAAACACCAAAAAGAGTCATCTGTATATATATATCATAACAAAATTGCCCGCAGGCTACAGTGAACCGGTCCTCGGACCTCGCTACCATAATCCAAAATCTCAAAAACCCCCAGCCTAGGGCGTCGGCCACCATGATCACGCAGGATCGGTGCGACGAGAACTACCCCCTACAGTATCAGTCCTCTGGGACCTCCCAGGGCGACTGCTCGCCCTTGCATCATGCCCACTAGCGCCTCCCTCATCTCGTCGCCTGCGACGGGATGATGCCGACTGCTCTGTCCCACTATCTCTCATCCGGTACGACGAGCCACCTGTCGGAGGCTCTGGTATTCGCCCACCAAGGCGGATAATCTCTCCCTCCATCTCCAGTCGATGCCACCCCCAATCTGCCTCCCGTCGACTCCACTCTGCCTCCCACCTATGGTAGTACGCGATTACATCGTCGTGCTGTGCTAGCTGCACCTACAGGAGATCCCTCTCCCGTGCAGCATCCGTATCACCCTCCTACCGATGAGACGTAGCCCCTACGCTCTCCCGCTCTACCAACTACGTCCGTAGGAGATCCCTCTCCTGCGCCATCTCCCCAAGCTCTCCATCTCGCCTCCGTAACACCTTCGTCAATCGTGCTACCTCAACGTGCAACCCCGCCTCTGTATCCCTCGGCACGATCGGTTGCGTCGGCCTCTCTGGAGCATCGGCCTGCTCCGGAGCATCCTGCATCTCTGGCTGCTCCTCCTCACCAAAGTCCTCTCCCGCATCTGCAACCTCCACCATGTCCACATCAGCAGGAGCTCCCCAACCCTCTCCTGGTGCCTCTGCACCCTCTCTGCCTCCCGCTGCCTCATCCCCTCCCAATGGCCCCTCACCTCGCCATTGCCGTAGCGTCCACCACTCCTGGTACTCGACAGTCACTCCAACGTCATCCACGTCTGGAATGTCCAGTACTGTATCCGCCTCCTCCCCTAGCGGCTCGAGGATCGATGCGGCTAGCGTCCTCTCATCGCTCCGACGTCGATAGACTACGGGTTCCCTAGGCAACCCCTGGCGTACCCCAAACTGTCGTGTCACTCGAAGATAATGAAAGTACTCCTGCTCCGTCCCGTGTCGTCCAATGACCCATCTCCCCCTCCGGACCCGTCGAAGCCACTCATCAGCCTCTGGCCATGCGGGACAATCCCGATATGGCCTCCACACCACATCTCCTGGAGTCAGTCGGGCCAATGCATCTACATAATGGTCCACGTCTCCCACAAACCGCCGACTCTGCCCCCGCTCCTTAGACCGATACCATAAAGCACCATAACCAATATCTCTGTCCACCATGTCAACCCGTGTAGTCCAGGGTAGCCCTCGTGGTCGCTCTACGGCTATATGCTGCCAGGCCCAGCACTGCAACAAGAAACTATAGCCAATCCCCTTTCGCTTTCGACAGTGGATCTCGTACAGCTCATCATACAGATGAGCCAAGAGCGTCTGGCCCCATCTCATGATCATCGGCTCTGTCACAGGACAATCCACTAACTGCCACACCACCTCCAGTAGGTTCCATGGGAACCTCGCCCTCGAAGAGTCTGGCAACAACATGTTGGAAATGAGGCTCATGAGTAGTGCATGCCTCACTCCCAACACTCCCCTCTTATACCACCACCGCACTAGGATACCACCAATCTGACAATCCTCCTCAGCCTTCTCCACTGAGCTCATCCCATCCACATCCTCCCCATGTCCAAAACATCGGGTCAGTACAGCCGTCCTCTGGCCTCGTGGCATCGTCCGGATGGGAACCCCGTCTATCGGAATCCGGAGAATCCGATACACGTCCTCTAAAGTGACTGTCATCTCCCCTATCGAAAGATGGAAGGTGTTCGTCCGAACATCCCATAAGCTGATCAAAGTTGTCAAGTATGCCCGATCCCCCACAACTGCCTCCAATCATGTCACATGCTTGAGCCCTAAGGCATCAAGCCACTCCCAGTCCTCCGCACTCAATGCCTCGCGGGCAATAGAAAAAATAGTCGGTACCCGATGTCGACTCTTCACCACCTGCATATCACAAAACATAAACACATCAAAAACATGCATCAAATCACCATCACATATTCAAAAATGCATCAATAAACAGTAACATCATTCATTCACATGTACATCTGTTACAATTTACAAAAAAAAAAAAAAACAATTTGACATGGTTTACCTACGGTTTCGACCTAAGTTTACCATTTCAACAAAACAATTCATCAATTTTTCATCTTTAATTTCATACAAAAAAAAAAAAAAAAAAATTTGACATGGTTTACCTACGGTTTCGACCTAAGTTTACCATTTCAAAAAAAAATTCATCAATTTTTCATCTTTAATTTCATAAAAAAAACAAAAATTTGACATGGTTTACCTACGGTTTTGACCTAAGTTTACCATTTCAAAAAAAAAAATTCATCAATTTTTCATCTTTAATTTCATCAAAAACAAACAAAAATTTGACATGGTTTACCTATGGTTTTGACCTAAGTTTACCATTTCAAAAAAAAAATTCATCAATTTTTCATCTTTAATTTCATAAAAACAACAAAAATTTGACATGGTTTACCTACGACTTTGACCTAAGTTTACCATTTCAAAAAAAAAAAATTCATCATTTTTTTCAATTTTAATTTCATAAAAACAACAAAAATTGACATGGTTTACCTACGGTTTTACCTAAGTTTACCATTTCAAAAATCTCAATTTTTTCATCTTTAATTTCATACTAAAAAAATAATAATAAACAAAAAAATGGGCATGGTTTACCTACGGTTTCGACCTAAGTTTTACCATTCACATAAAAAAAAAAAACATTTTTATAACCGTGGTTACCCTAAGGTGTTACTCTAAGTTTCATTTTGGGTTTATCCTACGGTTTTCCATCTAGGTTTCCATCGGTTTGCATCCACGTTTCATTTGGTTTCATGGTCTTTAAATCAAATTCATTCACCTTTTAATTTAATTAATTAGGGTTCCATGTCTTAAACAAAAGAAAAACACAATAAAAACACATTTGCATTTTTCAAATTCAAACTCGAGGAGATAGTTCACTTATCGGTCTCGCCTCGGCTCCACCGCATGACGACCCGGTCTATGCACTCATGGTGGCTGGAAAATTCGGCAAGTGCTTCGCATCAGAAAATCTACCTCCTCCTCCCTAGAGCTCCAAATCGCAATCGATGAACAGTGCAAATGAGCCAAATCCGTCATTTTCGCCTATTTATACCTTTTTGCTTGCTGGTAATCGTCCCTGCCTAGAACGAGCACTTTTTCCTCGGAGGCGCGCTCGTCCCACCCCAGGACGAGTACCATCATGGCGTTCGTCCCCCCGGAACGAATAAAACAAAAAAAAAAAAAAATCAAAAACAACCAAAATATAAAAATGACAAATGCCAACAAAACCACTAAAAATTGCCGGACAAAAGTGCTCTTGCACTTAACCTCTTGGCATAAGAAAACTGATGTCGGGGTCTACCTTGTCGCTATCCTACTCCCTAAGAAGGCTACCATAGCCGGACCGCTTCACGGGAAGACGGATTTTCGCCAATGTTAACCCCAAATGGCATCCCAAAATGGGTTCACACCCACCAAAAATAGGTCAAAACAATCGGGAAACCGCTCGAGCATGCATCGGATAACATCTGAAGGCACCCTCACTTAAGTCATCTTGGGTCAAGCGACTCGTCGCTTTTCTCATGTCGGTCATTCCCTCATCGATTCGTCGCTTGAGGGGGTAGTCACACTTAGTTGCCAATCAACAACAATATACCCAATCTTGGAAATGACACGCATTCAAAGGATCATTGCAAAAGACAATCGCGCAGGTAGCAAACAAGCAATTATCACAAACCGATCATATACTTGGCATTCGTGAATCATGAACTCAAGGTTCCCACGGATAAAAGGTTGCGCCCTTTGCCTATTCATGACTGATCAATGTCTAAGTTCAAGTAATACCTCACCGAACCAGGTTAATGCTTGATTTAAGTTCCTTAGCTCGTCAGAAGCAAGGATTCAAGAATGCGCCCCCTTTTCCATACTTGGGGCATCAAGAGTTGGTTAGGTTACTGAGAAACCCTAATCATTAGTGCTTTGGTTATCTATTTTTTCTCAGCACTGCACCATGTGCAGCGCTTTCCAAAAAGGGGCATCTGTAGACACCAAAACAACACCAATCCGATTATGTGACTGCAAACACTGATCGCACTAACACACACAGCCCCCAGGGCAGCCCCCAGAGGTTAAAACAGTGGTTCTAACCACTCACACAGCAGTTTTACAAGTCAAGGATCAATTTGGCACCTTTTAGACACTCTGCTACTTATTCGCTCCACCCAGGGACGAGTGCGGATTGGTACTCGTTTCACCCGAGAGACGAGCGCGTATTGGTACTCGTTTCACCCGGAGACGATTACCAGCGCTCGCTCCGGGTGGGACGAACGCCGGGTTTGACCGGCAAAAAGTCAGACCTCGGCGCATGACAACTCGGAACTGCCACTTAGCTCTCCCTTCATGGCATAGGAGTGCGAGTGAGTTCTTTTGACAACTCATATCTACCAATTGACTCTCCCTTCACTGCATGGGAATGGGAGTGAGCTTTTTAGGACAACTCAGATTTGCCACTTAGCTATCCCTTCATTGCATGGGAGTGCGAGTGAGCTTTTCTAAACATACAAAGACATGCACGAGAGGCAGTTAAGAAGCCCTTGATCAAGAAGAAGTCTTCTCTTCACAAAAAAAAGCATTCATGCAAAGTAACACTTTTGCATGTTAATTCAAAGAGACCCCTTGGGTCTATAAAATGGTGAGCTTCCTCACCCAAAAGATATACAGAGAAGGAGCATTTTGAGCGACGAAGTGCTGCTAATTCACTTACTTGCGATTTGTGCTTTCAACATCCATAATCTCTTAATCGAAAGAGAGGTTATTGGGTGACTTTTGAAGGCACGAATCAAGAACCAAAACCCGATTTTTTTGACCACAATATCCTACCAATTTGCCGACAACACATCACATCAGGTTTCGGACCCATCCCAAGCGGATTGGTGTCGAAACAAAGTTTCACCCGCGGGTGGTTTGCCTTCGGGCACCCCCCACCTTATTGCCTTTGGTGACTATTTCTTTTGTAGTATTTAGCTAGTTACATGATTATGCTTTTGTCAAGTTTTCAGTTTATTTAGACTCATTTTAACCATCATTATATTTATCTTTCGTTTTTCATACACAGGTGCTACTAATTCTTTGTTTGTTTCTTTGAACGCAGATTTGCAGCATTAGAGGAGCAGCGAGGAATCTACTTTTACCAACACAAGCGACGACAACGTTTTGGTTCGCCCATCTTATATGTGGGCACGCGGAAGAAGGAATTCTGAAACAAGTTGTAAAAGACCAACATTTAACGCTCCTATCCCCTAAAAAGGAAGGAGACGCATTGTAACACAAATTTGAAAAGCATATCAATAAAAGGGCCGTATTTTATATTGCTTTGATATCTTGTGTTCATGTTCTTTCTTTTTACGCATTTTTCAATAACATAGGGTTTAAGCGTTATTTTAGTTTCGTTTACATTGCATTTTTAGTCTATCCTTTTTGTTTCTGGAATCTCGTGTTTTCACAATCAAAATAGAGTTCTCCTCAGAAGTGATAAGAGAAGGGATTGCTTGAAGAAAATTTTGTTGAGAAGCTGAGTCAAGAGGAGTAGCAACAAAAATATTCGAAAAATAATCAACAAAAATAGAGTTCATGCCATCCCAAGTATAAACAACATCTCCAAAATCTGATTTCAAGGAATAAATAAAGTTGTGAGATCTTCGGGCTAGAAGATATTTGTGGAAGAAATTTGTCTTTCGATCTCCTTCATTAAGCCATTTAATTCTATATTTTTGCTTCCATAAGATTTCTTCTCTTTTTTCCCATTCCTCTAACTGAGTAGTGAGTTTAATTTCATCTGCACTTCTCTTCTCTGTGAGAGCATCTAAATGGATTTTCTTATTCAAATTTTCAAGATGAGCAATAACTTCATGTTTTTTTTACGAACATCCCCAAACTCTTTTCAGTTCCAAGTCTTGATTTTGTATTTAATGCATTGTAATATTTTGACAAAATAGAACATCTTAGTCCCATGCCTAGGTTTACCTTCCTTCCACCATTGTTGCACACAAGGTCTAAAGGAAATATTTCTAAGCCACATTAATTGAAAACAAAAAGGAGAGCAACTCACATTGGTTTTCTATATTTCCACCATGACTGACCAATGATCCAAACCAACATTATTAAGAGTCTTCACTTTAGGAATGTGACCATGGATTAAGAAATTTTCAGAGAGCAAAAAACTATCCAATCTCTCCATTATACAAGCTAAGACTTGCCTTATGTTAGACCAAGTCATAAGGCCATTATCTGGTTGGATGTCCACAAGATGGAGGTTTGCAATATATTTGCTCATGAGGTCAGTGCTTTTGTCCAAATTTCTATTTCCCCTCATTTTCTCATCCATAGAGAGGATGGTATTGAAATATCCTTCGATCAAGATCTAAGCTGCATGAAAATGAGAGATAATATGAGTTATACCCTTCGTCTGTCTTCTTTTTTCCTCCAAAGTAGTTGGAGCATAAATAGTAATGTAGAGCATAATTTGGTTGGAATGTCTACTTTGAATAGCTATAGCCAACAGACCCCAAATTCCAACCATATGGTGAATAACTACCTCTTTTGGGTCCCAAAGACAAGCAATGCCACTAGAAGTCCCATGGGAATTGAGGAAAACCACTTTTCCAGCTGGCCAAATTTTACTAGCAATTGAGTGCATAACCTCCATTGACATCTTTGTTTCTTGAAGGAAAACAATATGTTGATGATTTATCTGAATCATTCTTCTAATTTCATTTTGTTTTGAAATTGAGTCCTCTAATATTCCAAGTGATGATCTTCATTAATACTAGGGCTACAAAAGTTGGGAAGGGCATTAATCTTACCTTCCTCTACAAGATTTTTACCTTCTTTTACCATATGATATTGATTGGTCTCGCGACCTACTTTTTGATTAGAATCCATCTTCAATTTTTTTTTTCCTTATTTTTTGACTTATTCCAATTGAATCTGAGATGGATTCTAACCTTAAATAATGCTCGTACATAACAAAAATTTTACTAGAGGGTTCAACAGAGTCTATATTGGGACCTGTATTATTTGAAGTTTTGACATTTAAAAGATTGTTTTTCTTGTGTAAATTTTCTCCCTTTTTTCTATTGAAAACATTTGATTTGTTGGTTTGTCTCTGAGTTATTACCTTCATATTTAAATTGTGTTTCTAATATTTTTGTTTCCATTATTTCCTCTTCCTCACTTGGAACATCATTTGTGGAAAGGATTTCAAACATATTAGCAGATGACTTTTTTTTTTGGTAAATAAAAGTCTTCATTAATTATCGGGTTTTGCAGGTTAACCCAAAACCTATTACAATATCCAGCCTTCTGCTGAGATTGTAGATCCTAGTCATCCTTGAAATTTTCTTACCAGAACTTGTGTTGAATCCCCTACAACACCTTACTAACAAGGCACACCCATACCTAAACATAACCGTAAACATTACTTACATTGACAGGAAATTGAAGTTTGGAACTTTGCACTTGTGAAACCTGTTGCTTGCCCATTTCCTATTATCTGTCGAAATCCTCCAAGGCTTACACCCTGTTACCTTCATTTACAATTTGGTATGATTTAGAGGGAAACCCCATAGTTATTACCAACTCCATGGGGAAAGAACACCCATTCATATTTCTCCTTAATGGGTACATGGCACACCTTGTGTCCATGTCACCAAACTACCAATATCAACACCTATGTTGGCTAATTTTTCAGCTGACCTGTTGGCCTCACGGTACACATGACAAGCCCTCCTATTCTGTCTTGCTACAAAAAGGATCCTCACTTCATGGATGACTCCCTCGATTCTCCATGGAGGTTTTTTGCCATTGGTTAATAGAGTGATGATGTTCATCGAATCACCTTCAATAATCAAGTTACCTTGAGTTGCTTGGGCTAATTGCAACCCTCTCCAAAGGGCTCTAGATTTTGCTTCATTATTAGTTCTGATTCCCAATGGTTCAGTGAAGGCCTTGACCAGATTTCCTTGATGATCCCTAATTATTCCTCTAGCTCCAGCTCTTCCCAGGTTATCCTTGGCTGCACCATCAAAATTTAGTTTAAACCAACCTTGGGGGGGTGGCTCCCAAGAAATCCCATTTCTGGGATTAGGCAAAGAAATGGAAGGTTTGTCCTCAATACCTAAGGCCCGAGCTAATTGCTTTTCTTGGGGAGGAGTTCTCATCCACTAAGGTGCTAAGGTTTTCTTTCCCAAAGACAATAATCCTGTTTAGGATGGTTTTTGGGTTGTGAATGGTATCCTTAAAGGCTCTATGGTTCCTTTATAGCCAAATCTACCAGAGAAAATGATGCCAATAGATTTTCCATAGGTACTTAAGTTTTAGGCTAACGAAGGGTTGAGGCCATTGATGGAATACTTCGGATATAAGCGTAGAATTAACCCACAAGATCCTAAAGGCTTGTAAAAGTTCATCCAGGATGGATTCCGCTACCGGACACTCCAGAAACAAGTGTTGGGTTGTCTCCCATCCTGCCCTACACATGTAGCAATGGTTAGCAATAACCATACCTTTGGATAACATATTGTCCATAGTGAGGATTTTTCCTTGAAACACAAGCCATGAAAAAAATGATATTTTAGGAATTAAGCCTTTTATCCAAACCAAACTCGGTTGAAATTGTTGACCTTCCACATTGAGAAGCAAATTATAGGTAGACTTAACTGTGAAGTCACCACTTTCAGTCTCAACCCAAACAATGTGATCTTCATCCTCTCCAGAAGGAATAATTTGCTGAGTTAAAATGTATAAAGCTCTTCAGACTCTGCTTCAAAACTGTGTACTCTGATGTGTTTCCACCTATTGATATTTATATCCTACCACGTATAATTTGCAACATTCTTCCCAATATGCTGCTCCATATGCTATTGAATCCTAGCCAAATGAGAATTTTGGGATAACTCCTCAGCTCTCACCCACCGACCCTTCCAAAAGTCTATTGTTTGACCATTTCCTAGAATCCATCTAAGACCTTTCTTGACAAGATCCCTGCTCGTGAGGATTGCCTTCCAAAAAGTAGACCCCTGCTTGCTAAGTTTTCATTAAGGAAGTTCACACCTTGGAGGTATTTCCTCCTAACTATGGCAATCAATTCATTATCGACCTTAGTCAATAACCGCCATGCTTTTTGGGCTAACAGAGCTGTATTGAGATGACAAACTCTCCTCAATCCTAACCCCCCATCAGCTTTAGGTTTGCAAACCTTGTTCCAACCTACTAAATGGATCCTTTTCTTATCCTTAGTCCTTGACCAGAGAAATTTTTTTTGAAGCTGCTCAATTTTGTGATACACCTTGCTGGGAGATATAAACACTGATAGGAAGTAAACGGGTATACTTTGAAGTGAAGCCATAGTTAAAACTGCTTTGCCTGCTTGAGGTAACAGATGTCCTTTCCAACCTGCTAGCTTTTTTTGGATCCTCTCTAGAACTATGTTCCACATTGATCCTTCAGTTTTCCCCATAAACATGGGAATACCTAAATAGGAGGTGGGAAGGGATGCAATCTGACATTCCATGATCCTTGCTATGTTATTTTTCCTAGGAATGGGGGTATTGATGAAATAAAGTTTGCTCTTCTCAAAATTCACTTTCTGTCCAACCGCTTCTTCACACATTATGAGAATATTTTTAATCCTTCTTGCCTCAACCACAGAAGCCAAAGTCAGAAGCAATGTATCATCAACAAATTGTTTATGTATCATCGGGGTAGTTAGCAACATGGCCTTGATACCTGATATGAGTCCAGCTACCGCTGCTACCTTAATGGTTCTTCCCAAGGCCTCAACTACGATGATGAACAACATAGGAATTATGGGATCTCCTTGTCTTAGACCACATTTGCTTTGAAAAAAACCTATAGTAGAACCATTAACCAAAACTAAAAAATAAGGCTTAGAAATACACTCTCTTATTAACTTGACCCATTTCATGTTGAAGCCAAATTTTAATAAAACTGCCTCTAGGAATTCCCAATTTATCCTGTCATAAGCTTTGTTCATGTCTAAATTTAAAGCCATGACTACTCTTTTGGTCTAAGCGGTTGTATGAAGAGCCTCATGAATAGTAATAAATCCATCTAATATTGATCTTCCTTGTACAGAACTTCCTTGACTTGGATCAATGATAACCGGTAGAACTTTCTTCAAACGGTTGGCTAAAACTTTGGACACAATTTTATAGGATATTTTACACAGGCTAACTAGCCTAAAGTCAGCCATAGTCTTGGGGTTGGGGACTTTAGGGATCAAAGCAATGAAAGTTGAATTGAAACCCCTTGGAATATGATTTGAAATTTGGAACTCCTTGATTGCAGCAATAACTTCTGCTCCAACAATATCCCAACAAACTTGGAAAAACCACGATGAAAACCCATCCGGCCCAGGAGCTTTGTCAGGATCCATGTTAAACAAATCCTCCTTGATCTCTTCATCTAAAAAAACTGTTGTAAGAGACTCGTTAATAATTTCATCAATGAGTTGTGGAATGAATTGAAGGAGAGAGTCCTTTTCTTGGGCATTACAGGCCCATTATTCACCCAATAATGAACTAAAAAAATTAATAGCCTTGTCCCTGATCTCCTGAATGTTTTGAGTTGAGGATCCATCCACCTTAGTTAAATTTCTAATATTATTGTTGCTTCTATTGCTCAATGTGGTAACATGGAAAAACTTTGAATTAGAGTCCCCTTCCTTTAGCCATAATGCCCTTGATTTCTGCCTCCAATACATCTCCTCACAAGCTAAAATATTATAAAACTCACAAAGGGTTTCCTTCTCTTCAGTCCTTGTCACCTCATCATAGGTTCCATTTTGGATTTTTCTTTCTATTATTCTCAGTTTTTCCCCCACTACTCTCTTATTCTCAAAAATATTTCCAAAGACTTCTTTATTCCATATTCTAAGGTTTGTTTTTCACCATCTTAAGTTTTTGAGATAGTTTGAAGGAAGCACTTCCCTGGATAGGTTGATGCCACCATTCCTCTATTTGTTTCTTGAAGTCTGGATGTTTAACCCACATTGACAAAAATTTGAATGGCTTTTTAAAGGAGTTAGCCTGAAATGCCTACCATAGAATAAGATTATGGTATGAAGCACATTTAGGAAGGGATTGTAATGCTGAATCACCAAACATTGTTGTAGCTTCCTTGGATAAAAAAAACCTGTCCAACCTTTCTTGAATCAGCTGACTTCCTATCCTCTTGTTACTCCATGTATATTTGGCTCCTTTTAGTCTTACATCCATCAATTAATTTGTGTTAATGAATTCATTGAAGTCCTCCATGCTCCTTGAGGGTAACCCAGATCCTGCCTTCTTATCAGATGGGTAAATGGGGGTATTGAAATCTCCCCCAATCACCCAAGGAATGTCTTTAAAAGCTTGGCTTAAATGCCCCAAAAACTCCCATAGTTCAGACCGCCATTAGACAGAGGTGGGGGCATAAACATTTGACATAATCCAATTCTTATTAGTATCAAAATCATGAAATAATATGCTTAAGACTCTTTCATTTGCCTGAATAATACTTCCTTCTATTTTAATAGGATCCCATAATATCATGAGGCCCCCAGATGCTCCTCTCACCTATTGAAAGGCCACTTCCCATTGCTTCCAAATCCTTCTAGCTATAAGTGCTAATTGTGCCACATATGTTTTGGTTTCTTGAAGAAAAATGATAGTAGGATTCCAATCCTTCCTTATAGACTTCACCATCCTTTGTTTTGGTGGGTCGTTTAGGCCTCTCACATTCCATGAGAGAACCTTCATTTAGACTATTTGATATTTTCCCCGCACCCTTCCCTGAGCCAAAGGGGGTTTGTCAATTTTGCTATTATCCTGGTCAGGAATAGCTTGCTGTAACAATGTTCTTTTCTTTTTGTTTGTAATTTATTCATTGATTCTCATTCTATAGTGCTCTACTGTAGATATTCTCCCTTTCTTTATTTCACTTCCATAATCTATCGGAGGCTTGGTGGTGCTTCTAGTCTATTTTGGACTAAAATGAGGGGGCATATACTATGATAGTCTAGGGCTTGAACCTTCTTCCTCATTTTGGGGGTTTTCAATTCCCTCTTCATCCTCAACCTTGTTTTGGTTCACCTCTCCTATATGGTTCCTAAACAGGGGGCTTTCCTTCAAGGAACCTTTTACCGTTTGGATCATCTTATAAGGGATAATTTGTTCCACTACCAGATTAGGAGCTACATTCCTACCTCTTGTTTCCACAACTTCGACTCTTGACTCTATTTTTTCCATGTTTAAACTGAAATGACCTGGCAATTTTTCTTCATTTTGAGCATAGCTTTTGGGGCTTTTTGTCATAACTGTGGATGGTCCCGATTTGGATGGGGAGTCTAGGGTTTTAGGAAACTTGAAACTAATGGTATCATCCTTACTATTTTATTTTTCAACTTCTATATTTGCTAGGATATCAAACATGTTCAAGCTGGGATCTTTATTACATACCTTATGATTTTTGCCTCCATTATGTTGCTTTCATTTCTCCTGGATTTTTTCCAATTTTGTGTTGGCTTGGTCAGCCTGGTTATTATTAACTTGTCTATATCATTCCAAGTTAAGATGCGTTCCTTGAAACTTTGGGATCCCTCTCCCATTAGCTTTCCATAGAAAACCTTCGCTCGTGGCTTCCTTATTTGCAGTTATTGTCAAACATTAGGCTTGAAGGTGGCCCTAGGTTTTGCACATGCTACAAAATGTCGTCTTGTTCTCATACTCCATAGGCTAAATCCTTAGAAACTCTCAATATGCTATTTCCACCTGAGAAGGTATATCAGAATCCAATTTTGCATTTACATAGATCCTGGCATGCGTCAGTCTAGTCCTTGCCCGGGTTGAATGGTCTATTGCCACGAGCTCTCCTATCGTCTTTGCTATGCCACTAAGACAATACTCATTAACAAAATGTGTTGGGAGGTTTGGTAAGCAAACCCAAATGGGTGCTATATTAATGTTTTGCTTCTCAGGGTTGAAATCCTCCCCCCACTTCCTTAGAAAGAGTCTATGCCTTCCTAGAAACTAGGGTCCTCCTGTCAATATGCGCTCTGCATCATCTTTGTTGATGAGTCTTATCATAAAAAAACCTCTTGACATGGCTATGATTTATAAGCTTCCTAAAGTTTTCCACTTTGCCACGGCCCATGAGCGAATAGTCTCAATGTCCGGCCTTTCGCCAAAAAAATTGCCAACTAAGGATGATGCCTCCATATCCAAGAATATTTCCATAATCTCCACTGGCATAGTTAACCTGTTATTTTTTGGTATTAGGGGCGGTAGTTCACTGACTGGCTCCTTCTTTTTCCCTTTCAGCATTTCCAAAAATGTTGGGCCCTTGTTGCCAGCTCCTAAACCCCAATGGGACCCTTTTTTTGAGGGTTTATCTGGAGGATCTATACCTTTAGCCTTTTTGAAATGAGCTGACAGGGAATCCTTTTCCTTTACAGCTACAGCATTCTACCCTTCCTCTGGATCTTCTCCTTCCATTGGTTCAAAATAATTGCCTGCCATTTTTACTCCTCCTCCGCTTCCTCTGCTTCCTCCACTGCTCCTCATCTCTCCAACAATCAAAGTTTATATTCAATGATTACTTAAAAATTTAGTTTGATTCAGTTTTGGTAACGGATTTAGTAACTATTCATTCTCCTTGTATTTTCAAACTTGTTGATTGATCTTTCATAACTGGTTTTTTTCTGAGTGTTCTTCTTCATAGGCATTTGGAAACCTGTTGAGTTTTTATCTTCTTTCTTTTGATCAAGAATTTTATTTGGGCAAGCACTGGCCAAATGACCATATTCATGGTAAATTCTACAACAAAAAGGAATGTTCTCATAATCCACTACTTTCTCCCAAGTGTCTTCCCCAAATGGTAATGTGATATTTTTAGGTAGGGGTTTATCAAAATACATTAAAACACAAATTTGAGCATAAATAATATGTTAAAAATTTTGAGTACAATCAACAGTCATCATAAAAGTTCCTAAAGAGTTTACAATTGAAGAAAAAATAGTAGGATTCCAAAATTCAATAGGGAGGCCAAAGAGTCTAACCCACATGGGAGCTATAGAAGGCATCTCTTCTTTGAATTCAAATTTAGTATGCCAAGGCTTCATGTAAAGCCCTACCTTTACAAAAAACCAAGGACCCCCTTGAAAATTTTTCTCTCTATCTTCATTATTAGCAAATAAAACAAGAAAATTAACCATTTGGATAAAAAGATATTTGTAACTCACCTTTAGTTTTCCATATATTTGTATCCTAGACTCTGAAAGTAGATAGGCTCGAATGAAAACCCATGAACCGACAAATTAGTCCTCTTTTTTCCAAATCTTCAATGCCAATATGAATGTTACCCATATCAAGCTTAACAATAGGAGTTCCATCAACTTATTTAAGACATCCTGACTTCATTTTCTTGGGATCAATATTAGGTATTCTTAGAGGTTTATGGGAAGCCCTAAGATTGATATTAGCATTGGGTTGAGGCTGTCCACCACAAAGGGCATCCCTAAAATTCATTTTTGGGGTTGAGTTTTTGAAATTCTTACCCTTGATAGGGGTTTTCATAATAGAATTATTTTTTGGGTGCACCTTAGCACTAGATTCACTTGAGATATGATCCATTTTTTGATCAACTGCTTGAAACTTATTTCATGATATCTTTAATCCTTTCCCTAAACATTGTGTAAAGGTATGGTTTTCACTTTTATTTTGTGTAGCAAATTGGAATCCGTTGTCACTCAAGTTCACAATATGATTTGTTGAAAGACACATTTCTAACCCATCTTGGATCCCCTACAATATTTCCTTCTAAAATATTGAGCATAAACCACAAAAATATTGGCCACTAGGGGCTGAAGGCCCTAAAAAACAACCTCTGGAGCTGTTTGCACTCAACCTAGATGAAACCCTTGCAAAATCACTTGCCAAAAATCTTGTTCACACATAGGGATGTTCTAGGATATTTTTTTCTCCAAATGATATGAAAATTTGTGGAGACTTTCTAGGGTTTTTCAGGCATCTACCCTCAAAATTTTAGCTCAATATGAGTCCAAATAAGTGAGATATGGCCGAAAAAAGTTTGACAGTTTAGGCAGTCCTCGATTTCAAAAGCTTCCTGACATGCTTTAGTCCATTCAAATTCATTGTCTTTAGGTAAAATTTTAAGCATAGGAAAAGTAGTTTTGCTAAAATCCTTAATTAATATTTGATAGTATCCTGCATGTCGTAAAAATATTCTTACCTCTGCTTGAGTTTTTGGAAGTTGAAGAGACTGCATAACTTATATTTTTGCAAGATCTACCTTAACACCTTCTTCAGATATGTAATGTCCTAAAACAATTCCCCTCATCATCATGAAACACTTTTCATTACTTAGAGAAATATTTTTCTCTGTGCATCTAGATAGGAATTTTTCTAAACTTGCTAGAGTTTCTTCAAAGGTGTCATCGTAGACTGTAAAGTCATCCATATAAACTTCTATGCATTCATTAATCATATTAGCAAAAATAGTGAGAACAAATCTTTGGAATGTAGCAGGTGCATTGCATAGTCCAAAAGGTAATACTCTATAAGCAAAATTTATTATGGGACATGTAAAAATGGTCTTCTCTTGATCTTCCTAAGCTATTGAGACCTAATTATATCTACTACATCCATCCAAAAAACAAAAGTATTTCTTACTAGCTAGAGTGTCAAGGACTTGATCAATGAAAGGCAAGGGAAAATAGTCCTTATTTGTTACTTTATTAAATTCTTTGTAGTCTACACAAATTCTTCATTTATCATTGTTTTTAGGAATTATTACCAATGGTGAAACCCATTGACAATAAGAAATAGGGCATATAAATCCCATTTTTAAGAGCTTAACAATTTCTTCCTGAACTATATCTTTCATAGCTGGATTTAATCATATTTGAGGTTGTCTTATTGGGTGATAACCTTATTTAATGAAAATATGATGGGTACAAATACTCATATGTATCCCTTTCATGTCCTCATAATTCCATGAAAATATTATCCAATGCTTCTTTAAAACTTGTATCAGTTGTGATTCCTGAATGTTTGTAAGCTCATTGCTTATATTTAAAGTTTTTCTAGATGTAATATGTATTTGTTTATAATTATTATATATACTCATTATGTCATGTTTAAGAGTGTTTAGTTGATAATTATAAGGAACCATATGATGAGGGTAACTTGCGCTTTCTTCACTATTAGTCATGGTAACCTCATTAGCACCTTGTTCCTCATTAATAAGTGAAATTAAAGGCTCTTCAATTTCTTTTTGAACACACTCTTCTAACATATTGATTGATGAATTTTGAAGATCATCTAGTTTTTTAGAAGAATCATACCAAAACTAATTTAAAAAATAATTGTCTTTTATTGATTCAAGAAATAAGCTAAGATTTTTAGTATACTTGCCATTTGAGATAGTCATATTTCCAGATCTACAACTAATATAACCATTAGTTGTTGCAAACCATGGCATTCCAAATATCAAGGGGTGTCCCCGTAACTTTTTCTTGTAAGACTATAAATTCTATAGGGTATTCCCATGAACTTATGGAAACTATAATGTCTTCTAGTTTCCCTTCTGGATTAATGGTAGATCTATCTGCTAATCTACGCACTATAGAGGTTGGTTGAATCATGTGTACCCCTAAATATTCTACTATTTCCTTTTTCATGATGTTCATGGTAGCTCCTAAGTCTACTAAGATATTATGCAAGGCTATCCTACCAATGTGAAATGTGAGTATAGGTACTCCAGGGTCTATATACGTTGGTAAGAATTTTTGACCAATCATGATTTCAGATAGTTACCCTATAACTTGAATAGTCCTAGGTTCATTCCTCTTTCTCCTTTGTGAATTTGTTATAATATTTACCAATTTTAGTAGATGGGATTATCTTTAATAGCTTGTTAAAGAGGAATTCTAATAGAAAAAAATTCCAATTCTTGAAGAAAATCGAAAGCTAGTGTAGATGGTTCTTTTAGTATAGCTAGTATTTCGAGAAATAGAGCTCTTATTTCTTTTTGAGAAATTTTAATCTCTTTCTATTGATCCAACACATATTATAGGGAAATTTTTATTCCTTCCTCACATTTATCTTCTTGTCATTTTTATTTACTCAAGTTTTTTGGAGGTTCATCTCTGTCGACCCAAGATAAGCACAATGTTAATTTTTTATTTCCAAGATAGCAACAGGCCAACCTTCGCCTGCTACCAGGACACCAGAAAAGACAAAAAAAAATTGTTTTTTATATTATTAGGTAGTGGGGTTAAAAGCTTAAAAAGTATATCCAAATTTTTAAGTTTTCCAAGTCTCCCTCCTCCCATGTTTCCTACCACTGCGGACCACTAGGAGGCACGGGACAAGATTCGACATGTGTGCTCTTCCAATGCCTGGTCATATGCTACGTAGTGCATGTGTGCTCTATGATTTTCTAATAATTTTCCATATCTTAATTAAATTTGTTGACAAGGCATTATATATATTGGACATGCCTCATTTGTTTCATAGACCTGTTGAGTATTTTTATTATTATTGGGGTTAGGCACAGGTTGAGTTGGTAAAGGTGCTTTTTTAGGAGAATTGTTGTTTGAAGGTGGAAGGAGTCTATTTTGAGGCTAGTTTTGAGGTACTTTCCCCTTAAATTGATTTTGAAAATTTTGTTGTTTGGGCTGCCCTTGAGACCAACTAGGTCATGTTTGATTGTATTGGCCATTCATATTCCAACTAGATGTGTTTTTATTTTGGCCTGCCATCCATGGAGGTGAATTTCCATATGAATTGGCCATGAATTATGTCCAAGGAGGCATGTTCCAATCTTGATTATATTGATTCCAACTTGACCAATTTGGAGGATTTGACCAATAATTAGGTCTCTGTTGAATGAAATAATTAGAGTTTGACCAATTGGGTGACCATTAAATTGACCATTCCTTATTTGAGCTATAAAGTAGACATCTTCTACCTCTTCGACCTCAGAATCTTTTATAGCAGTTTTGAATGCTGAGCTATATTTGCAGTTTTTAGTATTATGGTTTTTGTCATAGATTTTGCAATAGGAAGAAATGTTAGAAATATTTGTAACATTCAAATGGAATTCCCTTAGATTATATTTCTTTCTACATCTATGATAATATATCTCTTTAATGTTTTGGTCCTTTGGTTTCTTATCCATGAGGTCAAGGGATGATGTTAATGTGCTTAATAAATTGGTTTTGAGATTCTCTAGTATATTACCAATTTCAGCTCATGTTACTTGTTGGCAATTTTGGGTTTGAGATCCTAGATTCTTGTCTATGAGTTGTCATTGATGTCAAAAGGAAATGACATTAATGTTAAGAGGATGTGTTGGCTTCAAAGGTGGAAGATTCCAAGAGAATATTTTTAAGAGAATCCGGAGAGATTCCATTGGCAATGGTTTTTATTAAAACCAATGGAGGTTCTCTTTATTATTTATTTAATTATTATTTAAAACCCTTCAAGGTTTTAATTAATTAATTATTTAATTAATTAAGGGAGAAATTATTTTTAATTTATTAAAAATACTTTAAGGGTTTTTAAACCCTTTAGAAAGCAAATTTTGATTAAATTCGAAATTACTTTTCTTTGCAGTGACGTGTTCTAAAGTCCACGTATGGACTATAAATATGAGAAGGTTCCTAAGGTTAAACCCACTTGGAAAATTGAAGGCAATTAATTGGTTTGGCTGCGATCAAATGTTCTGTTTACACTGCGAAAGAGGAGAGCTCATGGTTTGAAAAGCTTTCGGAAAGCTTGAATGTTTATGTGGAAGGAAGTCCGTCAAGGACTTCGTAAGCCCCTTGTGGGCTAGTGGCAGTGAAGGCTGCGTTTGGGCCTTGCGTAGGTGGAGGTCTGCATTTTGATCCCCGTGGAGGGAGCTGTGCATGGATTAGTCACATTTTTATTAAAACGTGTTTTGTGCCGCGAATTTTGGATTCTTCAAGGGCAGCCATTATAAGGTGTGATTATTTTCTTGATATGATTTTTGGCATTGTTTAGCATTGTTTAAAAGACATAGGAGAAATAAGGGGATATTTCTTTGGTTGTATTTTTGAGATTAGTCTTTTGCTATGCTAAATTTAAAAATGGAGATATAAGGTGTAAGTTTTGGTTGTTGTGTTTTTGGCTTCTTTGGTGGTTGTTTTTAAAGAAGAGGAGCTAAAAGGTGTATTAAGGAAAGTTTTTTATATGCTCATTTATCTTGGTTCTAACCCTAACTTGGTTGGAAGTTTGAGGGTTGTGTGTGGTGACAACTTTAAGGATCAATTTTCTTCTACTCCAAAAAGGTATGGGCACATTTTCCTTATGAGTATGATTAGTGTATGTTTTTCTAAAATAAGGTTGGAGTGAAAAGGTTTTCAACTAGGTTTCCTTTGGTTGGGTGTAAATCCTATTTTCTGAAGACTTCTTATGCATTGTTATCCTTGATGAGAGTTTTTGTGAATGCATAATTCTGGTTTGAGGTAGTGGAAGCATTGTGCACTAGGGTTTATGTTTGTGAGTCTTGCTACTTGCATTGAGTTGGTGGAACCCTTGGTTGGCTGTTTTGAGTTTGATGGTTGAGTTGCTTCCATAGAGGTTGTTTGATCAAGTTATTGCTTTACTTGATTCATGATATTGGGTTTACTCCATTGAGTTGATTTGAGCAAGTTATTCTTTGCATTTGGTGATATTGTGTTGGTGGCTGTTTTGTTCAAATATATTTGGAGGGAAAATGATTTCTACTTGTTTCCTTTTCTTGTGATGATTGGTTGAATGCTTCAAGGTTGATGTTGAGTTGAATGATGTTGGTTGACTAAACCTTGTTTGATGAGCATTGTTGTTGAAACCCTAATTGATGGTGAAAAGAAAATGAGTATCATTGTTATGTGATTCTTTGCATAGTTGGCAATTGTTGGGGTTTCATGTTCTTGAAAGAAAACATTCTATCCTATCCATTTCAGATATTGAGTTGAGTTTTCAATTTTGAGATTGAGTTTGAGCTGAGTTGAGTTTTGAGATTGGGATTTGAGTATAGAACATATTGAGTGTCTAAAAATTCTCTTTATGCTTCTATGAGTTTGACAAATCACATTGGGTCTCTAAAAATTCACTTTGTGATTTCCTACTAAGAAAGTTTTTCTTGGTGAGCTTGCTGATTTTTTGGACAGGTTTCGGTGGGGACTTGTGAGCAGTTTTTGGACAGGTTTTGGTGGGGACTTGTGAGCAGATTTGGACAGGTCCTAGCAGAGGACTTGTAAGTTGATTTTGATAGTTCTATAAGAGAACTTTAGGATAGAGGTGCATTGGTTCTATGAGAAGAACCTGAGGACAGTTGGAAAGTCTTTGAGAAGGCTTGTATGCAGAGGATTGATTTGTTCAAGAGTTGGACATATCTGACAGAGAGAGGAAGACTTGTACTAGACCGACTGATTGTGTTTGGTATAGGTTACTATAGAAGGCAGAGGTCTCTTAGGCTAAGCATTGAGGACAGGAGGTCTTCGGTGGAAAGGAGTTCCACATGTTGGAAAGAGGTAGAGGTAGTTGATATTCTGAGGGATCATTTCCAGAGCAGAGGGGAAGGTATCTCCTTTGAGCAGAGGCTCATAAATTTTGATTGGGGGAAGGTATCTCCTTTTGGCCGAGGCTCATAAACAATATAATTGGGAAGGATTCCCAAAGAACATTGAGATAAATTTTAGAGAAAAGTTTTTTGGACGTAGCCTAGCCATTCTAGGTGAACCACGTTAAAATTGGTGTCACTTTGTGGATGATATTGTACATTGCTTTGATATTTCTTTGGGTATATTGCTTTACTATTTTGAAGTATAAAGGAAAAAGTAAAAAGAGGTCTTAGACTGTTCACCCCCCCTCTCAGTATAAGCTTGTGTTCTTCATTACTCCTCCTCATGATGATGGGTATTTATTACTTCTTAATGGTTTGTTCCCTGAGTAATTTTTATAGATATTTATGATCTCTCGTAACCCCATCTTATGGATATCCCTCTTTTCCATAAGGTTTAGTATGTCTAAGACATCTTCCTTAAGCCATTTTAGAAAAAGTTATTTTTGAATTTCCTCATCCAACTCAATGTTTACTCTTGATCCCACAATATGGAATCTCTCGAGGTAGTCCTCAAGGGATTCATCATATTTTTTATTCATACAAAATAATTCAACTTTCTTATCCCTAACTCTACAATAGTCTTGGTATATTTTAAGGAATATATCTTTTAATCCTCATTATCCATTCCATTGGCTGTAAATTCTTTCCCCTAGACCCATGAAACATCTTAATGCTGCATCCTTAAGCATAGAAGGGAATAACCTTAATTTTTTCTCATCTGTGGTGTAAAAGTAAGCCTGGAACTTCAAATTCAAAGAGGAAAGCATTGGTATACTCATGTGGTTTCCCATGGAAATTAGGCAAAACAAAAAAATATACTTGTTTCATTTCTCTTGTTAGCCTATATTCAGAATAAGGAATTGGAAAGGCAAAAGTCTTTCTCTATCCACCCCCTCTTTGGTTTTCTACTTCTCCTTGATCTTGTGATCTTTGCCTTTGGTTTCTATATAATTTCCCTTATTGTTATCTTGATCAACCATGAATGAATATAATATTTCAAGGATTGTACTAGGTATAGGTTCAGAAAAGATAGACTAGGGATCGATATGATCGTCAAACTCTAGTTCAGGTAGCAAATATGTTTTAGGATCTTGTTCTAGAATTTCAATTTGCTTAGTTGATGTAGGATTTAAAGATGCAGTTTCGGTTTCTTTTGACTAAAAAATTTCAGATTTATTACTATGGTTTTCTTGGCAATCTACTTCTGGTTTACTAATTTTAATAAATCTACCCTTTGAGTCTCTAGGTTTGGACATGAAACTTAAAAATAAATTTTAGTCTTCCTAGAAAAACCTATGAATATTGTTGATAGGATTGAGTTGTTTAGGAGTCATATAATGCTCTTCATTAAATCCAAATTATTTTGTTACCAAATTAATCAATTGGAAAATAAAATCTTGCTTTACAATTGGATTAGGGTTCTCGAACTATAGTTTGTAATGCAAGTCCTGACACAGTTCTCTAAAGAGTATTACTCTTGGTGCCCTATGATATCTCTGGCTATATTCTAGGTTTACTTCACTATCCTCTGCTATGTATTCAAAATATTGATCCCATGGGTAGGTTACTGAGTTTACTATTGCTCTCCTATTCCCTAACCACCATTCACAACTCCTAATAAGTTCAAGGTAGGGTGAGTGACAGTTTGGCCCTAGAATTTCAGCTATATTTATCCTCTAGATTTAACTCAATTCATATGATCTATATTTTATGGTATCAAGATGTTTGTATAGGTGTTCCCACTCTTCCCTAGATGTTTGGTATTGTTTTTTAAAAATAAGGTTAACTTCTTGCTCTATCAGTTATTTTCTAAGGTCAATGGATGCAGAATGTTTACTATTTTTCACCATCTAACAACTTCTACTTCTCTATATATTATTTTTTATTTTATTTTATTTTTTGTTCTATATTTTTTTCTAAAAAAGTTCCTACTATACTGAACTAAATGGATTTCCAAATAATTTTAGCATAATAGGAAAAATTAAAACTATCTTAAAGTAGGTTTTACTGACTGAAATCAAATATATTAGATAGGTGATCTCAGGCCATTAAGGGAAAAATAAAGTAAATCTTATTATAATGAAATCAAATGGATTGTCTAGGTGATCTCAATATAATAAGGAAAAGTGTTGTTGTTATCGTTTTACTTCTAATAGATGTTTTTATTGTGGCTGTGTCACTCAATCATACCTACTTCCTATACTATATTGGGTTTCTACAGGATAAAGCGTATTAGATTTAAACTAGCAACAACGACACTATGCAGGAAAATAAATTACTGAAAAGAAAATTATTGAAAAATAAATTTCTAAGAAGTAAATGCTAGAAAATAAATGAGTAAATTCTAGGAACCTAGTCCACATAAGGTGGAGGATGCTTGGTGTGCATCTGCATTGATCATTGTGTATGCCAACCTCCACACATAATTCTATATATGCGTTGATCACTACTTGTGCCACCCTCCACGTATAGGCCTACACATGCGTTGATCACTACTTGTGCCACCCTCCACATGTAGGTAAGCTTCCTTCCTTATGTGATCCAACAACTTACAGATCAATGTAATGGCATTTTTCTCCCTTGCAACAATGCCAAAAATGTCTAGCTTGAACAACTAATCATTTAATTTATCAATTCAGGTATTAATAAATTTAAAGAACATATATCCAGTTTAGATATTCCATGAAATTAACCAGCTTAATTAATTCAATTTCTTAAGGTCAAGTTACATAAAAGATAGAATATTTTAAATATGATTATTTTTAATATGAAATTGACTTAATAAATATGAAATGGACCTAATGAATGAATGTGTGTGGATCCATGTACAACTAATGATGTTCTAACTATTTAAATTTTTAAATAAATGATGCATATTAGTTTATACTAATCCTATTTAATACTAATCTAATCTTATTCTATTTTAGGAGTGGGAGAATACTGGTCTTCTAGAAGTGGGCCCTACCTTCGAAAAGGTCAATATATTTCTCTTATCCTCTACGCTACTTTACCTTAGTACTACTAATATTTCATTTAACCTATTCTAACTACTAACTATTCATTGATTGGAGGAAAAATAAAGAATTTATAGAAGGAAATAGATCATTGCAAACTATAGAATAAAATTACAAAAGAGATGGAAAAATAATACTATTTTATTGCTAAGGTTGATCATGTACATTGCTAGAAATGATAACTTCAGAGACTTTGTGAAGGAGCTACTTCTTCAAATTCTCTTTTAGAATGCCACCATCGGAGGACAAGCATGAGGACCTTTTCAAAATCCTCCTCATTGTAATATATACAATAATATTTAATGAAGTCTATTGTATCATTCTTTGTCTCTTTCCAAATAACAAATCTATATCCTAACCTTCATACTGACAATTTTCCTAAACAAATATAATTTCATAATAAGACGAATCTTGTTCTAATCAATGTGAGCCTAACTGCTAAACGACTTATTCTAGACAAATACAAATTTATAACAAATAGGACTTGGACTAATCAATTTAAGCCCAAGTGGCAACCACTATAACAACTTCTTAATTTAAAAAATAACAAGAACAATATTTTACCCTATTCTTAAGGAAAGAGAATATGAATTGGTGGAATAAATCAATAGTTTGGATCCTTTCCAAATTTAATATAACTTTGCAAACCTTTATTAATATTAATCAAAGATGTCAAATATTCATTTTCCCACATTGATAGTCACATTGATGACTGTGTATAATATACTCATGTTGGGTGTAATGTGGTAACAATGTTTGGTCATATTTGACTCAGCTCTTACGTAGCACTCCTTTCGATAGATGCTTTTAGTAGCACCTTTCTATAGTACATTATCTAAAACACCTATAAGTGTGCCATACATCCAACCAATATATGTACGCATACCTTCTGGTTCAACAACCACAAACTTTATCCAACTTCATGCACATTTTCCTAACAACACAATAACTTACATAAAATTCATGTAAAATATATGTATAAATTTTTTTTATAGCCATTAATCATATTAATGCATAAATGATATTATTAAAGTGAAACAATAATAAAAATCATTCATATTCATTCATTTGCAAAGGAATATATAGGTAAATCAGATACATATACTGTAACACTTTGACACTCATCAATAGGGAGGCCATGGCACAAAAGGTAATCAACCATTTTAGATGAGAATAAAAATAAAAGCAATATATTAAGTAAGTAAATGACCTATAAAATATTATTGGTAAGCTTAAAGCAGAAGTAGAGTCCTCGATGAAAGCATAACTTCCTTCACACTACGAAAAATTTGGTCAACTTTACTCAAAATGGGAATACGTAAACCTAGTTGAATTGGATAAAGAACTTCCTCTTGATCCTAAATAATAGGTGAACCCTATTGGTCCATAGAAAGTAGCCCAGATCATTGGGCCAATAGTAGAGATTAAGATGCAAGTACAAGAAGTAATGGATCAAACAAAATATTTTCCTGGGATGATAAATATGAAGTGCTTATACTATGCAATGATTTCCAATAGACCCAATACCCATCAAATGAAGAATAGGTAGAGATCAAGAAATTTATGGAGAGGCTTGTTGCCTTGTGATCTCATTTTTGCTAACTCTTCTTTTAGTTTTTTTGTGTTTTCTTTTGTAGGAATTTTAAAATTTTGACTATGAGTCCAAGGATAAAGGCAATATTGAGTTCTTCAAGCAAGCTAGAAGGCCCCTATGAGCCACTAAAACTATAGTGGATTTGCACTACTAAGTTACACTGAAGGAAAAGTCTTGACCATAGGAAATCAAAGCTTTTATAAAACTATAGCCAAGGAGATATCCTTTTGACTAAAACATGCCATGAAATTTTTTGATAATAAGAGGTTATGTGAAGCTAATCAAGTGAAATGAAGAAAAGTCATAGTAGATATGACAATAAGATAAAAAAATGATTTTTTCCTATTAAGGGAACTCTGATATCAAAGGTTTTGTGATTCCTAATGAAGAGCCAACAACAAAAGTCCTAACCAACCTATGAATATGCTTTATATTATGAAATAACCAAGGAGCACACCAAATATTGGAGCTACCTCTGATGTCTTAGTCAAATAAAAGCATGTGTAAATATGGTAGTACATATGTTGAGTTAATATATTCCTACCTAGAAGGATAAAAATCACCTACCAAATGACATTTGAACTAAATGGTTTAGACACTCAATTAAGATAAGCATGGTGTTGATAGTCCTAGATATATCATTAATTTTGATCCAAGGGTACCTAATTTAATGTTTAGAGGCTTTAACTTGGTCATTTCCTTGTGGATAATAAGGTGTTGACCATTTATGCTCAATTTTATATTTAGCATAAATTCTATGGACATTGTTATTCTTAAAGGGCATCTTGTTGTTGGAGACTACAACAAAAAGGATTTATAATCATAAAAGATCTAGCTAAGGATAAATTTGAAGACTTGTACTCTAGTGCATGAGGATGGAGGCATATCTTTGATCCACTTTGTGAAGTATTTAGTTATTGTGATGATAAATTTATGTATATGGAATGACATCAGGTTAATCTTGCTAATGATTTCTATACCCCAAATAGCGAAATCTAGGTATAAGTTAGGGATTAGAGTTCTTGAGATGGTGCATCAATAATATTATCATATTTTTGATACTTAACCCACTTTTTGATGTAATAATAGGAATATGTTTCCATAGAGGACCAATATTATCCCATCCAAAATATTTTCTTGGCAATGGTATTTCCACTATAATGACCACCACATGATCCATAATGGGCTTATCTAACAACTATCAAGGCTTAATGTGTGGTGAGGCACCTAAGAAAAATACCACTAAAAGAGCTTCAATACAAAATTTCATCAATGATGATATAACAATAGGCACATTGCCATAAGCTCTTACATTAATTACAATTCAAACCCTCAAGAAAAGTATTGTCCTTAAGGAAGGTAAATATGACCTTATACCAAGGATTAGTTAAGGAAGAGGAGTCAATAGTTAGAATCCCTAATGGAATCTAGCTATATTCTAAGGTTGTAGGTTCCCTAATTTGTCAAGTTATGATTGTAGCTTGCTCATAATACAATTTGAGAGGAATAAGTGAAAAGATTGCAACTATAGAATTAGTGTGATGATTGCTAGACCAAGTAATGGTATCAACATTGATCTTATCAAAAGTAGTCATTAGATTTTTGATAACATATTTATATGGTCTAATTTTTCATCTTTAGTTTGATATATGACATTAACTTTATTGATTACCAATTGGTAATATTCAAAGTTAGAAAGTATCCAAGCTTTTAAACCTATAGCTACATAGAGTTTGAGGATGAGAGCCTTATTATCCAAGGTATTGTTAGTATAGGATAATTAAATTTTGAAGGACAAAATAATAATTTGTTGTTAGAGTGTGACAAAAACTACCCCTATCCTTGATCCTTTGATATAAAAAGTGTAAACAAAGTATAACATCCATGAATCAGTTTGGTCAACTAATAGATTGAAAATATATTCTTATATAAAGTTAACAAGTATGGAATGGCTAGCCTCTGAAGGTGCTATTACTAATTGGCTAGCAATGACCTAATATTTTATGGAATTTTGGCTAATGAATTTAAGATTTAATTCACTAGGAAAATGATCCACTTGGTAGTCCACTCTAAAATATGGTGTTTGATATAAGATATAACAAGGGATTGACCACAGTTATGACAGGTTTTGTGACTGAGAATTTAGTATCAAAGCTTTTGTGAAGTGAACATGATAAAAAGGTAAATACTTTTAAGTGACTATAGTGGACTTCATAACTGATCTAATTCCTACTAATGTAATAAATGACCCTTCCCTTATGCTGGTTAGCATACTATGCCAACATAATACCTAGAGTATGAATAATTGCTACAATATAGAGTAATAGAGGTATGGTTGGATTGGAAGGAATGAGAATAGGTGGGGATAACATATAGGAATTTAGGGTATAAAAATTTTCTTGACACTCCATACCCCACTTAAAATTTACATCTTTTCTTAAAAATTTGGAGAATGGCTCACATTTGTTGACAAGCTAGGATATGAACCTTCGGATGGCTTACAATTTGCCATGAAGACCTTGATGTTTGTTTAATATTTGAGAGGGTGGAATATCGATGATAGATTTAGTTTTGTTAGGGTCTATTTCTATATCACATTAATAAATTATGATTCCTAATAGTTTACTTAACATCACCCTAAATACACATTTTGAGGGCTTAAGAGGAACCTTATATTCTTTGAGCTACTAAAAAATGTGTCTTAACTCTCGTACATGATATTCCTACCAACTGAGAATATCATCAACATAATCCTTCATGATATCTATATCATATCATGAAATATGTATATCATAGGTCTTTGATAAGTTGTTCTAGGACTATTTAGGCCAAAGGACATGAATATATAACAAAAGTTTCCCTTAGAGGATGGTGAATTCTATTTTGGACTAATTTTTATGGGAAATTCTAATTTGGTTGCAACTTGATAACCCATCCATGATGGATAGCATACCACATCCCACAATAAAGTTGAAAATAATGTCTATATTAATTAAAGGAAAATCATATTTGGAATATGCTTTACTAATGTCCCAAAAAATGGTATAGACCCTAATAGTACCTTCTTTTTTAGAAATGGGAAATATGTTAGATGTCTAGTTAGAAAAATTAATTGCTTCAATAAATCTAACTTCTATGAGAATTTCAAGCTCTTCATTAACAATAAAAGTGACCTTAGGATTCATTTTATACAACTTCTATTTAATGGGATTTGCATCTAGTTGAACGACTAAATGATTATCAATAAGAGATGTCTTTGCATCTACTTGAATGACTAAATGATTAACAATGAGAGATGGATCTAGTCTTCACATGTTAGCATAGGACCAAGAAAAAAAATAAGTAAAATCTATTAAGAGTTATATGTAATCCTCAATTTGTTCTTCCTAACTTTAATTTTTTAGGATTTTCCTGAGATTCAATGTTAATATCGATAGTCTTCTTAATTAAAATGTGAGATTCATATTCTAACTAAAGTAGACAACACCCCTAGAATCTCAAATTTCATAGGATATAAATGTGATTGATCATGTTTGGACAATTGTGAGGTGATGATATTATCTATTTGGAAAAATATCCTTCATAATAAAAGTCATTATGTACAAGATAGTTGAAGAGACCATCTTGAGGAACATTATGGTGGATTTCCTTCACTCACAGTCACTTTCATTGATGATAATTTTGGGATAAACTACAATTCTTAAGTTTACACTAATGTTGCATTTAAATTGACTATAGTTATACCTAAGAGTATCCAAATATTCTTCTCATATTTCATGTTCCAATTCAACCCATTTAACAAAATGGTATCATCATGGAACTCTTGAAAAAAAAATTGACAGTGTCATTACTATTAGATGAACATGAAATGGGAAGAATCTCATTGCAACTAAGGGTATATCCTATCCCATAATTATCCAAACAAGCTTTGGCCTAGAAGGGCTATTTGATCACCTGATTATAAAGGCCTAATCCTTTTCCTTGATACCCTATGTTGTAAAACATTTGCTTTGATATAGGATATAAGTTTGAGAAGAAGCATTAAGAATATTATCATTTAATTAGGTGATGGTTACTACCATGAATTTTCTCCTCATTCATAGTACTATAACAAACAAATAAACAAAACCCTATTTGTACAATTTTACCCTTCTTAGAGGGGAATCCCATGGTTCAAAATTAATGTGGAAGTTTTCCTAGGTCCATGAATCTTTGGTTATTATCTTAACTATTTAGGTCAAGTTAATTAACATTATTCTAGTTTGTTTATCACCTTGAATTTTAGGTTGATTACTGTCATTTGCATTAGTTTGATCAGATTTTTTATTTTTTGAATATTAAGAGGATTAGTTTGAGTTTTTATACTTATATTACTTAATGCATCATTGATAGGTATTTGGGAAGAAGTTGTATTAAGAGAGGGATAAAGATAAGCTTTTGGGTTGTCAACCTCGATTACTTAGTAGTAAGAAAAATATTCAAGGTCAGTAGGAATATGATATATTTTTACCTAGTACTCATACTTGAGACATTGACGATAAGTAGAGGGAATTTCCTACATCGTGAGGATTCAAGACCTATCAAGAAGAATGTTATTGAAAAACACAAGTTTATATTGATAGGGGGTGAATAGTATAAGATACAAAATTTTACTTTTCAATACAAATTATAAAAAAAATAATATCAAGGTAGTAAATAATGCACAAATCATCACACACATGAGAGACATGGATTTAACGTGGTTCATCCAATGTGGGCTATGTCCATGGAGAAAATATTTCTTATAAATTTTCTCAACAAATATCTTGGGAACCAAATCCCTATTACAATATTTATGGACCTCTATCCAAAGGAGACACCAATCCCCTATGCTCAAGTTCGTGGACCTCTATCCATAGGAGATATTTGTTCCCACTACTCTAGTTTGTGGACCTCTATCCATAGGAGAAGTCTATCCCCTTTTATTTGGTTAGCTCTAAATCCTATTCTCAACTCTACTCAACTTTGATCAAATCTACTCAACTACCTATACTAATTTATCTCACACCTTCTCACAAGTTTACCTCAAACCTACTCACAAAACCTGCTTAGAACTACTCAGAAGCCCTCTCAAAAGGTCTACTCAAAATAGTTCACAATCCTGCTCTAATATGCTTACTGTATCTACAAAAATCTCAATAATTTTCTTGATGATGATTTGCCCTCAAAAACCTACCTTTAACAAAAGTAATATTCTTCTCCTTTACTATTGTGAATCAAACCTCCAACCTCACAACATCCAAAAATCTCCCAAGCACTTTGACTAGTTGCACTACTATAGTGGTTGAGTCCAAAATATGGTAATGTATTTCTTAAACCAGGGTCTGTGCACTGTCCAACACAAAAAGCATAAAATCAACAATAATGTAAAATGACACAGTAACCTCCACTACGCTCACATACCTCTTTTGAGCTCATAGGCCTCCATTGTGTTCACAGACCTCCACTACGTGGGCTACTCCCAATGAATGAATACTATGGTGTAAGCAATAAAAACATTTTTTTCTTCTTTTTAATGGTAAATAAAAACAATAGAAAGTGAACAACAATCATTTTTTAAGTCTTAAATGAACCAACAAATCCTCAAGCTCTTATTTCTAAATGTTGGATAGCAAATATTGAAATCTCTCTCCCAAGCATACAACAAGCATCAAGCATAGGTCTTCAATACAAACATCAAGTTTTCTTTTCACAAATGCATAGCAAATATCATTTTATTTTAAAGTTCTCCTCCCAAGGCACACAACAACATCAACTTCAAGTATTCAATACACACAAGTTTTCCTTGACGCACAGGTCTTCAAAGTAGCGCACACAAAAATATTCTTTTAAGTGTAGGTTCCCTCAATGAAATCTCTCACACTCCACTCAATAAAATTCTCTTGATGTTATCAATGAAATGACTCTCAAGGATCTCAATGACCAGCTCTCAACATGCTCAACAATCAGCTCTCAAAGCACTCAATGATCTTCTCCTTCCCAAATGTAAATTTAGCATGCAAATGAATAAAATCTTCTTCTCATGAGAGCAACACAAATCACATCAACTACAACATACCCATCACAACCAAAAATTTAGGTTAATATATATGAGTAATTTTAATCCTTTTGACTTTGTAGTCGACCTTCACATTATCAACTTTTAATTTAATAATGTCCCACTTTAATACCTTAAAATTTTTAATTTAAATATTAAAATATACATTAATAAATAATGTACATCACCCTTGTAATTCTCCAAGATCTATAGTTTTTATCATGCTTACTATTTTATTTTCTCAACCATAATGATATTGACCAAGCTTACCATTTGAATCTCTCAAGCACAATAATATTGACAATGTGGCCTTTTTCTTGAACATCCTTTTGCTTTTAAAATCAATGAAAATTTTACAAATCTATTCTTGAGCTTACCATCCTTGAAGAGTATTTCCACTTTGTCTACTGCGTTCCTTTGACATCAATGACAACTCACAATTTCCAACAATCTCCCCCTTTGTCATTGATGGCAACCCAACATAAATTTCTTTTATTTCAACTGGATTACCAATGTGCTCCCCTTGAGAAGCTACTCCCCCTTACTTATTTCTCTCCCCCTTATTGAAACTCTCCCCCTTTGACATCAATGGCAAAGGGCTTCTTTGGGGGTAAAAAATAAGATTCTTAGCACCCCCTCACCACCTCTTCTCCTAGAGGTGATCAATTTTGGGATGGGAGTAAGACTACTCTCAATTTTATTTTAAGATACTCAAAAGTTTCCTTTGGTAGTGGCTTAGTAAATATATCTGCAATCTATTCCTTTGTAGTAACATATTCCAATTTGACTTTCTGATCCATCACCTGGTCTCTCAAAAAATGATATTTTATTGGAATGTGCTTGGTCCTTGAATGCATCACTAGATTCTTTGAGATGTTTATGACACTTGTAGTATCACTTAGTATGGATATGTGATGATCATGCTCTATTTTAAAATATGCTAAAGTTTACTTCATCCATAATACTTGTGTACAACAAGTAACTTCTATAATGTACTCTACCTCTGAAGAACACAAAATTATACTACGAGGGGGAGGTGAACAATATAATACCATTTTTTACTTTTCTTTTCAATTCAATATTATGCAGTGTATAGATAGCAGTATCAATAGCAGTAATAAAAGCAATGCACAAAACACCATCCAAAAAAGTGGCACAATAATTTACGTGGTTCACCCAATGCGGGCTACTCCATAAAGAAAATATTTTTTTAAAACTTTCTCAATCAATCTCTTGGGAATCCTTCCCAATTACAATGTTTATGGACATATTTCCAAAGGAGATGTTGATCCCCTAAATCTCAAGTTCATGGATATTTTCCATAGGAGAAATATTTCCCCTTCTACTCTGGCTAGTGATCTTCTAGAAGACTCTGTCTCTCTACTACACCGACTGGTGATCTCTCTCCACTTGAAGACTCCTCACTCAGATCTATATTCAATTATCCTGGCTATTGGATCTATATCCACTGAGACTCCATCCTATGTACTCTGTCACCTCCAAAGCTCTATCAATAGGTTCACTCAGAACCTCCCCAAATCTGATCAATAGACTCACTTAGAACCTTCTCAAATCTGCTTAATAGGATCACTCAGAACCTACACAAATACGCTCAATAGGCTCACTCAAAAATTGCTCAAATATGCTTAATAGGCTCATTAAGAACCTACTCAAGTATTCTCAATAGGTTCACTCAGAACCTGCACAAATCTACTCAACAAGCTCACACAGAACTTGTCCCAATCTGCTCAATAAGTCCTCTCTAGGACTTGCTCAAATATGCATAGCAAGATTTCACAAAAGCTTACACAAAAATGGTCCACAAGCCTTCTCAAAGACTTGCCTCAAATAAGCTCAACAAAATCTCAACTCAATCTCATAAAAGCATAAAGAGAATTGTTAGAGACTCAATATGTTCTATACTCAAATCCCAATCTCAATTCAAAGTAATCTCAACTCAACTCAATCTTATAGAAGCATAAAGAGAATTGTTAGAGACTCAATATGTTCTATACTCAAATACCAATATCAACTCAAAGTAATCTCAACTCATCTCAATATTATAGAAGCATAAAGAGAATTGTTAGAGACTCAATATGTTCTATACTCAAATCTCAATCTCAACTCAAAGCAATCTCAACTCAGCTCAATATTAACTCAATCTCATAGAAGCATAAAGAGAATTGTTAGAGACTCAATATGTTCTATTCTCAAGGCTCAATATCAACTCAATCAGAATATAGAATAGTTTGTTTCATGGAACTTGAACAACCACTTGATGCAACCACTTGACTAGGCTCAATCAACTCTACTCAACCAATCACTTCAAGAAACAACTCTTTCTCACAAACCCTAGCCCAAGCATGAATCAACTAACTCAAAATGTTTCCAACAATCCTCAACAAAAAATCTTACATAAAAATGATATTCATATTCTTTTCTAACTCAAGTTCAAGTTCTTTGCATCACCCATTGGATTTAACAACAATGCTAATATGACAAGGTTTTAATCACAATTTTCAATTCAGAAAACCTTGAAATATAAACTCAAAGTACTTCACTCAATCAATGGTCTAAAAAACAATGCTTATCAAACAAGGTTTAATCACAAATCACAATCCAAAAAACCTTGAAGCATTAACTCAACCACTTTTGAAAAGGAAACCCTAATCAAATCCTTTTCACTCCAAACTTAATTTTCAAAAATCAACCACCCAAATAAAATCAATGGAGAATATTACTCATACCTTTTTGATGCCTTATGAGTTGTCCACTAAATCTGTCACACTCAACACACTTTCTTTTTCAACTCTTAACAAGGGTTAGATATCTTGAGTAATAACACAAAAATAATATCCAAATAACACCTTATTACTCCTACTTTATTTTAACATCCACCAAAGTTATTTTTAAAAGAAAACCCTTACTCAAAATAACTTTCACTAAAAATAACTTTATCAAAAACCCTTATTACTCCTAAAAATTTCAAAAAATTAGAATTAAAAATAATTTACAACTCAAACAACCACCATGACCTTATTCCCTAAGGTTACTCAACAAATCAACTAACAAAGCACCTTTACCCCTTATCACTCCACCCTAGGAAATTCAAACAAAATATTAATAAAAACCTTAATACCTACCTTGAGGGGAATTGAACCTTTGTATTGCCCCAAAATGAATGCCCTAGCTGCAACCAAGTTTCCGCATGAGTTGTAGGCTTGTTGGTGAAAAAGAAACACCACCCGCTTCTTATCCTTCACCTCTTCCGCAAAGCAAAAAGTATGCACCTTGGGCGCCTCAACAAATCAAAGCCAAAAATGATGCTTGTGGGAATCGAACGCACAACCTCCTTGTCACCAACACTTTTGCACAATCCACGTTACCACTAGGCCATGTTGCCCAATGCATTTTTGGAAGTGGTCGCTATCTCCCTTTAATGTTCATTGCGTCACTTAAATGAAAAACACGAGCTCTTTTTCTTCGCAAATACCAAGCGCAAATATCAACAACAAGGATGAATGAATTAAAAAATTCAATGGCATATTTATATGCCTTCCATTTGCTTTGGAAATTTAAGCCTTTTTGAAACTTCCTTCATGACGTTGGTGGATAAACTTTTAATTTTAATTTTAAAATTAAAATTAAAATTTTAAATAAATTAAAATTTAAACTAAATATTTAAAATTAAATATCTCCATCACCGGGGCACCTTTTTCTATGAAACAAAAATCCAACTTGGGTTTTAAGAAAAACCCATTTCAAATCTGCCATCCATGGTTTTAAATAAAAAAATTTTGCAAAGCTTCCCTTGAAGCTCCTTTTGGAACCAAATGCCATGCATCCCTTCTTGAACCTTTGATAAAAAACCATTGCTTCTCATGAAGCTCTTTGTGAAACACAAACATATTTCTTACTTACATAGATCCTTTTGAGATCAATGACAACTCTTAGCTTAGGGCCTCAAAATGTCCAGAAATATCCTCCTTTGTCATTGATGACAACCCATATGCTTTTACTGAAATCTGACCTTCTTTTTTGCTCCCCTTGGCTCAAAGCTTTCTCAATCTCAAATCTTTTTCCATATCAAAAAATCTCCTCAATATACACAAATATCTCCCCCTTTGTCATCAATGGCAAAGGGTCACCTTTGGGGCTTGGGGCTAAGAATGAGCCTCTTAGATTAGCCCCTCCTCCACCTCCACATGAGGTGGTTAATTCTAGGGTGGGAGTATTTCTACTCCCCGAAAGCACTACTCTTTACCTTTACCTTTCTCTCTTCCATTATGAGTTTTCTGAATCCTCTCACTATTTCTTACCAAGTCATCATCCCTGTTCTTGTAATCACTTCTGTTCATGTTCATGTTCATGTTCTTGTTCTCATCCATGTTCCTATTTCTGTTCCTATTTATGTTCTTGTTCTCATCCATGTTCCTGTTCTTGTTCATGTCTACTTATGGAATATTTGCTCTACACCATATTGTTGTGTGACCATCATTATTGCACTTATAACACTTAATGTTATTATTCCTTGGAGGTGCAAATATCTTAGGATATATCCTAGTGAAGTTATATCCTCTTCTGCCATGAACCCTGCAATTCATTTCCTTGTGACCAAACTCATTGCATGATTAGCAATACGCATGAAAAATTCATCCTTTCCCACATTCCTATATTTTGTATAACTTGCACTGTGAAGCCATGTGCCCAAACCTATGACATGAGAAGCATCTCCCATTGAAGCTTCCTTTCCTAGACATCATTGGTATCCTGTTCTAATTGTTGTTACATTTGTATCTTCATTGTGCATTGTTTCTATATTTGACCTCTTTATTGTCTAACTCATCCTCTGATGTCTCATTCCAACTGACATTGTCACTTTTTGAATTATCTTCTTCTAAAATTCCTTCTTCTTCAAGACTTGAAATAGACTTTTCTTCCCATTTATTTTGAGCCTGTTTGGAACCAAGACCTGTCTTGTTTGTTGCTCCTCTTTGTATCTTGATTATTTTTTCTACACTCTTTGCACTATTCACATATTTGTACAAATTTTTCTTGGAATCCTCTAAATATTCCTTTAGTAGTGCCACTTCTTGTGTTAACATTTCACACTCCACAATATTTGCTTCTAACTTATCCTTAAACTTACTTGCCTTAGCCTTTGACTTTTCTAAGTCCTCTATGAGCAATAATATTTCTTCATCACATTCTTGAAACTGAATTTCAAGATTAGAGTGTTGCTTTCTTACCTTCTTTACTATGTCAAGAGCATAGATAAGTTCTCCCTTGAGATCATAACCATTCTCTACTGAATAATCCTCTATTTGTTTACCTTTGTCCTTATCATTACTTCCTTTTGGCTTGTATTCTATAAGATCACTTACTTCATCTTCTAATGACATTAGAATATTCTCATATGGTCTTTCAAGTGCATATTCAAAACCATCATCACTGAAAATATAGCTATACCTAGTGCAATCATCTTCAAGATGTCCAAATTTACCACATCTAAAACACTTGAGAATAATTGGAGTCCTTTTCTCTCTAACCATAAATAGGACTTCATATCTATCATTGTCTGAAAAACTAGCATCACTATCATTTGAGTACTTACTTGCATTATCCACATAGTATATTTTCTTTTGCCTTTGACATAACTTCTTTCCTTCTCTATTTTGTCCATACTTGCCTTTCTTCTTGAACTTGTGTCTTTCTAATTCTCTGTACTTGTGATCCTATTTTTCTTTGTCACTGTTGTACTTTGGCTCTTTGCACTCTATTGAATAATGTCCATACTTTCCAAAATTGAAGCACTTAATAGATCTTACATCTATGAATATTTTGGAACCTTTATCTCTTCTACCATAGTTAGCTTCTTCATCACTAGATGACTCACTACTTGATTCTATATTTTTACCCTTTTTCTTTTTATCCACTTTGAATGCAACTTATTTCGGAGGAATATGATCTTTTGTTCTTATATCAAAAGTAGTAAGCATGCCAAGTAAAGAATTATTTGTCAAAGAATCACTATCAATTGATGTTTCTATAGTAGAAACATTTTCACTATACCTTTTTGGAAGAGTTCTCAAGATCTTATCACAAGCATCAGATTCATCAACCTTCATTCAAAGACCTCTTTTATCATGTACAAGTTGATTAATATTACTAAGATAATCACAAATATTTTAATCATCTCTCATTATTAAGTTCTCAAATTCTCCTTTGAGCTTTATCATATTAGCTTTCCTGGCACCTTTATCACCCTCATATATGTCATGTAGTAGATCCCACATATATTTTGTTATTTTACAATCCATAACCTTCATAGATTCTGATCTACCAAATCCTTTTATAATTGTATTCATAGCTATTGAATTTACATGCATTAGAAGCTTACCTTCCTTATCTATAGAAGGATTTACTATAGAATCATATCCAAGTTCCACTGCATCCCAAACTTCATTTCCAAGTGCCATCAAGCGAAATCTCATCAGCATACACCAATACAAGATGTCACTTCCATAAAATACTGGTATTGAATTATTGAAGGACCCATCCTATTGATCCTTGTTATCCATTATGTTATTAGACTGCTTTTCCTTCAAGATGTCAAACTCTTCAGAAGTAACCCGCTCTGATACCAATTGAAGAACACAAGCTTATCCTGAGAGGGGAGAATGAACAGTATAAGATAACTTTTAAGTTTTATTTTCAATTCAATATTATGCAGTGTATAGATAGCAGTATCAATAGCAGTAATTAAAGAAATGCATAAAAAACCATCCATAAAAGTGACACAACAATTTACGTGGTTCACCCAATGCGGGCTACTCCATAGAGAAAATATTTTGCTAAAAATTTCTCAATCAATATCTTGGGAATCCTTCCCAATTACAATGAATACGGATCTTTGTCCAAAGGAGATGTTGATCCCCTAAATCTCAAGTTTGTGGATCTCTTCCATAGGAGAACTCTTTCCCCTTCTTCTCTAGCTAGTGATATTCTAGACTCTGTCTCTCTACTACACTGACTGTTGGATCTCTCTCCACTTGAAGACTCTTCATTCAAATATGTATTCAATTGTCCTGGATGCTGGATATCTATCCACTAAGAATTTGTCCTCTATACTCTATCAATAGGTTCACTCAGAACCTCCTCAAGTCTACTCAATAGGCTCACTCAAAACCTACTCAAATATGCTCAATAGGCTCACTCAGAACCTACTAAAATATGTTCAATAGGCTCACTCAGAACCTGCTCAAATTTGCTCAATAGGCTCACTCAGAACCTACTCAAGTATGCTCAATAGACTCACTCATAACCTACTCAAATCTATTCAACAAGCTCACATAGAACTTGTCCCAATATGCTCAATAAGTCCTCTCTAGAACTTGCTCAAATCTGCATAGCAAGCTTTCACAAAATCTTACACAAAAATAGTCCACAAGCCTTCTCAAAGACTTACCTCAAATCAGCTCAACAAAATCTCAAATCAATCTCATAGAAGCATAAAGAGAATTTTTAGAGACTCAATATGTTCTATACTCAAATTCCAATATTAATTCAAAGCAATCTCAACTCAGCTCAATCTTATAGAAGCATAAAGAGAATTGTTAGAGACTCAATATGTTCTATTCTCAAATCCTAATCTCAACTCAAAATAATCTCAACTCAGCTCAATATTATATAAGCATAAAGAGAATTTTTAGAGACTCAATATGTTCTATACTCAAACCCTAATATCAACTCAAAGCAGTCTCAACTTAGCTCACTCTTAACTCAATCTCATAGAAGCATAAAGAGAATTGTTAGAGACTCAATATGTTCTATTCTCAAGGCTCAATATCAACTCAATTATAATATAGAATAGTTTGTTTCATGGAACTTGAACAACCACTTGACTAGGATCAATCAACTCTACTCAACCAATCACTTCAAGAAACAACTCTTTCTCACAAACCCTAGTCCAAGCATGAATCAACTAACTCAAAATGTTTTCAAAAATGCTCAACAACAAATCTTACATAACAATGATACTCATGTTCTTTTCTAACTCAAGTTCAAGTTCTTTGCATCACCCATTGGCTTCAACAAAAATGCTAATAAGACAAGGTTTTAATCATAACTCTCAATTCAAAAAACATTGAATCATAAACTCAAAGTACTTCACTCAACCAATGGTCTAAACAACAATGCTTATCAAACAAGGTTTAATCACAACTCACAATCTAGAAAACCTTGAAGCATTAACTCAACCACTTTCTAAAAGGAAACCCTAATCAAATCCTTTTCACTCCAAACTTAATTTTCAAAAATCAACCACCCAAATAAAATCAATGGAGAATATTACTCATACCTTTTTGATGCCTTATGAGTTGTCCACTAAATCTGTCACACTCAACACACTTTCTTTTTCAACTCTTAACAAGGGTTAGAGATCTTGAGTAATAACACAACAATAATATCCAAATAACATTTTATTACTCCTACTTTATTTTAACATCCACCAAAGTTATTTTTAAAAGAAAACCCTTACTCAAAATAACTTTCACTAAAAAGAAATTTATCAAAAACCCTTATTACTCCTAACAATTTCAAAAAATAACAATTAAAAATAATTCACAACTCAAACAACCACCATGACCTTATTCCCTAAGGTTACTCAACAAATCAACTAACGAAGCACCTTTACCCCTTATCACTCCACATTAGGCAATCCAAACAAAATATTAATAAAAATATTAATACCTTCCTTGAGGAAAATTGAACCCTCGTCTTACCCCAACGCGAACGCCCTAGCCGCGGCCAAGCTGCCACATGAGATGTGGGATCGTTGTGAAAAATAAGCATCACTCACTTCTTATCCTTCACCCTCTTCCACCAAGCGAAAAGTATGTGCCTTGGGCACCTCAATAAAACAAATCCAAAAATGATGTTTGCGGGAATTGAATGCACAACCTCCTTGTCACAAAAAATTTTGCACAATCCACGCTGCCACTAGGCCATGCTGCCCAATGCATTTTAGGAAGTGGTCACTGTATCCATGTTCACTGCGTCACTTAAATGAAAAACACGAGCTCTTTTCCTTTGCAAATACCAAGCACAAATATCAATAAGAAAGGATTAATGAATTAAAAAATTCAATGACATATTTATATGCCTTCCCTTTGCTTTGGAAACGTCGGCCTTTTTGAAACTTCCTTCATGAAATTAGCGGATAAAATTTTAATTTTAATTTTAAAATTAAAATTTTAATTTTTTAAAATGAAAAACCCTTGCGGGGCTGCCTTGGTCTAAGAGACCATGAACCAGGGGTTCTACACCATCAAAGTCACCCGGGGGTCGCACCCAGCCCTGACCGCACCAACATTATCAATTGGATTTTGGGTACCCAAATAAGCTTTTTGGTAGGGTGGAGATTCAAACCTAGGACCTCCCTTGGAGGATTGCCCTCTCCTCTCCAACTCACCTACAACACCTGGGTTATTAAAATTTAAATTTTAAATAAATTAAAATTTAAACTAAATCTTTAAAATTAAATATCTCCATCATCGGGGCACCTTTTTAAATAAAACGAAAAGCTAAGTTGGGTTTTAAGAAAAGCCTATTTCAAATCTTCCATCCATGGTTTTAAATAAAAACCTTTTGCAAATCTTCCCTTGAAGCTCCTTTTGGAACCAAATGCCATGCATCCCTTCTTGAACCTTTGATAAAAAACCTTTGCTTCTCATGAAGCTCTTTGTGAAACACAAACATAGTGCTTATTTACATAGATCCTTTTGACATCAATGACAACTCTTAGCTTAGGGACTCAGAATGTCCAAAAACCTCTACTATGGATAAGAATACCGATGCTTGTTTCTTTCTTAGCCAAGAGACTAAACAATATTCAAGAAATAATGCTCCTCCACTTATGCTCGTCCTATCATCAATATTGCCTACCCAATCTACATCTGTATATGCTGTGAGAGTGAAGTTGTTACTTATAGGATACCAAAGTCCAAATTCCATAGTTCCTTTTGAATACTTTAGGATTCTCTTTATTGCCTATACATGTGTTTCCTTTGGCGTTGTAAATTTTTTACCACTAGTCCCACTACCTGCATTATATTTGGTCTTATAGCTGTGACATATAGTAAGATACAAATCATGGATCTATACAATGTTTGATTTTCCTAAGGAGATTAATCATATTTACTCAAATTGCATCCTGTAACCATGGGGGTACTCACTGGTCTGTAATCCTCCAATTTGAATTTTTTCAACATTTCTTTATATACTTGGTTTTTGATAGATATACACCTTTTTATAATTGTGAAATATGTAATCCAAGAAAGGACAAATCACCAAGAATTGACATTTCAAATTCATTTTACATACATTTTGCAATTTTTTGACACATATTATCATCACTGCCTCCAAAAATGATATCATCCACATAGACCACCACAATCAACAAGTTATTTTCTTAATTTTTTATGTATAAATTGCTATCAACTATTCCTTTTCTGAAACCTTGTTCTTGAAGATACTTATCCAACCTTGAATACCAATCTCTAGGGGCTTGCTTTAGTCCATAAAGAGTCTTCTTTAATATGCATGCATAATTTGGCTTATCAATCAAGTTGAACTGCTTAGGTTGCTCAATGTAGACCTCTTCTTCTAAGAATCCATTGAGAAAAGCTGATTTTACATCCATTTGATATACTTTGAAGTTTTTGAAGCTTGGGAAAGCTAAAACTATCCTTATGGCCTCAAGTCATGCAATAGGAAAAAATGTTTCATCAAAATCTTCAACCTGTGCATTGCCTTTGCATACCAGTATTTATTTATTTCTAACTACCTGACCATCTTCATTTAACTTATTTTTGTAAACCCATTTAGTGCTAGTTATATTCTTATATTTTGGTCATGGGACAAGTTCCCAAGTATCAATTTTTCTATTTGATCCAACTTCTCATCCATTGCCTTGACCCAAAATTTATCTTCTCTTACCTCATTTTAGTCCTTGGGCTCAATTTTAGATAGCAAAGAAATATTTGCATGTTCACCTATTCCTATTATCTTCATCCTTGTTTGTATTTCATCTAGATTTCCAATAATAAGATCTATTGGATGATTCTTTTGCACATACCTGGATGGAGTCTTAGGTGGTGTTCTTTGTGCTTCATCTTCTTCTAATTCTTCACCTACTTCTTCTTGGAAACTTTCTTCTTCTTGATATATAATTTCTTGAGCTGGTTATTTTGACCCTATTTTTTCATCAATTGTCACATTTGTACTTTCCATAATTGTATGTGTCCTTTTATTATAGCATCTATAGGCTTTGATCTTAGTGGAATAACCAAGGAAGATACCCTCATCGCACATTGAATTAAATGTTCCCAATTTTTTCTCTTCTCGTCTAATGTAGCATTTGCTTTCGAAAACTCTAAAATACTTCACAATAGCTGGTCTTCCCTTCCAAAGCTCATATGGGTTTTTGTGATGATTTACTCTTACTTGAGCTCTATTAATGATATAGGCAGCTATATGAACTGCCTCTCTCCAAAAATCATATGAAATATTAGATTCACTTAGCATAGCTCTGGCCATATTCTCGATAGTTATATTTTTCTTTCAACTACTCCATTTTGTTGTGGAGTCCTTACTACTAAGTATTCTCTTTTGATTCCATGTTGTTCACAAAATTCTATGAATTCATTGGAAGTGAATTCTCCTCATGTATCTGATCTTAGACACTTGAGCTTTTTACCTATTTCATTTTCTACTAAAACCTTGAATGCTTGGAACTTCTCAAAAGATTCTGAATTTTATTTCAAGAATGCCATCCAAGTCATTCTAGAGAAATCATCTATAAATAGCATGAATTAAATTTCACCTTGGAAACTCTTTGTCCTTGTAGGACCACATAAATAAGTGTGAACTATTTTCAATGGTTTGGATGAATAAAATTCTATTGACTTGAAACTTGTTCTTGTTTACTTACCATGCTGACATTGTGCACAAATTGTGCTTTGGGGTCTTTTTATCCTAGGTAAATCTTTGAATGCATGTTTGTTGCTTATTTTCACTATGTTTTCAAAGTTTAGATGACCCATACTTCTATGCCATAACCAACTCTTATCCTCTTGTGATAGAAAATATTTTTATCCTTTAATTTCACTCAACATGTAAAGATTGTTTGTAGTTCTACTAGCATATACAATAAGCTTTCCTGTCTTGGATTTTGTGATCTCACATCTATTTGGGTGAAAGGTTATTGTGTGCCCCTGATCAAAAAGTTGACTTACACTTAGTAAATTGTGCTTTAATATCTTAACATACAATACATTTTCTATCTTTGATTTTACAGTATCTAAACTCAAAGTCTATTTTCCAACAATTTTTACTAAAGCATTATATCCAAATTTTACAAATCCTCCATTGATTTCTTTAAGTGAAAGAAATTTACTTATATCACCTGTCATATGACTTGAACAACCACTATCAACATACCACTGATTTACTTTATCTTGTCCATGAAGAGATGTTTGTGCCAACATTGACTTCTCATTTTCTTGTTCCTCTTTCCTTTTCCAAAATTTTGAATTTGTATCCTTCTGAACCTTCTGATACTTCTTATTTTTTCTTGATTTAGGAAATAATGTTTTACACCATTATACCTTGTGCCCAAAATTATTACATTTGTAACAGATGATATTGTTATCCATGAGATGTGAAAATGAATTGAAATTTCTATCAACATTATTTCTCACATGGACCATGCAATGTACAACTCTATGACCATATTTGTTACATGAAAAAAAATAACCATGGAAGAAATTTTGTAACGTGTTAGATTGCTTTGAATGATATGGTCACATGATTCTTCCTTTGGTATTTCTGTAATTGATTTTTGTCCATGATGTTTATCTATTTTCCTCTTCCTCGATACTTTTTCCTTTTCATATATCATCATAGGTCATGGGCTCTTCTTTCTTTGATATCTTTGTTCCTTTGGAGCTTGACTCCTCTTTATTTTTCCCTAACCTTATATTTTGTTGTAAATTATCCTTATAATTTTCAACTCCATTTCTTAGAGAGACAATATCAAGTTCTAATATTTCACATTCTAACTCTTTTGTATTTAACTGTTTAGCTATATATGTTTTAATTTTTCTTGCCTTTTCAACCTTCACCTTTACATTTGCAAGATTTTGTAGAAGCTTTGTCTTTGTTTCCTCATCCTCTTGATTTTGAGCCTTCAAACTTGAATTCTTCTCTCTAAATATTTCTAAATTTCCAAGAGCAACAATAAGTTCCTCTTTCATGTCAATCATGGCTTCTTTTCCATATTTTGTGGTCATGTGTGTTCTTGTAGTACTTTTATTCAAACTATTAGGCTTTTTACAAAGGAATGCGCTATGATACCAATTTAAGAACATAAGATTATACTGAGAGGGCAGGTGAATAGTATAAGATAAAAATTTTTACTTTTCAATACAAATAATAACATCAATAATATCAAGGAAGTAAATAATGCACAAATCATCACACACATGAGAGACATAAATTTAACGTAGTTCACCCAATGTTGGCTACATCCACAAAGAAAATATTTATTATAAATTTTCTCAACAAATCTCTTGGGAACTAAATCCCTATTACAATTTTTATGGACCTCTATCCAAAGGAGACACCAATCCCCTATACTCAATTTCATGGACCTCTATCCATAGGATACCTTCATTCCCACTACTCTGGTTTGTGGACCTCTATCCATAAGAGAACTCTATCCCCTTTGCGTTGGTTGGCTCCAAATCCTGTTCTCAACTCTGCTCAACTTTGATCAAATCTGATCAACTTCCTATACTTATTTATCTCACACCTACTCACAATTCTACCTCAAACCTACTCATAAAACCTACTTAGAACTTCTCACAAGCCCTCTCAAAAGGCTTACTCAAAATAGTTCACAATCCTGCTCTAATCTGCTTACTATCTCTGCACATCTCTCAACAATTTTCTTGATGATGATGTACCATCAAAAACCTACCTTTAACAAAATTAATATTCTTCTCATTTACTACTATGAATAAAACCTCCAAACTCATGATGTCCAACACTCTTCGAAGCACTTTGACCAATTGTGCTACCATGGTGACTGAGTCCAAAATATGGCAATGTATTTCTTAAACTAGGGTCTGCACACTGTCCAACATAAAAAGCATGAAACTAGGGATGGTGTGAAATGACACAGTGACCTCTACTATGCTCATAGACCTTCATTGAGCTCATAGACCTCCATTGCATTCACAGACCTCCACTACGTAGGCTACTCCCAATGAATGAAGACTATGGTGTAAGAAATGAAAATGTTTTGTTCTTCTTCTCAATGACAAATAAAAAACAATAAAAATCGAACACCAATACTTTTGTAAGTCTTAAATGAACGAGAAAACCCTCAAGATCTTCTGAATTTTGAACAAAAAATATCAAAATCTCTTTCCTAAGCTTACAACAAGCATCAAGCATAGGTATTCAATACAAACATCAAGTTTTCTTTTCACAAATGCACAATAGATATCATCTTCTTTTCAAGTTCTCCTCCCAAGGCACACAACAACATCAACTTCAAGTCTTCAATGCACATCAAATTTTCCTTAACGCATAGGTCTTCAACGTAGTGAACACAATAATCTTCTTTTAAGCATATGTTTCCCAACGAAATCTCTCACACTACACTCAATGAAAGGCTCTTGATGTTATCAATGAATTACTCTCAAGGTTCTCAATGATCGGCTCTCAATGCACTCAATGATTGACTCTCAAAGAACTCAATGATATTATCCTTCCCAAATGCATATGCAGTATGCAAATGAATAAAATCTTCTTCTCCCGAGAGCAACACAAATCGCATAAACTACAACATACCCATCTCAACCACAAAGTTAGGTTTATATATATATATATATATATATATATATATATATATATATATATATATATATATATGAGTAATTTTAATCCTTTTGACTTTGGATTCGACCTTCACATTATCAAATTTTAATTTAATAATATCCCACTTTAAAACCTTACTTTAATATTTAAATTTTTAATTTAAATATTAAAGTGTACATTAATAGTTAATGTATATCACCCTTTTAATTATCCAAGCTCTATAGTTTTTATCTTGCTCACTATTTGAATTTCTCAACCATAATGTTATTGACCAATCTTACCATTTGAATATCTCAAGCACAATAATATTGACAATGTGGCCTTTTTATTGAACGTCCTTTTTCTTTTTGACATCAATGACAATTTCACAAATCCATTCTTAAGCTTACCATCCTTGAAGAGTATTTTCGCTTTGACTGCTTTTTTCCTTTGATATCAATGACAACTCGTAATTTACAATAGTTGTAGGTTAGATCCCAAGGTATAATATAAAAAAGGGTGTTAAGGATGCAAGGTCTAACCTTTAGAGGTAAAACTATGGTATCAATAGCCTCACATTCTTCATTATCAAATGCCTAGATAAGAAGATCAAATTTTCTAAATATTGCTTAGTTAACCCAAACTATTAATAAATTTTAGGCTACAAACATTAAGGGATAAATCATTATCAATGAGAGTGCATTACTAAGGGTATCATTGATGTAACATATTATGTATAGTGGGAGCCCTCCAACCATAGATGTAGATGGAATATCATCTTCGTAAATTGATATCATAGCAAGATTAAGCCCAAGAGAACCTACAACATTCATTTTAGGTCTTGAGGAACCACCTATTCATTTAGGAGCTTGAATAAAATAATTCTATGCATAGAATAGGATTTGAGGAGTTTGAGAAGGAAAATCTTGGGTGGATTACTTTTAATTTGTTATCAAAGATCAAAAGTATACATCCTTATTTTGAGAATTTATAATTAATGGTGGTCCTTTGAAGGAATAGGTTGCTTTTTAATGGACCAATGGAGGTTGGGGAGGATGATTAGAATATTGCTTCATGTGTTGTTGTCATGTGATAGGTCTAATAGAAGAAGAACTGATTATTCCTACCTTGATTTTATTTGGAAGAATGGTCAAATCCAACTGGGATGAATATAGGGCCCATTAATATCCCTTTAAATTATTAGGGAGGAGCACTCCCCCTCTTGAGATAAAGCATAGAAAAATATTTTAAATTAGAGAGACTGACCACATAAACTATTTTAATTTTTTTTTTGTATTGAATATGATTTGTTTTTGTCTAATCATGATTGGGCAATATATATTGAAAGATCCCAAAATCTTGATTGGAAGAAAATTGAACCTTGGATTCATTGAAGATAAAATACCCTTTATCAATTAGGTCCTTAATATGACCATTTAGACAATAAAAGAGTTTTACATTTATTTTCCATATGAAAATTCAGACAATAAAAGACACATTGATCCTTGAGGGAGTTTCTCCTTATCAAGATCTATGGGTTTGATGGGTGGGAGATCTATCATTTTTCCTTCAAGAATTTGATCAAGGATAGTTGTAAGAGGTTGGTCAAGCTTAGTAAATATACTCCTAGGTTTTTGTTGTTGAGACTTTATTATAACAAGTTTCTAAAGGGTTGTGACAATATTCACATTATTGGCATGGAGTGAGTCAGTGATGTCATTATTTACAATGTGTTTGTTCTTATAATACCCCTTTTGGTGATAAGGAGTTTTATCTTCCTCTTTCTTGGATTTTAAATATCTCTTATTTAGAAGGGTGGTTTCTACTCATTTAGATATATCCACAATATATTCAAAAGTATATACATTGGCTATGTCAAATTAGAAGACCAATTATTACTAAAGGTTTCCTGTAAATATGTCCAAAGAATCTCTTTATGGGGGACCGTATTGAAGTATCCCCACTAAATATCTTGAACTAGCTAAGAAGTCAGCAAAACTATTTCCCTTTGATCATTGTAATTTATAAAGGTCACTAATTGACCTTTATAAATTAAAATAATCTTTCACATATTGTTTTAATTTATATATCAACTATCTTTCACATATTGTTTTAATTTATATATCAACTATATTTCAAATATTTTTACTACATCCTTGAATATTTTTAGGATATGTTGTAGTATTTGATAATACCATTCTAGTGCAATACCACTAAGGCTATTAGGAAATATTTTAAATAGCAACATCTCATCATATGTGGTGTCATTATAGGTAATGCAAACGATCCTTATGTGATTAATGGGGTCTTATTTCCTCTTGTACATATAGAACTTGGGTGTTTTGAAATTAGGAGGGAAAGGATGGCTAACTATGGTAGGTTTTAAAGGGTGGTTGCATAGGTCTTCATAGGAGTACCTATGATTAGATTATGATCCTTGGATTGAGGTCAATTGTTATTTTAGCTACTCCATTTGCGAAGTCAATATTTGAAGTTTAGGAGAAAAAAGGGCTTGATGGTATATGTAGTATGAAAGGGATTTGATAAGTGATAAAGGGGTGGTATTCGAACATTAGTGTATATGATGTTGAGTTAGGTATTGTACAACTTTTCCTTAAGTTTTTTTAGGAAAATATATTTGGAGATATAAGATTAAAAATTGTGGAAGTGAGGTTTTGAATAAATTCCACATTGCACTAGGAAGAGTATGGATTGGTTGAAGGTTATTGAGGTAAGGTTGAGAGACTAGGGAACTAGGAAGTGAATGGATTTTTCACTTATTGAGAGATAGAAAAACTTATATTAAATCACAAAAAATCCTCAATGGGAGGCAAATATAAATAATGTCCTAAGGAAAAAGGAGGATTTTATGTTCAATCATCCATATAAGTTATGATAATTAGAGGGTTGGAGTCTGTTTGATTTAAAATTGATGTATTAAGGTCTATGTATAGAGACCCATGAGATAGTCCACTTGATTAGATGCTATGGTGTTAGATTTGGGCTATTAAGGGCAGTCTAAAAGGAACCCTTCCACAAAAAAAATAATAAGAGGATCTCTAATTTCTTTTAAATGGTTTATATGGCATATTTATTTCTATGTAAGAAAGAGGCTAGGTGATCAAGATATTTGAAAGTTACCCTCCCTTGGTCATCATTAATGAGAGATAAAGAGAGAGTTCTTGAGGGAGGATATCCCTCATCTTCCTCTTCATATATATGGTTTTCAAATATAGCTTGTTTCTCCTAAACATCGACCAAAGGATCTATGTTGCAAGCTAGTTGATGGGAAACATGTCAAGTCATGTAGTCTTATTTGACCATGGATTAGGTAGAAAGGAAATTTAAATTTATTAATTATTTTTAGAGTTGCTTAATAAAAGAAAGAAAATATGTTTTTATACCCTTATATCACCTTTTCACTATATACATATTCAACCTATATACCTTAGGGCCTCCCTATATGCTTGAATGTCCCTATATACCTAAACACTCTCTACGTACCCATCAATATGTGAAATATAGTTGATATATGGGATAATGATGGTATGTGGAAGTGGCCACTAGGTACATAGCCCAAGATGCTATGCGAGGGGTAAGAGGAACCCTCATTATGACTCCCACTAATCCACCACATTATACTCCTCTATAGGATTAAAGTACACATGAGACCCTATGTGGGAACTTGGTAGCCAAAGCTCAAAATATATTCAATTTAGCCTTTAAATTGTACTATGGTTACTTAGGGGATCATATAAAATCCTAAGTAGGGATATCCCTTAGTTATATTCTTGTTAATATTAATTAATATGATTCCAATTATGCAAATAAATTAGGTTGTCTAGCTTAAATGTTTAACAATTTTTTATTTTGATTAAAGATATTAGGTATGGTTCGAAAGATCTTTGGGACCCACTGTGGTGTTCATGATGGGTTCATCGAATATGTGATCATGTGAATTGGGATGATTGTGATGGTATGAACCCATTTTTGCTTGAGATCACACTCATAATTAAGGGATGTATTATCATGTTCTAAGAAGCTAGTTTGATGGTTAAATTTGCAAACACCTAGAGCTTGATAGGAATTAAGAGATCCCATCTAAGTTCCTATCCTATATTGAATGTCAAGACATAATTTTGGGATACAAAATACAAATGTAAATGTATGTAGACATACAAACATTTATTCTACATGAATTGTCATTTTTAATGCTTACAAAAGTGATTTTTATTTTTACATCGACAAAGAATCTAAGAAGAATGTGCAAACAAGAAATATTATCCTAGGATTTAGCTACATGTGCTTCACTTTTCATACCTCATGCTAAAGATATAAAAAAGGTCTACCCACTTTTTAATAATTTGCAAAAGAATCCAATTTCTTATTTATTTCTCAATTTTGATTTACAAAATGAAATAGGAGGCTATAAAATAGTGAAACTATTAAATGGTCATATAATGTAGTTGAATGTGCTTCCAATTCTATGCCTAATACAACAATTAAAACCTATATCTATTTCTATAATAGTTTTATAACCAAATACATGTTTTCTACCATTTTTGTAAAATATTTACTACAAATAGAAATAGAGATGACAAATCAACCAAATCACACAATTTTAAGACTCTAAAATAGAATTAAATTAAATTGAATAAATATAAGACTTGGTTTTTTGACCAAGGTAGAAGCACCATGCATAAGTTCCAGGTAGAAGCATTGGAAAATAACACCAAGTAGAAACACCATAGGCAAAAAATGTATAACGTGTTCACTTCTTTATAGTGCTTTCAACTATACCTACAATACCTAAGAATTTTTAAATAGAAAATAAGAATAAATAGAAAGGAAGGTAGAGTGTAGTTACATGGAGGAACCACACCTAAGGGGTTTGTCTAATTTTAGTATACAATAGAGGGATTCCTTTCTTGAAAGGATCAAACCCTTATTTTTTTAGATAAAATATCAAATACTAATAATAAAAAGGGATATTTGATACCTAAAAAAAAAAACATACAAATATTGAAAATGCAAAGTGCAATGAGGAGACAAAATTATAAATGCTAAAAGCTTAAATAAATGGGATGTAAATCACAACCCAGATCCATGGGTTACTCCTTTTTTAAGGAAGATATTATTGGAATATGCATGTTGATTGACTTAAATGTTGGTTGGCTACATATTGATTGCTTCAAAGTTGGTGGATGATTGATGAATGCTTGTCAAACACTTGATTTTCTAGGTATTCCACATACAAGAGAACACAATATTAAATATATTCAAACTCAAAATAATTCCAATAGTATCTTGGAAAGGAATTTATTAAGGATATTATGATAGCATGATTATGTCTTGAAGAATGCATACAAAAAAGCCTCCCCAAGGGATGGTTTTATAGATAAACTAGGTCCTTATTAGAATAATATTGGATAATTCTTGGTGGATAGAGTAAGGTAGTTGAGTGTAGTTGTATGGAGTTGATTGGGAGTCTTAATAAAATTTAAACAACATGCAACTACCGATCAAGGAGACATGATTGGTAGTTTACCAAGCTAATCATATTGTGAAACTAGGGACTAAATTGAAAGGATAATATTCATGGTGATACAGGTAGCAACAAGTAGTTAAACTAACATAATTTTGACTTGGTGGTGATAGATCAAAAGCACCATGGCCAATCAAAAGTGGTACTTGGTACTTTTGTGCATGGCACTACCACTTTGTGACCATTAGGAGGCAAAAAAAGTTTAAAATTTGACTAGAAAAAGCACCATAGTGCATTAGAAGCATCACTTGGAACTTTTATGGGGAGCATAAGTGTCATTGATGCTTTTGATTTTGGGACATTTTGAGACATCAAATTTTGTGCAAGTATAGGCACTTTTACACTCATTGGAAAGGTCTTTTTGACCATATTTAATGGTACAATTTTTGTGACATTTTGTGAAGATTTACATCAAGTTTGTAAGCCCCAAAATGATGTTACTTTTTATCCTAAATTTGGGCATGATGGAGTTGATCTAATTTAATTTATTTATAAATCTAGTCGATGAGTGAAATAGCCCTTTTAGTGATTAATCAACCTATAAAATTTGGTGTCTACACTAGCCTAATTTGAAATATAAAATGAAAAATATATATCCAATGCCATTTCACCTATCTACTCAGTTAAAAATTTACTCTTATTCTAGTTAGGAGATGTGGGTTAAATGTGTTAGTTTATAGAATGGAAAATATTTATTAATGACCATGAAGAAATTGATTTACGCTCCCACCTACCCATATAAATTAGTTATTGAAAACCCTTCATAAAAGTAAATCCAACTCACTTAAGTTGAATAAATTCAATCAAAGGCTTTTGACTACAATCTTACTTAATATAAGTTCATTAAAAAAAATCCCTAACAAAATTATTAATGAGTAAAATGATTATCTTAGGGAAAGGAAGCACGCTTGCATATTTATATTTGACTCAATATTCCAACCTTAAAATCTAAATACCACTATATCACATAGGGTTCAACCTTACTAAACCATTCCACCATGTGCCTTCATATGATATCAATTAGTTTAATATTGTTTAATTAATTTTTTACCGTATCGATGTACATGGTTACAAATGCACATGATTGTCCAAGGTCAAGGGTTGTTTAGGATAATTTAATTATGTTTTAATGATTTATGAGATAGGATAAAATAAGAAGAAATTATATTATATTAATTTATATGACATAATATTATTATATTATATTTTATTAAATTATATATTTATATACATATAACTAAGATAGAATAATTAAAAATGATTGAAATACTTAGTAAAAGCATCAATTATTATCCTATAAATTGATGGGGTATGCATAGATTAATGGAACTCAAAAACAATGATTTTTTATTCTCAAACAAACCATAGGTGAACAATGTAAGCTTTTAATCAAAATATATTTGTAAAGGAATATAAAATTTTCATCTATATATATATATATGTTAGAGTTACTATAGTAAATCTATTGTTATTACCTTCTTTGGTTAGTATTTCCTACCCTAGGTTAGTTTCTTTACTCCCTATGTTAGATATCGACATTTCTATTGTTGGCCGAATACTTTATTATTAGGCATATATTATTGTTAGTATTATTATTGTTGGTTTGTTACCTATATTCATGGTAACACGTTAGGCTATTCCTAGCCTAAGCTTTGTATATATTTCATTACCATCAATAATCTATTGTTGGTCGAATACTTTATTATTAGGCATATATTATTGTTAGTATTATTATTGTTGGTTTGTTACCTATATTCATGGTAACACGTTAGGCTATTCCTAGCCTAAGCTTTGTATATATTTCATTACCATCAATAATAATCTATTGCATATAGTGCTTAATAATATATATATATATATATACATATATAATTTTAATAAAACATTATTTGCATTATCAAATTGTAGAACAAAATATGTTATATGCACAATTTTAAATTGTTCTAAAAAAAATATAATACATGTATATATTGCCTAAATATTCTTATAAAAACTAAGAGGATGGCTTAGGACGATGGGTTCACTTAAAACTTTTCAAATCTTTAATTTTTTGCATTATATGGAAACTATTTGCATACTCATGTTCAATAAGAATTTCCAATATAAATGCTTGACTTTTCCTCGTACAGAAATTTATTTTAAAAGTAAAATAAAAATTATTTTTAGTAGGGAAAAATATAATTTAAAATATTGATTATGACTAAGTTTTAATGTTTAATTCTACCTCTCAAATAAGTAGAACTATATATGAAATGTATATCATCACAATCCTTATCATTAGCATTTGTAAAAATTTTAAACCATAATTTAATGAAGATAAAAACAAGTGAAATGCTTAATTTTTTAATAGAAAAATTTACTTTAGTCATATATCCACTCAAAAAATCAATTTCATTTTATTCAAACCCTTCCTCAAACTCTTTGTTCAAGGAGTATAATATAGAATTATTTTTGTGTATTTTTATATTTTTGAAGCTACCATGGAAAAAATTATATAAATTAAATATAGTTTAATGCCAAAACAACATCACATTTACATTAAGATAATTTCATAATTATAGTATATTTTGTGTCACATTTGTGTCAAATGGTATTATACTACAAACCTAGAGAAGTTTCAAAAAAAATATTCTTGATACAAGTGTAAAGATAAAAGACTCAAATATTGTAGTCATTATGTGATTGATGAGTGATCATATAACATTTTATAAACAATTCAAAATAGATTTACAATTCCAATACTATCATATTTGATTCTCTCAACATAAGATTTATGACTTCCATCCCTATCAAAATATGATCATGCTAAAGTAATTACACTATGTTTGGTCTACCATTGAAATCTTGTTATTACATTCATCAAGGTATTATTTTAATGCTTGTAATGTGAATAGAATAGCACTCACTACACATGCATTTACTTGAATATTTTTTTCTTTTAGTTATTGATTGACCTACTGGTGCCAAACATAATCAATAGCTTGGATAGTTCTTGAAGAATTTACTTGAAGAATTTTTTTAATAATTCTTGTAAATATTGTGTGAAGCTATCCAAGCTATCAATCTTTGTTCAGTTATGTGTGAAGCTATCTAAGTTGTCATGCATTTACTTGAAGAATGTTTACTTGAAAAATTAATTACAAGTCAAATAAACCAGAACCCTTTAATAGCCAATTTTAGTACTCAACATTAATATCATTATTAAAAAATTATTTTAAAAAATTATTTGTAGTAAAAATAAAGAACGTTTCAATCCCATATAACCCTTATAGAAAAATGACAGTTTGGATAGGTTCACATATGCGAACAAAATCGAGAGGGAATAAAAGGTTTTGAGGCAGTAGATTTTCAATGTGAAAGCCATTATTTTTTTTTTTTTTTGTCATGAAGGGTATCTCCAAGCAAACATTTTTTTTAAGAAAAGAGATCTTGGTATACGAGAACCTCCCACAAGAGAATATGAATATCTTGGAGGCCGACTTAGTATTGCTTTGAAGAGTGCAACAAGGGTTGAAACTCCTCTCTTTAAAATTCTTTATTTTGAAAGGATGTTCCCCTCTTTGACGGCTTTATGCATCTATCATTAATCAATATAATTTCCTTGTATTAAAACAAAATTCGAACTGCTTGCTTAGTATGGCCTCTTCTCGACTTTAGTGAAAATGTGAAACGACTTTTACGTCTTAAGTGTTTATCTGAAAAATCATGCAACAAAGTATGTTAAATTGTTTTTTAAATTCACGAGTAAACATTATTATATTTTATTGCTCGAGTAACTTTGGTTTTCAATCATAAATTTATAATGTGTAGCGTGCGGGGTTTGTCATGTTTCCCGACCAAAAATCCATTTGATTTACTTATTGTTAATTTTTTTTTTTACTTTTCATACATACGTTCGACCTCATAGATATGTGGGTCATCGCACATGAATTCTAATGACCTCCATGCATTGTTCTAAACTTTAAAATAATAGAAAAATCATCATGCGTTCCGCGTTGTTTTCAACTGCCTGTCTACTAGACGGTAGTCGTAGTCATCCCTTGATTACATTATCATTGAAATTGTTTACCGTTAAATATAATAAACTAATTAAATATTCATATAAACACGTCATTCTCTCTGCCTACTTGAAGCTTACATAGGCTACCGTGGTTTCATAACAACGACGGTTAGTTGGAAAAAAAATATAGTGAAAAAAAAAAAAAATAGTTACCTGTTGACAATTGTGCATAGCACCCTAACCTAACCCTAGTTTATCGAAACTAAGTTCAACGTAGAGTCTATTAGGCCCTGATCACATTTGGAAGGAAGCAACCTGATAAGCATTAGTAGTTGTTGTTTCCATAGTTAGTAGATTAGTAGGTTTTGCAGTTTATTAAAAAAATATTTAGGTTAAATTTTGGAGAATGTCGGTTTGTAAGGATAGTAGTTTTACATGAATCTGTTGAGTGTGTACCAATCTAACGATGTAAGGATAGTAGTTTTACATGAATCCGTTGAGTGTGCACTAATCCAATGATCAGTGGTCCTCATGCAAGTTAATTCTTGGGGAATGTCTATTTGTAAGGATAGTAGTTTGACATGAATGCATTAAGTGTGCACCAATCCAATGACCAGTGGTCCTCCTCGTGGTCCTCCTCACGCCAGTTAAATCTTGGGGAATGTCTATTTGTAATGATAGTAGTTTGACATGAATGCATTGAGTGTGCACCAATCCAACGACCAGTGGTCCTCCTCACGCCAGTCTCTCAAGAAAATACTTAGGTCCTCCTCACAACAGTCTATCAAGAAAATACTTATGTTCAAACCATGAGGACGCACCAGCCAGCTACTAGTGGTCCTCCTCACTTCAGTCAAACAACAACAAAGTGGAATAGTAGTTTGACATGAATCCGTTGAGTATGCACCAGCCAGCCCAGCTACCACCTACCAGTGGTCCTCCTCACTTCAATCAAACAACAACAAAGTGGAATAGGTATTGTTGAGGAAGCTTCAAGATTTCAACATACTAAAAAAAAAAGTCTATAGATGAAACTAAAAAATGGTGTAATGGGGATTTGATTGGGTCTAAAGTTATAGGGTTGGTAGGAAAATTTCAATTAAGCGGTGAGAGTCATACATCAGAATAATAGAGAATTGGAAATCAAAGAAATGGAGACTTTAAAAACGGTAAACGTCCCCTCTCGACTCGGTGGCAATAATGGGGATGAAGAAAAACAGTATTTTCAGTCGAGGTCGTAGGATTTTGGAATGATAGGCAGGCAAGCCGTGTCGCACTCGGAGTCAGCTCACAAGCTGACGACAATGCGCTTCTCCGAACAAAACCAGGTAAAAGAAAAAAAAGGAAATAATAGTAATAATAATAATGGAAAGTTATTCTTACCCATCGTTTCCCGCTACCAAAGCTGTGGTGTTCCTTTTTGTTGTTAGCGTCGATGCTGCCGCCGCTGTTGTTCCTGTTGTCATATTCTTTATTGTTTTCCAGTCCCCGAGGAGGCAGACAAGAAACCTGCCTTCAGGAACAGCATTTTGTCACTGTATAAACTATGCAGAGCACATGCGCATGGACCTTGAAAAATTCCATTGTTTTTTACACAATAGGTTTGGGATTACAGAGGATATTCCTCTACTAAGCTCTACGGTATTTGGACATGTGTAACATGGTATAAAATATATGTAGAAAATTCTTCTCACACCCAATCAAAACGTAGCATCTAAATACGTTTCTAGCGAGTGGAGATCAGACAACCGTCCCCCCCTGCACGCCTTGGGATAGAGGTCATATTGTAAAAACAATACGATAATTGCTGGACAAGTTTAGCTTTCTGACAGTGTTTCGATAGTCTGAAAAGTTTCTGATAGTAAACTTTGAATCGGAATTGTGATAGAGATTTAGAGCATGGCTAAATCGGATTAATTTTAGAGATGAATGTCTGACAATTGAACACATAATTTGTTTTTATCATACTTTCTCATAAACCCAAAATATCTTAAGGCATTAAAAACAGAGAATAAGCCAAAGGATAAGTCTAAATGGGTTTTTTAATCCTAGGCTGCCAGGGTTGCAGGTACAAGGGAGGCAAGGAAAGGTCCTTAGCCACGACATTATTGCCCTAGGGCTCGTGGGCTCCTTCCCCAAAGATACTTATAAAATAAAAAATAATGACCTTCATTGGTGACCTTTTTACCTGTCAGATTTTTTTAATAAGTCAATTTTAGTGGATGATATATCTATAGGAACACCAAAATTAGAACTTTGATACTGTCGGTTAAAAAAAATGCGTAGGGACAATCAGTAAATCAAGGATGAATCATTCCCTTGTAAAGGTGGCCTCGCCTTTAAGATCATCATAATCATTCCCTTGCAATTACATTACTCTAGGATTGTAAAATAAGACAAAGCTCAAACGTGGTTAATGACGTTTTTGATAATAGTGAAAGTTGCTTACCCAGTAGTAATCTCATAGAGGATACTTTCTTTTTTTCTTTCTTCCTCTTTCTTTGCTGGTCGCCGGCTTCAACCCACCTTCGTAGACGTTGGCTTCACTTTTTTTTTTACCATACGCAAGTACGCATTTATTCCCTTTCGTGTTTTTATTTAACCAAGTGATTTTGTGGAGCGTTTTGGAGGCGTCTCATGTGATAAGGACAAGGGGAATTTTGTGTTCATCTGAGGAGGTGGGAAGGCACATATCCCACTTTGTCCTCCACTGGATTCGAGCTTTTCCTGCTCCAGCTAGCTTAGTTAAATGGCCGCCTCCACCCTTGAGGAAGGGCTGAGCTACACACCCAAATACAGAAGAACCCATTAACTTGCTCAACATTTTTCAATGGCCCTCGTTCTGGGAATAACCTTTGTATGATGTTGATAATTGATTATAGTAACCAGAGGGGAAAGAATAAGAGGGATGTGGCGCAGGTGCGTAGGCTTCGGCCTTCCGCAACCTCAGTCCATATTCTCTTGCCGACTCTTTGCTTAACAAATATTGAATCTATCGAGCACGGATCGAACCGGCGACCGATCTGACAGTGGAGAGAGAATTTTTTGACCGGAGACGAGGCCATACCAGTTGGGAAAACGAGGATAGGGTGGAAATCTAGGGAAGGACAAGAGGGCGATCATTATTGAGCGACTGAGCGCAACACAAAGAGCCGATTAGATTTGAGAACGAAGAGGAGGACAGAAGTGAATTTTGCGTAGGGCAGCGGGATCCTCGCCGTTGTCATCATCATCTCTGAGCGGTGATCAGAGTCAGGGTCACTGCAGCAAGTTAGATAAAATGGATACTTAAACCCTGAGGGGAACAGATCCCTTGCAGAAGAGTAGTGGAGAAAATCATCCCTCTCGCCTTTGATGAACAACATCCGTAGCTACTCATGACGCATAGGGATCCCTGCGCCGCTCCTGAATGCCGAGGGAGGGACAAGTTTTAGGGATAGCTAACTAGCTAGAGCTATAGCTTGGAATTCATTGCTGCGGCCAGTGATTATCAGAGATCACATGTACGGTTGAAAAACGTGCATCGGAGGCTTTCAACGCTTATGGGTACTGATCATTATTGACCATTATTGTTTCGCCTCCCAAGATAAGACCTTCAATGCACGTATAAACCCCAACCGGCAAACTCATTCGGTTGGCTGATCCCCGAGGGATTGGGAAGGTCTCCACAATGTCTAACTTGACAAGCGCGTCAGGTGAAGCAAGCGTTTCCTCTGGTAACAGAGGGGACTGTAATACAACCCAACAGTTCGTTTCCAATACTGTCGTCAGCGCTGAACCACCATCTCGCCTGAAGAGAAAGAGGAACTTACCAGGAAATCCAGGCAAGCATCAACTTCTATCCAACCTTTTTTCATTTTTTAACTATTTCTCTAGAGGTATAGAGACCATTCTTAATTCTATTTTCTATTGGTAATAAACATGGTTTTTTCATAGCTCTTTCATGAGAGTAGATTTTAGACAACGGAATGAAGGAATGTGTTGGTAGTGAGCTAGAAGTTCGGTGGATATATTACCACTAGAATTATTTTATGTTTCTCTTGGTGGGTATGCTGAATTTAAGTTCAATAGCAGTAATTTTGTTTCTGAATTGGTTCAAATAGTAGTGACGATTTTATGTGGAATTGCAGACCCTGATGCGGAGGTGATTGCTCTATCCCCCACGACTCTGATGGCTACCAACAGATTCGTTTGCGAAATCTGTAACAAAGGCTTTCAACGAGATCAAAACCTCCAGCTGCACAGACGGGGTCACAATCTTCCCTGGAAGCTCCGCCAACGGAGTAGTAAGGAAATCAGGAAAAGAGTCTACATATGCCCGGAACCGACCTGCGTTCACCATGATCCAACCAGGGCTCTAGGCGATCTTACGGGAATAAAGAAACATTTCTGTCGAAAGCACGGAGAAAAGAAATGGAAGTGTGACAAATGCTCCAAAAAATATGCTGTTCAATCCGACTGGAAGGCCCACTCCAAGACTTGCGGCACGCGAGAGTACAGATGCGACTGCGGAACCCTCTTCTCTAGGTATTCACTTCCACTCCCCTCCTCTTGTAGCCGGCGCCCTAGTCATTCGAAAGTTAATCTCACCCCACAAGTTTCTGAAGTTTTAGTTGATTTCCTTTAGCCACGTTGAATATTTTTCCAGCAGCTCCTATATTGTAGAACTACTGTGTCTGCTCGAATGTGGCCTGTCAAACACCAGAAAAAAAAAAAAAACACTGTGACTTTCTCAAGGCTGAAAGAGGAGTTCCGCTACAGTTTTTTTAATTCGCTACCATCCCTTCAACCTTAGGTGGCCTAGCAGCTCACGTGATAAATTCAGAACGCTGTCAAGCATGAATGACATTCGATAAAATATTTAACGTCTGCGTCTGTTGTGTTCGGAAGTTCGAGTTGGCATCTGCACGGATGCTTGTCCACTTCCATTGTTTTTACTTATTAGTTACTTGTGTTTGGAAAGCTTCTAATGTGATTAAGCCCCAAGTTAACTTTGTTTTAAGGCTGATGTCAGTGTTCGCAATTAATGGATGGATCCTAAGTCTGCCGTGTTGCTTTCATTATCCACAGGAGGGACAGCTTTATCACGCACCGAGCTTTCTGCGACGCACTGGCGGAGGAGAGCGCGAGAGCGTCTGTGGGAGTATCAGTAGGTGGTGGGCAGCTGCTGACAAACGCAAACGCCACTAATAATTCATTAGCTGGTATAGGGCAAGGAAGATCTCCCATGTCTATGATGCACGCCGTTTCATCCTCCTCCTCCTCTACCCCCTCCTCCTCCTCGTCTCCTCACTTGATAAGAGACTTGCCACAGAGCCTGCGTGGCACAATCTCTTCTTCTCCATTGGGAATATCGGATCAGAGGCCAAGAGTGCCGTTATGGTTGGGTCCCGGTCCTCCAAATCCGATGGACGCTGCCTCTACCTTTCTAACTTCACAGTCGCCAAAAAGCATGAACCAACAGCAGCAGCAAGTCAAGCTGCCTTCTTCCTCAGAGTATGAATATTCGCAAGGACACAACGCTTTATCTGGACTAATGTTACCATTTACGTCCTCAAATATGGCCAGCCTTTATCCAAGCCTTTTCACTTCTGGGTCAAGTCAGGTCTCCGCCATGGATTTATGTTCAGGACTCGAAGAAAACCGAATGTCCAGCGCTACAGATTTCGGAGGAGACCTCACAAATTGGACCGAAAGAAATTCCGCTGCTGGGCGGCCTTCTGTAGGGTTGGCAAACAGTAACATTAATGTTATTGATAACAATAATGCCAACAATAGTAGGAGCCTTCCTAGCCTCTACGGCCAGGACAGTAACACAACCAGTAGCATCAGCACAAATGCTCAGATGTCAGCTACGGCGTTGCTCCAAAAAGCAGCACAGATGGGCGCAAAATCAAGCAATTCCTTATTGTTACAAGGGTTCTGCCCAGATTCGACATCCGTCGGGTTAGGACTATCATGGGAGGCACAAGAACAACAGCACCAGCAACAACAACAACAAAGAGGAGAAATAGGGAGCATGGTATCCGGCTTTGTTCGGCCTCCTTCTTTATTCAAAGTGCCAATGGATGTTTCTTCGCGAAGCAAGTCATTTCCTAATGAGAATGCCATGTCCTCGCGAAATGCAGGCCTCTACGATATGATGAACTCTTTGTCAGCCAGCAGTGTTGGGTCCTTTGGCTCAGAAAAAGGTCTGAACAGCATGCAGCAGCGGATATCTACATTTGGGGAAAACAACATGGGAGCTTCAACTGAGGCTTATTATGGTTTCGTTGCTCCCATGGATAACGCTGGACAACAATCTTGTATGGTGAGAGGATCCAAACCATTGGGCATGAGAAGTCTCAACCCACGAACAGAAGACTGTGATGGACTAACGAGGGATTTCCTTGGCGTAGGCGGGGAAAATCCAATGGTGGGTGCCACAGGCATGGGAAGGCCGCTTCTCAACCCGACGCCTCATCATCATCATCATGGAGAGAATGTACAATCTCTTGGTGTGAACGTGCAATCGCCAGCCAAGTCATGGGACGCCGCTTGAAGATGCTCAAATAAGAATACAGTGGTAAAGCTCAAAGAAAGAAGGGACCGATCCAGAAGCTGAGAAACAGATTTGCCCCGGTAGAGTTTCCCTCTCCACCTCAAGATGATATGACAGTGCACGTTGGCACTAACAGGTGAGTCCTGTATATCTCTCAATCAATGATTCCTGTTATGAATGTTCAGTTTTAGGTAAGGAATGCTAAACGGGATGATTCCGTAGCTAATATCTTAAGTGCCTCCTGCATGTAAATTAGCCGTCCATGGGCGACAAGAATTGCTATTCTTTTTTACACATTCCAAATATTGTATTGTAAAAGCATTTTTCTTTCTGAATTACGGCAGCTCGATTTTTATTCGGTTCAGCAACTGCAAATGTGCATCATCTACAATACTAGGCTGTCTTAAGATTTAGGCGAAACATTTTAACTCAGAATATGAGCAAACCGAAAGCAATGTCTAATTGCATGGGAAGAGCCAGCAGGTTGGCTCCATTCCAATAATATCTATATCTATATATATATATAATTGATTTGCTGGTGCCACCTGCTATCTTAAAATAAAATATTGCGAGGGAACCGTTTTCTTCTTTCTTTTTGTTTATTTTTTATATATATCAGCAAAGACTTTTTTATCGTAGAGACTATAAGCTCTTCTTTTTATGTGGGTGACATGTTCTTGGACCGATAGAAGACCCTGACATTGAATGCATAGAGGACTGGATCCTTAAATATTAATATTAAGCATTCTCTTGAACGTTTGTGTTATCATTAATGCCCCCTATGTCTGTCACTTTGCTTGAGTAAAGTTATTAATCCATTCAGGAATAATTAGGGAGGAACAAGCGTTCATAACCTTTAACAAGGTGCAACTAAAAACAAATAACTTCACATTTGATTTTTATTTTTTTTATTATCTTAACTCTAATTTTTATAATACAACATACTCCAACCAGATGATGTAGATGGGTGGTCAATGAAAATTTGAAATCAATATAATTCAAATAAATTATAATTATTTATAGATATTTTTTTAATATTTAAATTTATATTTATAATTAATAAAATATTGATTTAAGTTATATCACAAAGATAAGTTTATTATATTAAATTAAACACTATATTGAATAAATTTATAAAAATTTTAAGTTATTGATCATTATTTATTTGATTATTTGAAAATAAGATATTCAAAATAATATTCACCTATTATAAAGATAATAAGTGATAATTTTTATCAATAATATATTTAAAAGTATGGAATTATTTCACTTACATCCTCCTATACTCAATGTTATGTTTTTTTTTTCTCATTTTTATTTAGTGAAAATAAAAGAGAGGAGTACATAATAACTTATAATTTCTTATAAAAAGCTAATGAAGGAAGCATCTACTTATTCTTATGATTTTGTGTTATGTATAATTTTATTTATTTTTTCATTTTAAAGATTTATGGAATCAAAATATAATAGACTATGTTTATGAGATATGGTATAGTAGTAAATCCTAAGAAATTTATGCATAGGTATAAGGCTTAAATTAAACAAAAAGATAATTTACAAATATGTTTTGCACTATTTTAATCTAAGAAAACTTATTTTAATATATATCAAATATGTATATAATTGTTATTGAGAAAGTATTATTTTTAAAATTATTTATTTGCATGTAGTTTTTTATTTTTATTGATAATTAAGGTATAACCAATGAATTTGTGGCTATGTATACTTTGTTGTTATATTTTTTACACCATGATATGATATGAAATTGTACTCCCACTTAAACAAAAATATAGTATTTAAAGATATTTTACAATAGTTTAATCTAAAAATATTTATTTCAAAACATATTAGACTTAAAAGACCTTATCTATATCGCATCACCAACCCATAGTGGTATTAGAGTAGCTTGACAATTATGCATGCATCACTTGGCAAGATTAGAACTTTTGTCTCCTCATTGAAAGTTGAGAAATTTAGATATTTGAATTTATAATTTTATTTTTTTAATATTTTTGATTATTTTTATTTTCATTATATTTTATGAGTTGTATATTTTATTTGAGTTACCATTATAATAGACATATATATTTCAACTAGATGCCTAGTAAAATGGTTGTATATTATTTATATATGGTTTTAACATTCTTCTTGTTTGAAATTTTTTGATCTCTTAGCTTAAGATCATAGTTTATATTAATTTTATTTCTTTTTCATTGATTGAAATAATTATATCTATTTATTTTTCCTCTTTGTTCTTTAAAATATTCTTACATGGCCCAACAAACTACATCTATGGTTATGATAATCTAATTATAAACTTTTATACATTAGCAATTTTGTCCTTTATATTTTTAAAATTATTTCTTTTTTTTATTAAAATAATCTTACATGGATTAACATCAACAATATGACATCTAGAACTTTGTTAATTTGACTAAGAAATTTCATATCTTAAATAATTCATAATTGTATTTGAAAATAACCACATTAATTGAATGGTTATTGATGAAATATTCTTTTTTGAAATCATTTTATCATCCTTTCTATGATTTGTTTTACACCATTTTATGCATGAAATTCATTGCATGATTATTTTTAAAGTATGAAACACTCTTTCTTTAAAAATATTTTATCATCCTTTCTCAATTTCTTAATCATCTTCTAATTAGTTTAAAGCACTAATATTAATCATGGGATATAGTAAAAAAAAATTGCAATTCCATATTATTTGTTATAAGTATACAATATTTTAAGATAACTAATAATATGTAACAAGTAATAAAGATCATATATAGATCAAAACATTATACGCTAGGTATGCATATTATGTAACCTATTGTTCTCTTTTATGATTTAATACATAATCACATAACATTATTTAATTCATAGGTCTCGTTCTCGCTTAAATAATTATATTTGTAAGCTATTTTTAGTGAATTTCTTCACATGGTTATCCTATGTAACTAAAAATTTATGTTATATATCTTCTAAGTATTATTCATTCTAAACTAATAAGCATTTAATTTATTTTATTCTTCTAGTCAACATATCTATTTTAGAAGGATTTAAACAATTCTAAAATGTTGTTTTTTATTCTTGTATAGTCTTGGTTTAGATTGTCGATGGCCTTGCATCACCTATTATAGTAATACTATTCATTTATAGATATTTACAATTATTCTTTCTAGGATCAACACTATGCATTTATAATATGAATTTTTTTCTACATCTATATAATTACAAGAAATTTTGGGCTAACTTTCATAATATCTATAGATTGTTATTAGTAATATAAACATACATGTGACTTCAATTAGATTGTAATGACATGGAGTAAGAAGATATAACATTTCCCTAGTATTTATAATTAATAATATGCCTTATTGTAGTGTCAACTTAACCCATTGTATATTTACACAAGTAGATCCTCTCAACATGTTGAAGATAACATAAAATAGTGATATGATTATGTATATTAATCACTTGTTTCTAAGTTTTTACATACTTGTTTCTTGGATTACCTTATAATTTTTATATCATATATGTTGTTAAAAGGAGTTAACTTGTATTGACTCTCCTTTTTTAGCTAGACTAACTTGTTGATCAAATTAGATTTGAATAGATTTGAATGATAACCTAACCATATTAGGATGATATAGTTTGAACTATTAATATTGATACATAATTTTCTTAATCTTCTTTACCTATATTTTGACTTTATTTACATGGTAAGCTTTTACCCTTTGTCAAGTGCTAATTTTAATTATCACTCAAGGTATCATAGTTTAATGGGAATCAGTCATATATATTTCTTAATAGGTAACTTCAACCTTATTATTCATCATGTTACTATTTTATCAAAATTTCTTTCCAATATTTTCAATCATTATTTTAGAATTATGTTTATTTGTACAATAAGGTTACTGTTATGTTTAATTTCTCTTAATCAAAATTTAGTATTATAATACATCTTATTCTTAATTTTACTTATCAAAATCCTAGTCATAAAGAATATAAACCAAATTGTATTTTAATGAACTAAGACTTATCTTGCAAATACCATTTCATACCATTGAATCGTACATGTAAATCTAGGACTTCATAATTATTTTATTTCCATAAGAATAATATCATCTAAAATAAAAGTCAACTAAATAAAACATATTATGTAACATTTTTCTGCCAAGAATTCCTAAGTATGTTAGTAAGTGAAAATATAAAAAATATATAAATGTTTATTTTTATCAATATATAATTTGATATCCTTATAAAAAACACCGCTTGTACAAACTCCCATTGCAGTATTGAATTTTAGTTTAGGGTCATAAATTATGCTCCATCTAGGATGATATCTAATAGTTTTAGAAGATAGAATATTTAAAATTAATTTCTAGTGTTTTACATAGAATTAAATATTAATTTTTTTACAATTATTTTCAAAAGATAATGTGAAATTGTTCATTAGCATATATAATTTAGTTATCTTACATACATAAACATAGATTTGGCTAGATTGGTTGAGTTTAGTATACTTAATTTATATTTTAATGAAACATAATTGAAACTTTGACAAATTGGTTCAATCTATTTTTTCTAAAGTTTAATATGATATTATCTTATATATTTGACATAATGTGCATTGATTAGAAATAAATGTTTTATCTAAAAGTTTTGATAGAAAAATGAAATACTACACTTTAGCTATTATCTCGGACTTCACATTGTATAAAGATGTTGCTCTTTAATTATAATTTATCCATGCAATTCTACTTTTATGATAATTCACGAAAGTTGAATAAATAGTAGAGTTAATCTAACTACTGAGATAAATTTTAGTAACAATATTAAATAATAATTAAAATTCTACAAAAAGTGAAAATATATAGATAAATCACTTATAATTGAATATCTAATATGATTTTTTTAAGTAGTTGAACAAAAGATTAAACTTCATATTAGAAGGAGAGATTTTGAATGATTTAAAATTTTAGTCTTATTGATAAAGTTTGACACATGTCCTTTCATGAGAAAGAATATTAATTGCATGATCCCAAATATATGAAATAATCCAAAGCCAATTTTAAAAATTATTTTTAATGTCTATTTAATATTTATATGTATTTTAAAGCTAACTATATTAATCTCTTATAATTTTAATTTGATAAGGCCCTTTGGTTACATGGATGGTGCATCTAAAATGTCCTAAACACAACCATTTTAATAACATATAATAAGTTATAAAAGAAACTTAAATCACACTAATAGATAAAGGATGGGCAATGTGATCAATGTGTTTAGATACATATCTTCTATCCAATATTTACTATTACTTTTTTTTTTTTTTTTCTATATTGAACTATATGAGTTGATATACCATTTAATACTTTGGTAAGAATTTTTTGAAATGTCCAACCCCATGGTTTACTTTATAATAAAATTTAGTTTTGAAAGTTATTTTTCTCTATTAAAATATTTATTATCCTTAAGAAGGGAAAACCATTTATTATAATTTTAAATAATAGAATCAATTTACAAATAAAAAAGTTATAACAATCTAATACAATATATATATATTTTTAATTATGTATATAATGGTAATTGCCTACACAAATTTTTCATTCAAGCATATAGATCAAACACATATCTCACATATTTATATTTTATTCTTGAAATAAAAATCATTCTTAGATTGATAGAAGATTTATTTTAGTTTTATGATGAATAGAGAAATTTTTCTCCTAGATTATATTTTTTCTCACCATTGTCATGCATTTCTGCATTTTGTTATTGGAATGTATACATATAGAACAAGAATTTTGCATATTAGAAATAGAAAAACAATTTTGCATATATTCATATTTACCATTAATATGTTGCCTTTATGATCCCAATCTATAATAATTTATTCCATTATTTAATAATTTCAAAGTACATCATAAAAATATAAAAATTACCTTCAATACATAATATATTTAAAGAATACTAATGTTAGAATCTATACCTAAAATACTTCCCACCGTATCACCATATGACTTAGAAAGTTTCAATATAATATCTACCTTCCTTAATTCCCAATATAGTTAAATATTGCATGTTATTAGATTGGCTTTGGGTTTTCTCTATAACAATTTTTGTTTTATGTTACACAATATTGAAATTGAAAACATTAGTACTACATACTTGTGTTTTCTATTTACTAATACTCTCATGAAAAACATAGAAGATGTTTAATTTTATTCCTTGTTTTCCTAATACATTGGAATAGTTTTATTCTACAATTTCCACATAATATATAACTTAAACTTTGAAATCTATCTTATCAATCATAACATACATTCAAATGAAAATATTTTTTAATGAAAGATATTGCATATGAAGGGGCATCACATCCATCCTCTCCATGGTTTCCTATTTATAAAATGTTTGAGAAAGATAAATGTGGCTTTTTATGTTAACCATACTAGAGCACTCTTTATTCTATGCTTGAATATAAACAAACTTAGTATATATATTACATTTTTTAGGTTTTAAAGCAATGATTAGTGATTTTTTATTTGAGTTCACAAATAGTAGATAAAATTAATATGCTTTAAAATTCAACTAACCTTTATTTATACTACACAATGTTACTTTTAATACCTAAGTGTCTTTATTTATAAGATATTATAGTGGGAATATATTAATTGTTGATTATTGTGCATTTTCTTATACAACTAAGGTTAGATGAGGTATCATATAAACGTGACTTAGTAGTGATGCTTGATATAAATTTTGAATTAGATTGCTTATTTTCAATCTATTAACATGTCTAAACAAACAAGGAATATTATTGGGTTTAAACCTTAAGTCTTATTTTTATTATCTTTATAAATTAAGAGACTTATGATTCAAAAGGTTCTTTGAGTTGAAACTTATTTAATTTTTTCTATCAGCCTATTTTCCTTTACTATTCTATCCCTAACATTACACTCATCTCATACTCCTAGAACAAAATTGTTTGGTTAAAATGTTATTTATAATTATAAAAGAGCAATGAAGTACTTAAATATTCAATATTAATGGTCAAATCTATAGTTTTACATTTAGTATAAAGGACAATATGATCATATTATCTAAAGGTAATTTTAAGTCTTGTACTTACTTTTAGTTATACATGTGGAATAAAAGACTTATTTATACAAAGTTATTGATCAAAATTATATTTGAGTTATAAATATAGAATAAAACCATAGAGTATAAAGGTAACTTTTGATGTTTTCCTAGCCAATGCATTAGGTTTGATGTAAAATTAATTAGACACACCCATTATGGCTTCTCAAAATCCACCTCATAAAAATATTCAAGGGAAACCAAATTTTCTACTAGGAATTTTAAATTTTACAATCTTTAAAATATTAATTTCTCTAGTTAAGACCTACAAAATGCAAGTATTAATAATTTTCTAGTTTAGTTATATTTATGGTGTATGCATTCTTATATAGAATATTAGATCACGTTTTCAATGTATTTCACATGTACTTATTAAATATTTGTAAAATTCATAATATGTCATCTTTTTCAATGATATTTTTCCCTTTTTACCTTGTAATTACTTATATTTAATTTTTATTTAAAAAAATCTATGTAGGAATCATATTGTCCTTCAATATGTTATTTATATTTTGTAAACTTTGAACACATTTAATTTTCTCTTGGATTTATAAGATAATATTATTTTTTCTTCTTTTTACTTGTTTTGATATTTAATATAATTTGAATTTTGGATTTTGTACATATTTTATTTTTTCTTTTTGCACCACTTTAACATTTAAAACATGTTCAATCATATTTTCCCTTGCTTCTAGTTCTATATTCTTATCATGTTATTTGTATATACCTCTTTGTTACCCCTTTCATTTTAAAAGGATATGAAAGCCTTCTATTTATTTTTTAAACAACAAATTTTGTGCTTGTATTTTGATTCAAATACAATATGAACATAAAATTAGTTTTCAAATCAAGAATGATGAATTATTTTTATGTATGTTTGTATAGAGTTATAAATTTTTTATTTATTTTTTAATATTTCAAAATTTTGAATTTAAATCCATTCAAAGAAATGATATCACATTTAATTTTGGGTTGGGAAGGGATTTTTTTTTACATTTTGCAAATATTTTTAAAGTAGTCTCTATGATTTGCTCACCTAACTCTATAAACATTTAAGATATAAAAATAACTTTTATTTCTATTAATTATTATATTACTTTGAAGGGATACTACCATTAAACAAAAATCTTGCATACTATAACTATTAATATTCTATCTAATGATATGATACTTTGGAGGGATACTACTATTAAACAAAAATATTGCTATATAATGCTATGATACTTCCATCTATACAATAATTTTCAAGCTGATGGATATTCAAATGATCACTTTATCCCACTTACTCAAGAAATCTATAACTTATTTATTATTATTTTTTAACCATTTCCACTTGAACTCAAAATGAGCCAAACAATCAACTAACCCATTATCACATATTAAATAATATACAATGTTAAAATAATAACTTAAATTTATGACATGATAACTAAATTCAATGGACTTCTTAAAGCACCTATATCAGTTAATAAGTCCTCTTGTATATGTAAACTATGTTTATGTTTTTGTAGCAATCTAATTTAGTGCAATGTGGTCATTTATTTTACAAATTTGTTCAATTTTCTATGCATATGCTTGTGAAATTACCTTGACTCTTGATAAGATATTATTTAACTTTTAATTGCAATGTCTATAAGAATTTAATTTTTTCTATTCTATAAGTTTTTGCTTTATTTTTTTAATTGATTAATCCTTATTCACTCTATTAATTAGCATTTTTTCTTTTCATATATAAAGAGAATTTTATGATACAAAATTCTTACCCGATTCCCATGGGTAAAATTAGAAGATATGATCTATCCACTATTTATCTAAGTCAATGCCTCTCTTGATCTAAACTATCCTTAATCGGTGATATAAGTAATATATATAATATGCATTACTACTAAAAATTTGAATCTCTTGATCTATACATAGCACTAATTACGAATATATCATCTTTAACACTTATGTCTCCAATGACCTATGTAACACCATTGACATATGTAGCTTGTAGTAGTTGTGAGATGTATAGCATCCATAACCTATATCATATACAACTTTAGTATTGCTTACAATATATTTATTGTGTCATACCATTCATGTGTAGAACTAAATATGTGTATCATCATTGTGTAGCACTAATTATATGTAGCACCAATGGTGTGTAGTTCTAGATATTTGTAATGCCATTGATGTGTAACACTAGTGATATGTCATACCTACCTATGTAACACCATTGACATATGTAGCTTATAGTAGTTGTGAGATGTATAGCATCCATAACATATATCATCTACAACTTTAGTATTGCTTATGATATATTTTTTGTGTCATACCATTGATGTGTAGTACCAAATATGTGTACCATCGTTGTGTAGCACTAATTATATGTAGCACCAATGGTGTGTAGTTCTAGAGATTTGTAACGCCATTGATGTGTAACACTAGTGATATGTAATACCTATGATGTGAGCACCATTGATGTGTTGCACTCTTAATATGTAGCACCAATGATGTGTGGTACTCATGATGTATATCACTAATGATATGTGGCCCATTGGAATGTAGCACTAGCAAAATAGCTCCAATCATATGTAGCACCAACATCTATCACACTTGTACTATTTTGTAGCTCATGTGAATCTTATTTTTTTTATTAGGGTGAAAATAAGGGATTTTTGAAATAGCCCCAACACATTTTTACAATACCACTCCTCTATATTATCAAACAATGAAGAGTTAAAGAAGTGTAGTAGCAAAACAACACAATAAGTCACATAGACCTCTTACAAGGGAAAACAATTAAAATGCTTAACTTCCTATAAATACAAGAGGTGAGTAAAGGTTACAACCTTTGATTAATATTTTAACCATAATTATATCTATCATAAGCTTATAACTCCCTCTCAAATATACTCTTCAACTTGCTAGAAAAATCATCCCTCAATAGAATTGGTTCAGGACTGTCTACACCTTTATTGGCCAACCAATCCATCACTTGGTTTTCCTCTTGATAGCTATGCACTCTATTAACATCTTCCAAAGATGAAATAATCATAGCTTCCACACCGCTAAACAATAACCTACCATTAAATAGTTACCTACCACATAATAATATCTCAAAAATTTCACATGGGCCACGCTAACATCGCACCTCATTACAACCATTTTCAAGATCATAATTGATGCACCACTCAATAGGAACCTTACCATAGAACAATAACCCTACCACAAAATAATATTTTACTTCCACACTACTCAATAGGAACCCTAGCACAAAATAATATCCCACCATCAAGACTGTAGTTGTTGCACCACTCAACAAGAATCCTACCCATATATTCACAAGTAACAATATCACTATAGTTATTTGATGATGAAAAATCATCCTCTTTTTCAAAGGGGTATTCATATCCCTTATATTCCATGAGATGATTTTAATTTTTACCCTTTGTGGAAGTCTTTCTTCCACTTAAATTCAAATTTGCTATATTTCAATTAAAATTTATCTAGTTGCTTCTTTATTTATGAACTCATTATTAATTGGTCTACGTTTCCTCCTATCTCTCTTGATCCTCTACAAATTCTCCCTCCTCAAGGGTTTCAACAAGAATACTAAACTTATTTGCATCTAAGGAAGGGAACTTAGGAGGCTCCTCTTCCATTGTATCCTTTTATTTTGGTTGCTCTTTCCTCCTCCATACCTTATTAACTAGTTCTTTAGATGGGCAATTTTTTGAAAAATATCTAGTTCTTTTACAAACTTTGCAAATAGCTAGAAATTTTTTATATTTAATCGATTGTTCCTAAATCTGATACTCAAATACTAGCCTAATAGAAGTTGGGATCTCCTTCCCCAAATCAACATTAACTTAGAACCAGTCGAATTTAAATCTAATTTTTGTCTTTGTTGCTAAATTGAAAGCTATTAATTATTCCATTTTTTTAGCTATACTTGCTAAAATATCTTCATCCTAGAACTCCATGGGAAGTCCTAGTAGGTAAACCTAAACTAGAGCTAAATTTATATTTTTAGAATATTGGTTAAATCCGGGTCTTCACTTCCTTAGAAAAGAATTCTCTTCCCATAAAACCAAGGCCCTTTTGTTAGGGTATCTCCTAGGTCTTCATAGTTTACAAAGGATAAAAGCATAAAATCTATTGGGAGAGTTGCAATATCGATATACCCCATTGGATTTCATTTATCAGCAATCCATTTTCTTATCATATCTACATCTGACTAGGCCCTAATAAATTTTCCAACAAGGATATTATATTTTTGGTTTGTTGGTCTATATGCCATCTTTTTTGGTATTTTTTATCAATTTTTCTCATCTATATCTTCCAAAGAAATATTAAATTTCTCCTCCAGCTAAAGATCACCACCCAAGAGTTTATCTCTGCAAAACATATCTTCCCTCCACCAAGACAATTTGAAACATGAAATAAGGCATGGGCCATGCTAACACTACACCCCGTCGCAACTACCTGCCTTGTATCATATTCCTCATGTGAATTATGTTGCTATTTCACTAGTGAATCCTTTTTTAGCAATGTCAAAAAAAATTATTTTGGTCTTTTCATGCTCCATTTGAACTCCTTCATTGGAAAGTTGATTAGCCTTTTTGTTAATGTTTCTTCGCACACATATAAAACTTGCAGGTTTGAAATGGCTACATATTTCTTGGTTCTCCTATAGAATTACATCTAACATTAGATTTGATATTTCCACATTTTTATTCATTGCTTCAATGACCAATTTTGAATCTCCATACACTCTAAGTTCTAACCACTCTTTTTGTCTAACAATTTTCAATCCTCTATTCAAAATTGTAGCTCCACAAAATTCTTTGAGTTTGCTTCTAATATATTTTAAATTCTACCAATACCCTCTCTAAGTTATTCATTATAATCCATTTCATTCCCACTACTCATGAACTTTTTTTCCCATAAAAAATAAATGGTATGCTCCAATACTAAATATTGAGAGCTCATATTTCTTACTTGCCTCCTTGGTTACAAATAGTATTTCTACAAGTTGAACTAATTTTTTTTTCAGCTTTTACTAGTGAGTCAATTCTCAATTCTAATTTTATTTGCTTTAATTAAGATTTTAAGGATTTCTATGCTACACAAATATTTTTCAAAAGGATACATCTTTCATATTTCAAGATTTTCATATCTACCACAATACAACTCATGGGAGTACCTCTCAAATTAACTATTGTTAATTTTCCATCTTTGTAAAAATGATGATTAATGTCTCATTTAGTTAAAAATTTCTCACTCAAATTTGGAATGGATGTTAACTCTAAAGTCCAATTCTTGCCACATGAAGTTCCAAACTTGGTTCTAGACTTCACATTGAATGAACAAGTGTTCAATATTTTCTTCTTGCTTCTTACATAACATACATGCTGACGACCCATATATACCCCTTCTAATTAAATTTTTAGTAGTAAGAATCACTTTGTGAGTTAAAATCCACAAAAAATGATCTATTTTTGGAATGGAACTTATACTCCTTTATTTTTTTCAGCACTTTCTTTTTGGGATTAAGTGATCATATTTATTAGCCAATAATCATTTGTATCCTTGTTTGATATGATATTTTTTTATTTTATTCATTGGTCTGCATATTATTTAATGTGGTTCATCTTTAAGTTTGACAATTCTTTCTCTAAACAACTTGGCAAGTTTCTGATATTCATTCTTTTATGTCGGTTGATTCAATCTCTCATCCTTCCAATCTTTGATTTTGGATTCTGACCATTTACTTTGAGAATTGTTAGTTTTAAAAAAAAAAAAATTGCATACCCTTGCTTCTAAAAATAACCTCTTAGCTGAAATATTTCTATATATATCCTCTATTGGTGGCATACCATTGATTGCATCTATTCAGATTTCAGATTTTTTGCCCTTATCAATGAGCCACGGACAATCTTTCCTTAAAAAAAATGATAGCATTGTAAACAGATTCCATAAGTTTTTTTTTTATTTTTTATAATACACCTAAAATTTGTTTTTTCTTGCCAGAAAAATATTTCTTTGGTTTGACTACCATTTTTAATGAGCATTTGTGGGGAATCTCCTTAATAGTCATTATGTTTAAAGATTTTGATCACATTCGAAAAAATAAAAAAGATTATCTTAAGTTGGTCATGGCGAGGATTTTTACGATGAAAAATCAAAAGGACTGAACAATCATTCTAGTTAATTTTTTTATTAAGTAAATACTCGGTATACTTATATAGATCCACCATGGGTTGAATTCGGGTCACATTAGATAATGCAAGTGGCGTCTTTACCGGTAAACCACAACAAGCGGATAAAAAGTTAATTTTTAATTCTTTATAATATTTGTAATTGCTCAATCACTCTTTCTCAGTTAAGATAAAATAAATTATGATGGATCAAAAAGAGAATATCATAATAGTTAGCAATCCGAAGAAACAGGGCATTACTAGCTTAGATGCTAAGATTGGTGCACTAATATAGAGTCACATTTCCCTTATAGTTCACACCATGAAAAACTTGTTATAGAGATAACTGCATAATTGTTACTAATTGACCGTACTAGCTAACAAAGACTATACATTTTGACGTCTAGATGCAAGTGTGGCTTTCCTCTTAATAAGACAACGTAGTAGACAACACGTTGACTACTAAAAATGCTAATGATTTACTTGAGGAAACTCATACACTAAAGTTCCTTGGACATCATTTACTTTCTTAAGAAAAGCTTCAAATGCCTTCAAAGTGAAAGGGCAACGAAGTAATCTATTTATGTAACAAATGGTACTTGATGGAGGCATTCGTTTGAAAATCTTACAGTGTAGTTAGAAATTACTATAATTTTGATTGGTTTGAATGAGAAATAGAAAACTAGAATTATGAAGAAGACTTTTAATACTGGAACCTGCTGCTTCATGCCAATTCTCTTAAAATCTAGCAATACAGCAAGACTGTGGGAGCAAGCAATAAATATAGAGCAGTAGCAACAGAAGAGTGATGTAGAGAAAAAGAAAATACAAATAAGAATCTTCTATTCATCATAAGCAACTTGGTTCCTTCGATATGAAACAAAATCTTGCGTGGAAATTGATTTACTTATAGATGGACTAATTAACAAGAAAATATCTGCACCGAAACTTCACTCTATTAAATCCCACACGTCTTTCTCCAGTTCAAACCATCTACTTTTCTATATGGATTATATGCTATTTGATTTTGAACGGCAATATTAAAAACTGTTGGTGAGATCTGAAAAGATTATTGTTTTCAGCAAGGTTGTCAATGATATGATAATACACTGTTTAAATTTAAATTGCTTAAAGATTCACCTGGGCGACTTGCGTTCAACGGGAATATTGGCAAAGTGGTCAAATCTAAACTGATGTGCCCAACACTATGGATAATATTTATTATAATTGTCAAGAATTTGGTCTTATTTATGTGGGATTCCTCACTTTTATTAACATCTCGTCGGCATGTGTGGGGTAGTTGACCCTTTTGCTTTCTAACCGTTCATGTGATGTTGTTTTTATACAAGCTGTTTGGGTAGTTGACCCGTTTGCTTCCTAACCTGTTCATGTGATGTTTTTATACAAACTGTTTATTTCCAATAGCATGTTCTTATGATGGAATTTCATTTCACATTAATATCTTGTGTGTGCGCGGTAATAATCCCACATTGATCAGGTTATGGGACTTGAGTGGTTTATGAGCCCCAACACTTGTCTTGATTAGGTTGTGGGACTTGAGTGGTTTATGAGCCCTAACACTTGTCTTACTTTTTACCAATGATATAGCAGACTTAAAAATGTAAGTCCTTGGTCTTCTATGGTCTTCTATGTAGGGTTCTTCACCCCTATTAATATCAACCATGGTTTCATGCTATCTTGGTCTTCTATGTAGGGTTCCTCACGCCTACTAGTATAGCAGACTTAAAAATGCAAGTCCTTGGTCTTCTATGTAGGATTCCTCACCCCTATTAACATCAACCATGGTTTCATGGTATAGCAGATTTAAAAATGCAAGTCCTTGGTCTTCTATGTAGGATTCCTCACCCCTATTAACATCAACCATGGTATAGCAGACTTAAAAATGCAAATCCTTGGTATTCTATGTAGGATTCCTCACCCCTATTAACATCAACCATAGTTTCATGTGTGTTTGTTCTTTATTTTAAGTTTCATTCCACATTACTATCTCCTCTTTTTAACTCTTTATTTTGAGTTTCCTTCCACATTAATATCTCTCCTCTTTAACACATACTGGTAATCGCAAACTTTGTTGTTTGAATGATTTGTTTAAAGCTTCTAAACTAATTAGATTAGCAATTGTTTGACTTAATGTTTTCATCAACCATGGTTTCATCAACCATGGTTTCGCAAACTTTGTTGTTTGAATGATTTGTTTAAAGCTTCTAAACTAATTAGATTAGCAATTGTTTGACTTTCGATGTTTTCATCAACCATGGTTTCATCAACCATGGTTTTCGATGTTTTCATCAACCATGGTTTCGTCAACCATTAACATCAACCATGGTTTCATGGTATAGCAGACTTAAAAATGCAAGTCCTTGGTCTTCTATGTAGGATTCCTCACCCCTATTAACATCAACCATGGTTTCATGGTATAGCAGATTTAAAAATGCAAGTCCTTGGTCTTCTATGTAGGATTCCTCACCCCTATTAACATCAACCATGGTATAGCAGACTTAAAATGCAAGTCCTTGGTATTCTATGTAGGATTCCTCACCCCTATTAACATCAACCATAGTTTCATGTGTGTTTGTTCTTTATTTTAAGTTTCATTCCACATTACTATCTCCTCTTTTTAACTCTTTATTTTGAGTTTCCTTCCACATTAATATCTCTCCTCTTTAACACATACGGGTAATCGCAAACTTTGTTGTTTGAATGATTTTTTTAAAGCTTCTAAACTAATTAGATTAGCAATTGTTTGACTTTCGATGTTTAAGGCCTTTAAGAGTCCTTATTCACAGGTTATCAACAAGTTAATGCATTGGGTGGAATTTACTTTAAGAGTCCTTATTCACAGGTTATCAACAAGTTAATGCAATGGCTGGAAGTTGAGTCCTTCCACATTAATATCTCCTCCTCGTATGGTAATCGCAATCGCAATCTTTGTTGTTTGAATGATTTGCTTAAAGCTTCTAAAATTATAGATTAGCAATTATTTGACTTTCGACTCTTAAGGGAGTCCTTATTCACAGGTTATCAACAAGTTAATCCAATGGCTGGAATTTATTTTGAGACGAAAATCACAATAAACTGATCCTATGAATGCGCATTTAAAGTTTTACAGTGTTATTTTAAGAGGCTATAATTTGTTTACCAATAAATAAAACAGGCTATAATTTGTTTAGATAGCAGGCATCAAGTTTTATGAGTATTTTGCAAGTGTGGTACTAATTTTTTCCCCCTCAATTTTGTTTTTAGTTGATGTTTCCATGGAGAACATCAGTGACTCGCCGGACAATTACCGAATATAATAAAATCCCCTCTGATGAAGGATGGGGAGCAATTTAGTATGGGCTCTTGGTTCCATGCTTTTCGCAAATAATGGTTGTTTATGGCCCCATAGATAGATAGGTATGGTGGTTGATTCTGGTCCTAAGTATTAACCTAAAATAGAATTTTACTTATAAAATAAAAACAACTTTTTAAAATTGGTTCAAAAAATTAATGTTATCGAATTGATAAATTTGGAGTCTACTCTTTCGTGTTTGTGCGGATATGTCTATCAGTGTCGTATCTTCTTTATATGTATTTTGGAAATATTTTCGCAAAACCCATCACTGCATGACTTCATGCAAAATAGTCCTTATATTTTATCCTTTTGTTTTTCTTGAGAGAGCTGTTTTGTTTACATGATGATTTATAAATGCAGCTTTAGCCATGGGTTCTTTAAAATCTCTCTAAAAAATAAATTATATAATGAAGTGATTGGCATATTAGTTCAGTTTCATAATGGTTTTCTCGGTTTTACAAAATTTAATATTTTATTAATTTCATATAAAAATATAATTTTAAAGCACAAACAGAATTGGTACAGGAACAAACCTGCACCACCTTATATAGGCGTTATATTAAAGAAAGTATATATGATGCCTTGCCCTATTACAAAAAAAGCAATTAAATCACATCTCATAAAGAACGTGGGATATGACACCAGAATCAGTCAATATATTGGAAGGAAGAGCACAGCCCAGATAGGCCATAAACAATCTTACAACAAAACAGTTACAGATAGATGTGGTATCAAAGGCTATTAAAATTTCAGGTTCCTTTCTTGAAAGCTGGCTACATATGCTACAAATGTTAAATATGCAGAAGATACTACATTTTTCTGATTTACAAAAATATTTTAGACCACAAGATCAATGACGTCGATATGAATTCAAGAATTGAGCAAACTTCTAGTGAGAGGGCAACTTTTTCCCTTTCCTTTTCCAGTTAAACTCATTTCTTAAAATTACACTGCAGCTCTTGCTAATCTAAAAGCTTAGCAAGTGCAGCGTTGTTGAGATATAGAAATGTTGAATTCCTTGAATTTCAGTGTAGTAAATCTAGTCTGCACTTGTAAATGCTGCTATATCATTGAAAAGAAATATAATCTAGTGGTCACCGCAGCTTAGCGTTAACGTTTCTACATAGAAAAATACAAGCATTCATATATTCAAAGTAAATCAACGCCCAAATGAGTTGTGTATTACATAAATACCAATAGATGATTCTGTTTATATATTATAACTGACTTTTGACCGACATTATGGAGTAAGAGAAATGGGATGCAATAGGTATCACAAAACATTTTGTTGAAATGACTAACGTAGGTTAGATTTATTTTAATGTAATATGTAATTAATTATAAAATATACATATTTTCCGTAAAATAATGTAATGAAATCAATAACACATTAATAACACCAAAATGTATTAATATAATGAAAATGTGTTTAGGAACCTTTATAATCTCCATTTTGAAACTTTTAAGGTAAATCATGGATTTTGATATACTGCTATGGTGTTCCAACAAAGAGAAGTTTAGGGGTCCCGATTTCTTTGTCTCATGATTTGAAGTTAGGTCTTTTAGATATGAAAACCCAAAACTATACCAATGCATTATCCTTCAAGGGACTACAAAAAATATATAAATTGAGTTAAAAACATTAGTTTTTAAGAGCAGTGTTTTTTGGTAGGCAAAAGGTAAGGGTTTTGAAAGGATCTCACAACCTTGTACATAGAGTTCTAAAAGGAGTCATCTAATAGCCAAAACTTACAATATTCAATCTAGCACAAAGTCAATCTTAACAGAAAAGTTACCAGAAGAAAAAATAATCAAACTTACATTCCCGTTCAATGGTAGCATATCAATTTGAACATAAAATCAAAATCAAAATTATATTCATCCCGCTTAGTGAGGGACCAACCCACCAACAGTGCCATAAAACCCTAACTACCAGGACTCAGGGTATCAAAGATTCATTTCTGAGGCATAAAAAACTTAGGGCCCTTGCACTTCCATAGAAATGAAAAATGTTCTTCCTTGAGAACACCACTGGGACCTAAGCACAAAAGAAGGATTTGAACTTTGGATCACCCGCTCAACCAACTCAATAGAAACCAACCATCGAAAATGGAGATCTGCAACATATTGCCCCAGCAACAATAAAACCCTCCATCTCAAAAATTTGTGAAGACTAAAACCCCACAGATCCTGTTGGATTCCAACCATCCTTTGAACTCCAGAGAACAACTCATACCAAACCTCCATCTTATAATAAAAAGAGGGCCAAGAAAAACCTCCCACCCTTGTGGGTTCTAATACTACTGGTATGCAAAAGAAAAGAAGACCCCCCAATCCCAACAACAAAAAAGTAGCCAAACACTACCCTAGACCGAAAATGCTCCATCCATTGTCTAGCCAAAATAACAATAGTGTTTTGGAAAAATTTGGATGGACCACAGGACTCTGGTACTAATATCAGGTTAGTACAAGACACAAAACATGTTTCACCGCCGCCTAGCCAATTGCACACTAGTGGATTGGAAAAAAAATTGAACATGGGACTCTAGAACCACCACAGAGTCTCCTCTAGGCATGAGAAAAGCTTCAACACTGGAAAAAGATCCAAATATGGTCCTGACCCTGACCCTATGAGCTCCCCTTTCATTGGCTCCTCTACCATTCCACTCTGCATCCAAAATCCATAAGGGTCAAATCTTCACAACCTAGAATGCAATTTGGATCTTGAGATCTTTAAGTTGGGATCCTCCCAATCTTACTATCTTTAGGTTGAGCTCCTTCAAAACCCTCATCTATGAACCATGTTTGAACTTAGGTTTCCTAAATGAAAAGCCAAAATATTATCACTATAATATCCCTCATAAAAAAAATGATTTCCTAAGTGAAAAGCCAAAATCTTATCACTATAATTCTCTTATCTAACAAAAATATAGAATTAAAAATGTAAATGAAAACCCAAAAACTTACCACTATAATATCCCTCTTATATAATTCAATATGAGTAAAAGTAAAAACATTAATTCAAATACTTAAATAAATTTTAAATTTTAAAATAAAAATATTATTTTACATTAATAATCACACTTGATTATTATCTTTTATTAATTATTTTTATTAAATAAAAAAATTTAATATTTAAGATTTATAAAAGAATTGTCGCACATGCTTATATATATATTTATTTAATATTATATTTATATTGGATGATTAATGTCATCTAAAAACATTTATTTCCCTTTCTTTTTTTATACGCATACACTTAAGTACCTTGGACTATTTAAATTTGGCGAAACCAGACATGCATAATTGTTAAGATAATAATATGTAATATGATGTAATATAAACAGTTTTGATTTCTATATAATAAGAACAATTGCTAAAGGATTTATTAACTTGTAATATTATGTAATTTAAGTGTTAGTTATAAAATATCAAAATTTTATATTTATTTTTATTTATTTATATATAATTTCACTACGAAGATATAAATAAAATTACATTTAAAAATAAGCTTAACACAATTTAAATATTATTTTTAAAATAAATTGTAGTAATAAATTTTAAATAACAATAATACAAACTTTTATGTAAGTGTTGAAAATTAAAGAATGTAGGTTTTTATTCTATTTAAGAATCTAAAAATTTTGGAATTAATTTGTATATAAAAGGTTTCGTTCAATTCAAAAATATATGGTAAATATTAAAAATACATTTTATTAAGGTATTGAGGTTTGTCAAAGGGTGTAATAAGATATCATATTGTAATATGTGAATTCTATTTTTCATCGTATCATACAAAAAATTCAAAAAAAAATGTGTATTAATTTTAATCCTCTATAATCTATTTAAAATGTTAATAATAATAATAATGATGGAAATGATAATATATAGATTGTCTAAAATTTAGATTTGGTGAATGTTTAAATTATTGATATGGGAATCAAAACATGATGGGATTAATAGAATTTTGATGCTATATTAAGGAATGCAAGAAAAATCCATTATGTCCATTATTAAAGTTTTAATTATAATAATTCATAGAATAAAATTAAAATGTTTGAGGTTTGAGAGGCATGAAGCTGATCATGCAATGCTTCAATATAGAAACAATGGTGCTACTCTCTTGCATGCAAGATTTGAATATACATGGAAGGTTTATATGTGATCATGAAGTAAAAGCAAATCCATGGCAAAATAAGAATATCCAAAAACTAGTTCCTTCAAATTTACTCTGATGGTGCATCTAAAGGAAATCTAGGAAAAGCTAGTGCTTTCTAAAATAATGAAGGAAAAATTCTACTTACTTAAAATCGTAAGGAACTTCAACTAGAAATTATACAAATGTTGGGACACTTATTAAATGAATCAAAATATTCATTAGACAAGGATGGAAAAATTTAAAAGAAAAGGATTTACAATTTATTATTAATTATTTTAAGAAAATTGAACATGGAGTAGAACAAACATAACATTATTTCTAATGTCCATCAACAATTATTGGTAATCTTTTGGAAATGTTAGCATATCTATAAATAAGAAAACCACATACTAGGTACTTTAGTGAATTAAATTATTTATCTTAGTCTTGGTGAAATTCAAATCTTAGAAGGTAACTAGTTAAATGAGTTTTTATCGCATAAAATTGATATCATGGAGATGGTTGTAAAAGTCTAACAATTTAAGAAATATCAAAAATATATCTTTGATAAAAAATATATGTTGAATATGGTTTAGTTAACCTAATATAAAATGTAATATTTTCTTATTTTGATCATAGTGGACCCTAATAGAATCCACATTTACATTATTAAATAATAAAATAAAGCATTTAGGATATCTTTTCAATATGAAGAGTTGGTTTTAGGTCTCATTGCCAATCCAAGTATATGTGTGGGGCCACACAACCCTAAATTCTTATACAACCTTTGAGAATGAGTCTTAGAAAATGCTTCAAATACCTAGGTTGACTCAACATGCTCCCTCATAGGGGATATTCGTAAGCTAGAGTTGTAATAATATAAGTATAAAAAACTATGACTAGTTGATATTGGATAAACATCACATAATGATGTACCAACCATTATGACAAATTAACAAATACAAAATGGACTATTATGCATAAGTATTGCTTATGATTAACATGTGTATTTTACACTCCTTTATTTGGTTATATGGGATTAAAATAGGTGTCATCCATATGACACCATGATTGCATTACAATGGTACTGTAAAATATTAGTAAGTACATATATATTGCTCGATAAAATTTAAACCCTAGTCTTTGCCAGGAAAACCATTTCCTTTGATACCAGTGACGAACCGGTGAGGAAATCAGCTCGAATTCAGAACCTGACAGCCAAGTCCAAAGTGATTGAAATCAAAGATGATAATGAGGAGAACAAGCACCTGAAGGACTACATCATTGCCTCCACTACGACAATGATGAACTGCACTATGGACATTAGGGAGGGGCTACATAAGCTCTTCTACAACGAACATATTAGTCAAGCAGACATGTCTACAACTGAGAAGGTGATGGTGACCATCAAGACCGAACCTAAGGAGGATGAACCAAAGCCCACCGAGGCTGAGGAGGACAATAAGGAGGAAGAATCTATTGAGGGTGAGGATTGACTTCCTCGGCTCCACCCTGCTCCTTTTTGGTCTTTTTTGTTGTGTAAGGTTTTTTGTGCGTTTACGTAATTTCCAGTCTGCAGGTTTCTTTTTTTGTTATGTTTCGGACTTGTGGGCTCCCCTTTTGTTCTAAGGCTATGTCCTTGTTTCCTCTCTGTTAAGGCTTTAGTTCCTTCATGGCCGAGGCTGCGTCCTCTTCAATGGCCTTCTTTTTTTAGTCCTTTCTAGGTTTTTCAGCTCTATCTCAAACTTGGTTATGTTTCTCTGCCGCTTATGTAAAAGGTTCAAGGATCCTTAAAACCCTTTTTTTTGCAATATAAACATTTACTTAGCAAAAAAAAAAGGTCAATATATTTAACTATTTGAGTTCCTACAATTTGATAAATATTAAGCTTTATCCATTTAAGATTTGAATATTAGTTTAAGGCATAAAACTAAAAATCCTCACTTCAGACCAATTGAGCTCAATCACATAGAAAAATAATAAGGTTCACCCATGGGATTTGAACCTTGGTTTATGATGTCAAAATCTTCACTCGTAACTACTTACTCTAAAGGCCATGGGAATTTTAAGAGGTTATATGGGTTGAAATATGCCTCACATATATTACAACAATAGTTTTGAAAATTATGCATGTATTGCATGACATGATTTGAACCTACATGTTCTCTTTGAAAGTTGAAGTATATAATCAATGTTGCTCTTGCCATTTGATAAAATATTGAATTCATCCATGGGATTGGAAATATGGTCCATTATATGGAATTATTCACTCCCCATAAGGTTCCTCAAACTTTGTGGGAAATTTTAAAGTTTACCCATGTTGAAAACTTGGTCTATAGTGTGAAACTCCTCACTCCCTACTATTTGGGCCAAACCATATGAGCTACTTATGTGTTTCATGAAATGAATTATTAAATTTTAAGTAGACCAATATAACATCTTAAATCATTAAGGTAAATCAACATATCAAATAATTAAGATAGAACTTTGTTAATATCAATTTTCATTATGCATTCATATAACAATTATATTATTTAATGTTTTGAATAATTTTCAAATAACTTCTACATTACAGTATTTATCTAGTAAAAATATGTGATAACAAAATAAATAGTTTGTTTACATGGTTAAAGGATATTTTAAATATATAGAATATTGAATAAGAAGACATGATTTACTTTTATGGTTATAATTTAATTAGTATATGAATGCTTCTCCTTAATAGGCTACATGTGACTTATTTTAGGGCATTTACATCAAAAATATCAAAATATCACATTTGTGATTAGGAAAATTAGATCGTATCCAATTTATTTCATATCAAATTTATACTTTTCACTTGTCTCAAAGGGCCATTTTTCTTCTATTAAATCCTTTATATCATTTCCATTAAGAGGATAATAGGCCTTTGCAATTTATTTTCTAAAATTTAAATTTATCCAAGATGGATATCAACATGATGACTAACTAAATTACATCCTACATTGATTCTTTATTTATAGATAAGCTAAATTTTTAAAGATAAATTACTTCTATTAATAATTAACAAACACTAAAAGTAATTATATATTTTTTTAAAATCTTAATTCCTACATTAATTTTATTTGATATTATTAGGTCATATGTGAATCCCCTTGAAATATGTTGGAGAATATTACATTATATAGAATTTTATACGTTTGTATTTATGTAATCATTTGATATTTATGTTTACATTAGTTAGAGCGTGTTGAATCAAGTGCTTTTAATGCACCTCGATTCAGGACACTCTCACTTAATGCTCGCTATGAATATGCTTCCACTCTAATGTTGAAAATCTAATGTTGAAAACCTTATACTACCTTCCTTACAAGGTATTTCATCCATGTTGATTGGTGTATGGAGTTCATTCTAAATTCCTACGCGCTTCTACAAATGATAGAGGCTCTTAAATGCAAATAGACATATATCTCTTCTAAAATATCGTTTTGACTCCTTTCTTAAATGCTTGACTATGTGCCTTGATTTTGCTCTCTCCTCCAATTTTAACTACTTTAAATAGCATGAATTCCTTTCGACTTTGAACAAGTGGTACTTGAGAGTTATGTTAGAGATTAGAATTGAGACTTTGGTTCTTTCAACACTCATTACTCCTTGCAATGATGACTATGGTAAGCAACCTCCCAATGATGCTTATAACCACTCAAAGATAGATGTTAGATTATTCCTTGAGCGCTCTTATCCTAGATGCACATTGAATAATGTGAGGGCACCTAGAATGATTATACCAAGTGTTACTCAGGTTTTGTGCATGTATACCTTCCCTATAATGTATTATATCTCATATATATTTTGTCAGTAAATGCTCTTGATAACTTATCTCCAATGCCTTATTTTCAAGCCAAATATTGTGTGGGTGGCTCTAGCTAAGGTGATGAGGAATGCTTCGATGGAGGTTCTATGGAACTTTGATGATATCTATATGGTGCTCTTCTAGTTGGTAGTTCTTCCACAATATACCTTGGTAATCTACCCTTCTATTTATGCTAAATATTTCTTCTTTATTGTAATGAGCTATCCTTAGTGTTGCATTGGAATGCAATAGATGATAGGCACTTAGTGTAGACCTTGATATGTTATCCCTCTTACATGGATAATGAGCTCCTTATGTTGGCTTTTGATGTTGTAGGTGTATGCTATTGTGGATGCTTGATGAAAGGCCAAAGATGGTATCTTTATACACCTCGTTACGAACCCTTTGTTGGTTCTCTACCTTGATCAAATAGTGTTTATTTTCTTGACCACTTTGTAACGAGTCTTGTAGATTGTTGGAGTGTCCTTAAGATACCTAACATTGTCCTTCTAATGGTGTAAGAAAGTATTGTAAATAATTTTACAATATTTAGAATAAAATATTTTGATTTGCACCTATCTTTGAGATTTTGTAATCTCCTTCTTGCGAGATTTCTTTCTACTTTTGATGAGGTAACTTTCTTCTCCACTCCTTGGAGGAATATTAACCTGTAATATGGCTTCTCTAGGCCATAATAGATTATCAATTTTGTGCACCAAATAGTGTCTCTAGACACTTTGATATAAGCAGATTTTGTGCTCTTTTTTTTCACCTTAAGTTAACAACCAATGCACATAATAAAATTTAAGAGTAGTAAGTTAGATAATATAGAATAGTGCAATAGTAGTCTCACCTTATTGCTCCTTCAAAGTAACTTGGAATATGCACTAATGATAACTCTTAAAGAACTCTTAAATGTAATGTAATTTATGTAACTTAATGTAGTCTTATTTTTTGTAACTAGATAATAGGAAGATGATATTTTCATTTATGTTGAAATATATCTAACTCATATTTTAAGGTGCAGGTATTAACCTTTAAAAGAAAATTTCTTCTGCACTCTTTTGAAGACTATAATATGCAACCTTCTCTTTGCAATATCTTAAGACTCTAATATGGTCCTGAATGGAATTAATTTAAAGTTCAATTAATTAGCCTATTTGCGTCCAATTTGATTACCTTAATTATCTCTATCAAATAAGTTGCTTGGTGGTTTGATTCACCAAGTTGTTGTCTAGAATCGTAGTAGATGATTTCAACTTCTCCTTCAGGATGTATCCCAAAAATCTGAAGTTCTACAAGTAGTAATGTTATCCTGATTGCTACCCTCTAGAAATAAATCCATCCTATGAAATGTTGTGTTTGAATATAAAACATTTGGTAGGTATCTCCTCCAAATCATAGCTAAGATTTCCTTCAAGAAATCCTTCAATATTTTCTATAGATTTAGAAAATCCCTATCTCCAAAATGTGCCTTCTTATCTATGAAAGGCTATCTCCAAATATCTTGGATTTGGTAGGCTTCTTATGTATGTGTTCTCCTTCAACCTCTTTGTTGAATTTTAACTTTAATCTAGGTCCTCTTATCAATAATATGAAAGTATTGAGGTCTTCACCAATATCCTTTAATATTTGGAAAACTCCTTTCCAAATTTATCTCAATTTGGGCTTGTTGTTAGATGGCAACAATTGTCCCAAAATCTTTCTTTATCAAGAACTTCTCCTTAGTGGTAAATTTCTCCAATGATTTCTCATAAGAACTCCTTTAATGGCCTTATTTGAATTTCTTTTAATGAGATTCACCAAGCATCCTCCTTATTTCTCCTTGAGACCTCACCAAGGTCTATAATCTCATAGCTCTTATGGTCTTCCAAATGAGAAATTTTATTCAACCTTCTACTATGGAAGTGTTGGTAATGAGATCTTACTATTAGATCTCTAAAATCTACTATTTATGGAATCTTGAATAAGACCTTGCTAGTCCTTATTTACTTTTGTAATATGTAGGCTTTAATGGAGATCACCAACCTCCAATATTCTAGATCTAAGAGTTTTATAACTGGACCTTCTAAGGGTCTCTTCAACTTCTTTAGGGTGAAGTCTTCAATCTGTACTAGATATCAACAATCTCTTGTATTCACTAGGACTCTTCACTGGAGTATTCTTTTTTCCTTGGATTTGTAACAAGGCTTCTATGGCCTTTTCTCCTTCTGCACTTTGTGTCTTCAATATCTAGTAATGGGACCTTTTATTTGGGCCTCCAAATCTTCATTCTTTTGATTGTTGCTTCTGGTGTTGGATGGATTCTAAATAGTATATTCTTCCTAGTTATTTAGTAGGAATATTATCAACTTGCTTCGAAACTCATTTTCATACAACAAAGTATTAGGAATGTAATGGAAGAAACTCTTAAATCTAGATATGATGAATCTTCACTAGTTGATTTATCAATCTAGTGGAATTTACGATAAGTCATAGTCTTCACGAGTTTTTTTACAACCCTATAATCTCAAAAAAATTGGAACTGATATTTCTAAAATCCTCTCATTCTCTCTTTGTGGATCTTCCTAATTCTTATCTAATATACCATGTGCTCTAATACCACTGTTATCTTTTTATGGGATAGTATTACATGAATAACAACCACAAGATGCAAGATAACTAATCTGAGATAACTATAAACTAATGGTACAATAATATGCAAGAAAATAATGATATGAACATCTACAAATAAATCAGAAATAGGTCATTAATGAAAGTGACAAAAATAGTACAATGCTATATAATAGAGGACATGAACACTCCATGAATAGACATGAAAATACTACATTGTACCATCCTACTAAACTATACCACACACTCTATATTTTATATCCTCTTTATAATAACTCACTAAGAAGCCTTTATATAGGAATATAGGTTCCTTGGACCTTACTCTATCTAAGACTCATGTATATGTGCACTACATGAACATTTACAACTTGCACATTGACACTTGTGCATTTATTACAATGCTTGAAGTAACCAACTAACTTTACTCTAAAGTAAATCCTACTCTAGTTATGTACCAAAGGTGGTATATTTACATGACCCAAATGATGTAATATACTCTAACACTTCTAGATTTAGCTACTTCATAAGTAGTAGGATCTTTGGGTCCTTTCATTTCATCTTTAGGTAAGAACTTTTGATCAAAAACCTCTTTTGAATGTTGGATTTTACCAATGTAGTAAATCTTCACTACAAATTTGGTGACTCACAGACGAACTCTTGTTAGTAGGAGTTAAGGAACCTAGATAAAAGGCACTTTTGTATTGGGCATAGAGTATAAATAGGCCAAATCCTAAGGCTTCTATAGTGAGAATGGATTTTTAGATAAGGATGGTATTGAAGACAACTTTGCTCGAGACTTCATGGAGACTTAAAATGGGGTGTGCCTTAATTTATAGGCTACATCACTTAGACAAATATTGAGACTCACTCATATTCCACTAATTTGCTAATTCTAGGTGGATATAGAAAGACTCATTCCATTGTGCGTGAGCTACATGGATGTCATAATATTTTATGCTTCTTTCTACTCAAAATTGGTGGATTTTCTTCATTTGATAAAAAAGGGTCTCTACTACTGATCTTGAGAGGGTTGGTGTACATATCTTGTCATCAACAATCATGTCCTTTCAACATGTGTAATTCTAAAACTTTTTTCTATAAGTTCTAAATTCACTTGTGTTCTACTATAGTTAGATGACCTTGTAATAATAATGATACACACGCACACACAAAGGACCAGTGGTTTTATGGATCACTCCTTATATTGAGCATATATCCCATGTCAGTGCATTTAGAGGGCCTAACAAGATCATTTCCTAGGCTTTTATAATGTGTTGCTTCTTCATGTGGGTCAAGTGTGCTTTTATATAAATTTGGATACTTCCATACTTTTCCTCAAGGTTACTCATAAGTGGTTGCTCTTTGCATTTAAACCAGGCCACCTCTTGTAGGTCACTTTTGTTATTGTTTTTTTTTTGTAGGAAGTTTCATGCAAGTCTGATTATTTAATACTTTTTGGCCCTAGGCCTAGGACTTCATAGCTATAATATTTGTGTGATACTAAGAGGTTTATTACTAGGGTAATCAACTTATTAGGTCTTCCCAATTCTCCTCTAGATGGCCATTAGGTTGGTTTCAATTCTTCCACCACTACTTTTAGTAAGGAAGATGAGATGAGCATAGGGTCAATTAGGTAGCTCCATACTAGTATTCCTCTAACATTAGGGTTAGGAAAAAAGAATTTTCTTTGATTCATGTGGGTAGATCAACTTTTTCTTCCCCTTGTTGTGGTCCAATGTCCTTCATGCTTCCTTTTGGCATGAATTATAGATATGACTGAGGTATGGACTCCTCCTCTATTATCCTAAAGATTTATAGGAAATATTGGATGTTGGCATTGATGTTTACTAAAAGACCCAAAGGCTTTTTGATGGAAACCCTTTCTACTCTAATCAACCATTTTCTTGAGAGTTTTTGATAATTCTAGGTCTAGTTTCCACTCTAGAGTCTAGTTGTTTCTAAAGTAATATTCCATTGGTTCAATTATCTCCCATAGATGCCTAGCTTTACCTCCATGAAAATAGAACTTGCTCTATTGGTGTGATAATTGGGGTGTCACTACCCTAATAAGTAATCAATTAGCAATGAGGTGGTACCATTGGTGCCTCTCTTCTTCATACATCTAGTAGATACTAGAAACCTTTCTAGGTTTGATAACCATGGTAGGTTATAGGAGTTAGTTGATGCTACATGACTAAGTATCTTAGAGAAGAGTAAATCCAATGTTGAAAGTAAGAGATGTTTGAGTTATCCTATTACCTCCTTAGGATGACTAATTCATTGGGGAGTTCTTACATCTTCCTCCTCATTTCTTCCATTTTAGTGTTTGATGTGGGTACTAAGGATGGATGGTATAGATAACGGGTAGTAACTAAAGGATAAAAATTTACACCATGAAAATAGAATGAAACACAATGTTTAATCAATAAAAGTGAATTTTACATATTTATATTGATATTTCAAAGTGTTACAAAAGAATCCCCTAATGGAAAGTTTCAGTATAGTATTGTCATTGATTTCAAAGGTTTGATGCCATTAGGTGTCATTGATGTCAAAGGTGAAAAGGTTGAATTTTGTCTTCAAGTTTGAAATAATAAATGCAAAGGAATTTTCCATGGTTGTGGAAGTAAGCAAAGAGAATTTTGAAGAAAATGATTATAATATTTAAATTATAATATTTAAATATTATTAAGATATTTTGAAAGTAACAAGGGCTTCATTTGGAAAGGGATATTTTAAATTTCAAAGAAAAAATAAAACTTCTCATTGGTGAAAAAAAATAGACCCAAGGAAAAAGGTTTTATTATAATATTTTTTTAAAATATTATAATACCTAAGTATAAAGTTACATGGTGCCAAAGATAATTCAAATTATTTTTAAATAAATTTTAAAGAGGTTCGATGTCTAAAATATGCATGGAAGCATATAAATACCCTAATACTTTAGAAATAAAAAGTGCACTTGATTTTTTAATAGGAAATGTTCTCCTTCAGCAAGAGGAATGAGTGAGTTGAGGTTTAGCGGGTGCGGCGGGAGTGAGGGTTTGAATTTTTTGGGCAGGAATCTCAGCCAAGGCGGTAGAGGTAGAGCAGGTACGAAAGGGATGGGTGGGAACCTCGAGCATGGATCAAGCGAGGATCTAGAGGAAGGCGGTTAGGCTGTGGCAGATTTGGAGGCGGGCATCACACGGGGCCCGACCCTCCTCAGAAATACCCCGATAAAAAAGATACGAAGGACAATGCAGGGCCCAAGAAGTGGTTGTCATTTCCTAAGACTCTTAGAGGAAAAATAAAGGAGGTTCTCTCTCTCTCACCCCTAGTTCCAATAAATAATAAAATTTCAGCCCCGGCAAGTTCCATGAGCCCTTTTCTTTTAATGGAAGAATTCTCCTTGGTAGGCAATTTTTTGGGAGGTAGGTCGGACATGGAGACTATCAAGGCTTGGGCGATGGGTAAATGGTGACTGGTAGGAAGCTTGGAGTTGGTAGCTCTAACTCGAGGGTTCTTCATTATCTATTTTAACAATATGGAGGATGCTAACCGCATTTTAATAGGAGGTCCTTGGTTTCTAGGCAAAAGGAGCCTTTTTCTCAGACGATGGGGTGAAGATTTTGACCTTGAAAAGAAAAATATTAACATTGCCCCTATTTGGGTTCATCTCCCGAGTCTACCTGCCCAGTTCTTCAATGAATATTGGCTGCAGGGCATAGCCAGAACTATAGGGGACCTGATCTCCATTGACCATGCGACCTTGGCCAGGATAAGGATGACTCATGCACGAATCTACATAAATGCTAATTTGAATAATGAATTTCCAAGGTTTGTGGAGCTAGAGTATGGAGAATACTATAGAAAATAGCTGGTAGAATACGAGAACAGACCGACATTCTATGTAGAATGTAAAAATCAAGGACATATATGCAATCAGTGCCCTAACCTGGCAACGAATAGAGAAAATTAGAAGCAGAGAATTCTAGATAGAGGAAATTTGAGGAGTTTCCCTGGTAGAGGCAATTTCAATCAAGTAAACTGTGTCTACCAAAAAAATAAAAGAGAGGGTGCAGGGTCCCAGCAAGATAAAGGAAAACAACAGGTTGTTGGCAACCAAAATACTCAGGTAAGTTCCAATCCTCTAGTTTCAAATAAATTTTCAATTCTATCCAATATGAGAGTAGAAGGATTCTCAAAAGATATGGAAACCCAGCACCTTCAGGCTAACCTTTTTGACTCTCTCGAATCCCCATCCAAGTCAAGATCCTCAAACCCTAATGCTAAAATTATTGTAAGCCCCGTGGGTATCACAAATCCAAATCCTAATGCACAATCTCTAGAATCCACATCCAAGTCAGGATCCTTAAACCCCAATGCTAGAAATACTTCAAGCCCAGTGGGCATCCCAAAGACAAACCCTAATGCTAAAGAACTTAGGAAGAAAGTTGAGGCATTGGAAAATAAAAAATCTCATCTCCCTAACATCATCACTAGGATCCAAGTGAATCCTACCGAGGGGCCGTCCCGCAGACCAAGGAAATACAGGAAAAAAGGAGAAGATTTGGATGTAGGGGTGGAGATATGTGAAACTCTTCAGACTGAGGAATATAGCAGTCAGGTTCTGCAACAAATTACCTCCCCTTAGTTTAGTCCTAAACAAACCAGGAGCACTATGAAGTCTCCTATAGATTTTGGTAGTGAAAAAAGAATAGGGAAAATATCAAATGCTGAGCATCAAAAAATTAAAACCAATAATGACATTGCCAATGGAAAATAGAGAACCTTGTTTCAACAGGTTATTCCGGGTTCTAAAGACAAAAAATTATGAAAACCCCCTCAAGGGATGGGGAGAGGAAGAAATCCCAAAAAATCTAAATGAATTTCCTCTCATGGAATGTGAGAGGCCTCAATGGCCTGCCAAAACACAGAGAAGTCAGTGCAATAAGAAATCAAGTGAATCGAATTATTATCATGTTGCAAGAAACAAAAACTGATGAGATTTAGTCAAAAAAATAGCAAAAAAAATCTAGAATCAAGGGGATATGGTTTGCAAATTAGCTAGAGGAGCATCTAGAGGCCTTATGACTTTGTGGGATCCCCGGATAGTAGAAGGCACCATTATTCAAAAATATGACAGGGTTCTTAGTGTTTTATTTAAGGAAATAAATAGCAACAGGTCATGGATCCTTTCAAATATTTATGCCCTAACTTCAATTCAAGGGAGATCTTTGCTGTGGGAGTACTTAGGCAATATGAGTGAAATCTTCCATAGTTTCCCCTAGATTCTGGTTGAGGATTTTAACACTCCTCTTTACCCTTTAGACAAAATGGGTGGAAATGGACCACCTATCAGGAGCATGGATGAGTTCAATGACTTTATGAACTCCAACATGTTGATGGATGTAAAACTTAGAGGAGCAAATTATACCTAGAGTAATTGACGGATAGGGTGTAATCTCATTCAAGAAAGGCTTGATAGTTTTTTTCTATCAAAGGAGGCTACAACTTTGTTCGGTGATTCTACCCTGCAAGCCCTTCCTAAAATTGCCTCTAATCATAATCCCATTTTTTTGGAGATCCCTAACTCTCTTTCCTTCAAGAAACCTTTCAGATTTCAATCTATGTGGATCAAACATTCTAGTTTCAGAGATAACTTAAGTCAATGGTGGCAACAGCATGTCAGGGGTAGTGTAGCTTTTAAACTTGCTAGCAAATTAAAGTCTGTTCAGGAAAAAAATAGGTTGTTGAAATTTTGAAGATAATTGATCAGAGGATCCAACATGGTGATGCTGATGAAACTACTAGGCAGGAGGAACAAACAAAACTAGCATAGTTTCATAACATTTTGACCTGTGAGGGAATCTATTGGAGGCAAAAATCAAGGGCTCTTTGGTTGAAATATGGATATTCAAATTCCAAGTTTTTTCACGTCACCACGCTTAGAAACAGAAGCAATAACAAGATAATTTTTTTTTAAAAAGCAGATGGTTCTATTACTCAAGACTTAATAGAAATTAGAAAGGAGGCAGTAACTTATTTCAATTCTATCCTTGGTCAGGAATCGTAGTGCAATGAGGAGGCCAAATATATTCTCTTGCAATCCATTCCTAGCATAATAAATGATGATATAAACCTTAAGATTCTAGCTCCCTTTTCTGATGAGGAAATTAAGGAAGCCTTGTTTAGCATGGAGCCAGACAAAGCCTTGGGACCCGACGACTTTCCCCCTCATTTCTATCAAGACTTTTGGGACATCGTAAGTGAGGATGTAATTTCTACTATCATAGAATTACAAGCAAGAAATCATATCCCAAAAGGTATCAACTCTACTTTTATTTCTCTAATTCCTAAGAAGCAAACACCTAAATCTATGGCTGACTTCATGCCAATCAGTCTATGCAATGTTTCTTACAAGATCCTAACTAAAGCCATTGCAAATAGAATGAGAGATATTCTACCCCACATCATAGATCCATGCCAGGGAATATTTGTCCAGGGTAGGTCAATCTTGGATGGAGTTATCACAGTTCATGAAGCTCTGCACTCTGCTCATAAGACTAACAGGTCTGCTTTTGCCTTCAAGCTTGATATGAACAAAGCATTTGATAGGCTAAATTAGGACTTTTTGATTTTTGTCCTCCTTAAGTTTGGTTTTCACCACCAATGGGTTAATTTGATCAAAGAATTTATTTCTAAAGCATGGTTCTTGATTCTAGTTAATGGAACAACTGCTGGTTACTTTCAAAGTCATGGAGGAATTCGGCAGGGGGACCCTATCAGCCCCATGTTACTCATCATTGTGGCAGAAGCTTTAGGTAGAACCATAAAAAATGCTTGCAGTTCAAGGCTAATATTAGTAATCAAGGCAACATCTCTCACTACGGTTGTTTCTCACCAACAATTTGTCGATGATACCCTTATATTGACTAAGGCATCAATGGTTGAAGCTAAAATAATTAAGTACATCCTGCAACTCTACGAGGACGCTGCTGGTCCGAAAGTTAATTTCAGTAAAAGCAAGTTATATTTCTTGAACACCCCCATTTAGAGGTAAGGAAGGATTGCAAAAATTTTAGGGTGTGATATAGCAAACCTCCCCACTTTGTATCTTGATATTCATATTTTCATTGGTTCTCTAAGAGAGTAAATGTGGGACAGGGTTATTGAAAGAATTCAAAAAAAACTTGTTTGATGGAAAAGTCATCTTCTATCTCAAGCAGGAAATTTGACCCTCACTAAGGCCTCTCTTCAAAGCATTCTAGTCTATTTCCTCTTCATTTTCAAAGCCCCTATGAAGATTTTCCATAAAATTGAGAAACTCCAAAAAGAATTTTTATGGACTAGATCAGAGGAGAAAAAAGGATACACCTTGTAGGATGGACCAAAGTGTGCAGACCCAAGGAAAATGGGGGCTTAGGTCTGAGGAGAATTTCTCATATAAATTTAGCTTTACTAGCTAAGCAGGCATGGCATCTCATTTCTGGTGAAGAAAATGAATGGACAACTATCATCAAACGAAAGTATCTTCAAAATATGAAATTTCTAAGTGACTCAATTCCAATTAGAGGTTCTACTTTTTGGAAAGCAATTCTTAATTGTAAGAAAATCATCAAAAAGGTTTAATATGGGTTTTAGGCAATGGTGAGAGGATAAATTGTTGGAATGATAGGTTGGCTAAGGATGAACCACTGACGCAATATCCTAACTTAGACCAAATCAGAGATATCACAGAAAAACTCATTGGCAAACAAGTCTTTGATTATATGGTTGAGGATAGAGGTAGAATGAAGTGGAAAAAAATAAGAATTTAAGGATTTCAAGCAGAATCAAATGATCTTTGTAACATTCTCGGGCAACATTTTATCCCCATGAGACCCAAGGAAGATCAAGTGACCTGGGCTCCTATAAAAAATGAGCAGTTCACTGTTAAATCAGATTACAAGATTATGCTTGATGACGAGGATTTTGTCCTCCAAAAGGAGTTAGTTTGGATAAAAAATTTAATTCCAAAAATTGTAGTCTTTTCATGGTTGGTTATCCAAGGAAGAATTTTAACCATTGATAATATGATGCGTAAATGTATTTGTATCACTAATCGTTGTTATCTGTGTAGGGCTAATTATGAGACCATTTATCATATTTTCCTTGAGTGCCCTTTTTCCTTGACTGTCCTAAGTGGGGTTTTTCAGGCCTTCAATATTTCATGGGTTAAACCAGCCATCGTACTTGATTTGTTCGTCCAGTGGCCTTACCCCTTTTCAAGCCAAAGACTTATATACATGTGGAAAATTTGTCTCAATCACTATCTTTGGCAGGTGTGGTTAGAAAGGAACCATAGAGTCTTTAATGATTCTATCCATGATCATCAAACTATCATTGCCAGGATCCTATCCTTTGCCAATGAGAATGTGAACCTTATCCATTTTGATAGTTGTAAACCTCATCTGTAGGAGACCATGATTGCTCAATATTTAAGTTTAACATTGTTATATGAGTCTGTGCCTAGGGTAGTCAACCCCAGAGCCAATGTTAAGTGATCTCCACCTCCTACGGGTTGGTTTAAGCTTAATTTTGATGGAGCAGCTAAGGACAATCCTGGCAGAGTAGGCGCTGGTGACATTGTGCAAGATCATAATGGGAATATGATTCTTATGTTTTCTAAATATTTGGGAACAAAGACGAACAACGAATCTGAAGCTAGAGCTATGTGGAGAGGCCTTCAAATGACTCAAGACTTAGAAGGTAATTTTATCATAGAAGGAGACTTTATGCATGTTATAAATCTCCTCAATAATTGGAAAACACCTCCTTGGAGGATTAAAACAATTGTTGAAGAGGCTAAGATCCTTTTCCAGGGAAGACAAGACATAAAAGCCCAAAATGTCTTTCGAGAAGGTAACAAAATTGTTGATAAGCTGGCCAATTTAGGTGTCGATGGTGACGGACTTTTCAAATGGGAACATGGTATCCTGAGTGAATTAGAGGATCTTATTCAACAAGAATGCCAAGAATGATAGTTGAATTTACCAACAGGGAAGGCACTATAAGTTTGAATGCTAGGAGTATTCCCATCTCTTTTTTGAATTGGACTCACAATAAAAATTATTTGAGTTGTCAGTCTTCGTGGATGCTGCTTGGAAATACCACAAAGACTAATGGGGACAGTCATATGTTATATAACATAGCTCCTAGTTGTCTTAGTAATTTGAGGTTGGTTGATAATCATAGGGAAGGAAAGAAATAGCAATATAAGACTTCGAACCAAAGCCACGTGGACCACTAGATAGCCACCGCCATAAATCTAGCTAGCAGGTTCACTTCTCCAAGGCTGATTGGCCAAGATAGTATGTGGTACCAAAGCATATCATATACAAAAGAAAACAATTACGAAATAATTATTAAGAGTAATTGTCAATACAGAGCTTGTGGGAGTTTTTTTCAGTACTCTGCTATGTGTGTCTACAGATTTTTGTTTCTCCATTGTCTCAAGGAAGGGATCCGTGTCTGTTTCTTTTTTGTAATTATGATGCATGTGTGTTTTCTCGGGGTATACCCAAAATGTTGTATGGGAATTTTTTTTTGATAACAGGCTATGTGCCTTACCAGATGTAATGGCTTTGGTGACATGTAGATTTTACATATATAGGATCCTTCGTAAGGATATGTTCATCAACAGCCCTAGGCTGATTTTTGTAAAAGGTTTTGGGTCAACCTGTAAAACTCGATATTAATGCTATAGTATCTTATCTACCAAAAAAAAAAAGTGTGCTTGATATTCAATTTTTGTGCATCATGCAAAGTGGTGATAGTGAATGAGGTAGAGGGGATAACATCGATTTCAGAGCGTAGAAGGAGAATGAAATAAGTAAATTTCATTTGCTCCTTGACATCATCCACCATGGTGGCCCAGTGGTGGCTAGATTCAGGCTAATTCATTTACAAGGCAAAGGTACGCGGTTCGATTCTCCCTAGCACCAGTTTTGAAGGATTTAATTTTTGTTCGATGAACGTGCCAAGGGAATAAAGGGGGAGGCCTATGCATTAAGTCTCAACTTCTTGGATAGACCAAACAATCACATGTTGCATTAGGATGTTGAGGTCAGAGGGTCGATTCTCATCCATGCCAACAATATTATTTTTGATAAAAGATATGTGCTAAGGTTGATTAAATTTGATTTACATGAATTTTGAGGTGTGTGTTATGGTGTAAATATTTTTGGCATATAGGAGGTATAAGGGAAATTTAATTTTTCCAAATATTTGAAGATATTGTTGTCATAAAATTTTATTTTTTATATATGCAAAAGTAGGAGTGATAAGGAGTAAATGATTGATTTAATATTGTAAATCTGTGTTATGGGTTATTAAGTGGTTTGGAAATTATTTTATGAAAGTGGGAGATAAAAGGTGTAAAATGTGTCTTTATTGTTTGTAATATTTATATTAAATTTGAAGGACTTGGTTCATGATTTGATGTTTTATTTTGAAAAACCAAAAGAGTCTTATAGCATTGGTTTGAAAAAAATTGAGCATATCTTTTTGAGAAGGAAATTCATGTGGATGGTTTGAGAAAGTATTTTGCTATCTAACCTTTGAAGTGGCACTAGAAAAATTAGTTTTTTGTGAGATAGGTTTTTGAAGACATATCTCCATAAGAGTAAATTAAGATGTATGGGCACATCATTCCTTATTTAAGGTGTTTTATTGAGTAAATGTTTCTAAAACATAAGGTGGAGATAAAAGGATTGTTTGGTAAGCATTGTTGAAAATATTTGAGTTAGGGTTTGAGACCTACATGTGCATCAATTGTTGATATAAATTTGAAATAATTGTATTAGAGTGTGAAGATATTCTTGTACTTCATTGTTGAATGGTTTTGGAAATATTTGGAATAGAGTTTGAGAACATGTGTGCTTCTATTGTTGAAAGAGATTGAGACATTTGTGCTAGATATTGTGAACTACTTGTGCTAGGTTTGAAGATAAGTTTTTGCATCTTTGTGAAATTTTTTTGAGCATGTGTTATGAGTAGTTATGAACATGTATTAGAATAGAATTAAGCAGAGATAGAGAGCAGGTTTAAGATAGTTTTGTGGGCATATTGGACCAAACTTGTGAGTAGGTTAGAGGTAGACTTGTGAGAAGGTTTGAGGTAGACTTGTGAGTAGGTTTAAGATAGTGTTGTGAGTATATGTCATCAGTGTTGTGAGCATATTGGATAAATATTGTGAGCAAATTGGATCAATTTTGTGATCATATTTTATTATATTTGAGTAGATAAAAGGATATAGTTCTCTTGTGGAGAGAGATCCATAGACCAGAGCATAGGGGATAGAGTTATCTTGTGGAAAGAGATCCACAAAACAGATCAGTGGGGAAATATGTCTCCTATGGATAGAGATCCACAAACTTGAGCATAGGGGATTGGTGTCTCCTTTGGAAAGAGGTACATAAACATTGTAATAGGGATTTGATTCCCAAAATATTCATTAAGAAAATTTATAAGGAATATTTTCTTCATGGATGTAACCCACATTGGGTGAACCACATCAAATCATGTCTCTCATATGTGTGATGATGTGTGTATTTTTTACTGCTTTGATATTATTATTTTTATTATTTGGATTGAAAATTAAAAAGTTATATCTTATATTGTTCACCCCCCTCTCAGTATAAGCTTATTTTCTTCATCCCCTTAAGAGTATTTTACCAATGATACAATATTTTATTTTTATGAGTTTACACATGTTTTTATGAGGGGTCATGGTCTCCTCATATTGAGTGGTATTTGAACCTTGGACCTCTCAAAGAGAGGCCAAAGACCTTACCACTGTAGTAAGCTTGCAACTTACCAATAATAAAATATAACAATAGAGGTATGATTCCCATTTTCTTTCTCAAACAAATAGGTGCAATATTGATATTCCATTCTAGCACATCTCTTGAAGAGCGGGTATTTTATGACCATCGTGTAATACGATATTTTTAGCCTGCACATAAAGTAAAAGACAACAAATTAGTAGCATATGCGAGGTTCAACATAGTGGGACCATATCAAATCAAGTTATTATTAATAGAAATAAATAAATAAAATGATACATGGAATGTAAATATTAATCTATAATGCAGCAAACATGCAAGATCTAGGGTAAAATGCACTTACAGACAAATATCTAAGCTAAAAGTGTGAAAGGAACTTGTCACCTCTTTGTTCTATTTCGACCATATCAGGTTGAGATGGTTTCTATTGCCCTTTTGTATTTTAGTGTAACCAAGTCCTGAAGGTGTCTAGGGGGATGCACGTTATTTTTAATGATAGGTTTTCAGGCATGAAGGTGATTGAGTCAGTGCAAGATATTAGTGGAGCAACATGAGTTATCATGTGGGGGAGAATACTATGGATTCAAATCCTAAGTGGTGATCCAAAAACATTAGTTTTGTAGCAAGAGGACCTGATAGATTAATTTGGTAGCACTTCATGGCAATTTAAAATTTAAAACTACGGATCTTGGTTGCAGAGGGGAGATTGTCATTTTATAGGCCTTATGGCAAGAGGAAAATGAGGAATGTGGCAATCAGGGGTACCTTGATTATCTTCTAGCATATGACTATAGGTGGTAGGTGAATTATTGCCTATAGGTTGATTATCACTAGTGTGAAGTTAGGCACGATATTTCAACCTACATGTAGGCATTGGCAGGAAGTTTGACTACTTGTTATTTTTGTTTTCAATTTTGCATGATCATCTCAGGTCAAGATGGTGGCAAACATGAGATCATCTTGGGTCAATATGGTTACACCTCTCATGGAGAAAGCGACCTATTATTGGAGAAATCCACGAAATTAGCCCTGAGGTTTTCCAAAGTGGTTTTTTTGGGTTAGAAATGAGGATTTTTGGGAGTTTCCTCAATATAATACATTTTAGGTGTCTTCAATAACCAGACTAATGGTGAATCATGTGGTTGGCAGCAAGTGGTACATGGGTTGGAGAGATAAGGGCTTTGGTTGTCTTAGGGGAAGCCTACCTATTTGTATGAGGTTATTTTTTTCTTGGATTTCTATCTGATAGGTAGCTAGGAATGAATTCCATCATTATATTTTTATCAGTGACAATCTATAAATTGAAGGACTTAATATAGAAAATGAGTGCCATACCTAGGGGAGGCCTAACCTCATCCGGTATTTTATACTAATTTTTATGGAATTGGTTTTGAAATCCTCCATTACCTCTATGGACGCATATTTGATACTCATAAGGTGTTCTAATAGTGCATCTCCATCTATCTTCTTGTCAAACCTATCCACTAGTCAAGTGGCCAACTAGTCCCAATTTTTATTGAATGTGCAAGGAGGGACACATACCATTCATATTCTTTACCTTTAAAGAATGATGCCAACAACCTTAGAGTCATATTTTATGTGACAATATTGTACATAGTGTAAAAGGATACCATATGATGTAGGTTCTCTAATACAATATTTTCTTCTTTCTTGGTGAACTCTAGTAGGAAATCCCAAGCTACAATAGGAATTGGATCCCATGTATCAGGTGGAATTGGTGAAACCAAGGGGTAATATTTATTTCAAGTTAGTATTATTGTGGTATTTAGCTACATAACCATACTTAGATTAGCATGGGTGACCAATAAAAAACCAAGACAAGTTGATGAATAGAGGCTTCCTTCAAAATATCAACTTGAAATGGTAATTTCTAGAATTGTTTTATGATAAAATCACCAGGTGCTAGATATTTTTTCTAACCGTATAGATATTTCCATCATAACCTCATACTGTAGTGGTGATTTCTTTAAATTTCTATTGCAATGGAGTTACCAAGTAAATATTCTAAGTTTTTCAACAATCTAATGATCGAGGCCTTCATTGAAACCTCAATTTAACTTATGATTAGGGGACTTGTTTTAACAATTCAAGTTCCACTAGGCATACCTGTTTGAATTATTGAGACCTAAAACAACCCTTACACCCCAGGAACTATGACCCCCTATATATGTAACATATTTCCTACTGATTAGGTGTGTTTGATGCCCTACAACTCGCTTGGGGTGCCAATCCTAGGAAGTATAAGAAGTGTGGGATATAGCTCCTTTAGATGACCTTTACGATTTTTACCAAGGGTGACTCCTTGCTTGGATGGGATATTCAATGGGAAAGATAAAAAATATAGTAAAACAACTTAAGGTAAGTGAGAGAAATCAAGAAAACCTAACTAGCCTAGCTAATCTAAGCTATGGGTGGTGATGCACCAAAGATCTAATAGACTCTTTATATCATGGTGGGTTGTGTGAACACATGCATTGTAGTTGACATTGCACAAAGAACATATTTTCCTTGAACACGCTTCATATAGAACACCCACATAATAACCAAGACATAAATGTTGAAATAGTAATAGTTTCTTATTTATGTGAACTTTCAATTACATACATGCCAGTAAATAAGACTCAAAATCTAATTGGTCTACAACACAAGGCTCAAGACAAGTTGAGATACATAAGAGAATAAAAAAAAACTCCATATAAGTATGGTTGTTTTTTAATGCCTTATAATGAAGAGAAAGAAGATATTTATAAGAAGTAAGGAATGTTTCCTCCCAAAATTTATGCAATAATTCAAAATTGCTTGGGAAACATAAAAAATTAGTGATCCTAAGATATTGTGGATTCAAATCCATAAATATTACCTAAAAATTTGATTATCATTGAGTTTTTCATGTTGGAAAATCCTATGATTAGACCTATGGGATCTCGTCATAAATGCCTTGGGTTCTATGTTACCCCTTAGGCTAACCTCTGTGTCTCTACTTTAATGCTTTAGCTGTCACTTGGGGAGTCACGTTTTATTATAAGGTGCCAGGACTAGAACTGGATCATCATCCCTTCTCTAGTGTCTAGTTCCTAAAGAAGCGATAAAAATGGCTACGCCTAACATATTGAATTGAAATGCAATCTAAATTAATTAATGAATTAAATCATGCACATGAAAGATGATAAAGTAAGCTAATAAATTGACAAATGTGTTAATTAAAAGGGGGGTTATCCTTGTATTTTATTAATTCATCAAATCATCAGTTACAATACATCCCCTTGAGGGCTTTTCAATGTGATACATTTCAATTTACAAAACTTTAGGAAATAAATCCCTCCATGAGCTTAATGGCACATTTCCAGGTGTTCTTCTAATAATCCACAATAGAGAGCTATCCTTGGTCTACATTTATTCAGCTCCTTAACTCCTCCCTCATGTGTGGAATACATATGCCTACACACAAGAGATTGAAAGATGTTAATAGCATATGTGTTATGTAAATAAAATCATGAAAAGTATGCATATTTGAATATAAATATTATTTGTGACTAATCTAAACTACTCCAAATGACTCATAAATTTAGTATGATGTTTAGTATATGATTTTGGAAGCATCTGAGCAGAAATTATATTGAAATTGTTAGCAAAACCTGTGGCCTTTCCTAGGAGGAACAACTAGTACTAAAATCACAAAAACGTTAATCGACCTATGAAATCTACTCAAAAATTTACCAAAATTGGATATGATACTAATTTAATGCTATAGAAATGAACTACACAAAAATTAGATCAAAATTGTGGGCCAATTCATGGCCATCCCTAGGATTTCCAACAAGACCTACTAACTGTCCTGGGGGGATGGCTACAAGACATGATAGTTTTTACCAACAATTCCACTTGGATCTGGTCAATAATCTTACTAGAGGTATTGTCATTGATTTTGGTAAAATATATATGAATTTATGGGTTTTGGAAAAAATAACCATATCCTAGAACCCCTTGAAAATATCTTTGATTAAAGAGGTTTCCAAGGAAAAATAGGTGGGCAAGGGTTGAGGGTAAATATTAGTAGCACTTCATTGTCAATAATTGCATATTCTCTCTTTTTTGAATTGGGTGAAAACACCTCAATTTATAGCCCAAGAGTGCATAGGGGGAAAAGGGGCAAGTTCTAGCATTCAAGGCAAGTGCTGCCACTTGGCAATGCCCTTGCCATGCATAGGGGGGAATAGGCCTTCCATTTGGACCTCCAATTTGTAGGCCCTAGTGGCCATGACAACCTCCCAATCTTCCATGATTGATTATATGGGATAAATGGAAAAAATTGATTGCCATTTATCCTGCCCTTTGAATTTTGAGGGCTCTAGAACATGGTCATTCCACTCAGGGACGGTTGTATGTGGCCATCCCTGGGTGGGATGACCATGAATTGTGACCATCCCGAGGTGGGACAGTCATGGATATATGTCCCAAAACCCTCTGAAAGTGGCGTAAACCTTTCCAAAAGTGGTTGGGATCCCTAATTAATCTTTGAGAGTTGCCCAATGGGGCCATATGATATCGATAAGAGTGGTACATTAGCAGTCTTATCCGATTTACACAATTTTAGTGTCTATAAATGCTCCTTTTTTAGATGCAATGTGTGCAATAGAGTGCTGAGCAAAAATAAATGACTAAATCGTTAGATGATTGAGGTTATTCAATAACCTAACCAACTTTATATGCCTTCATTGTGGAAAGAGCATACATTCTTGGAATCCTTTATTTTGACATAATTGAAGGATTTATTTTGGTATACCTTTTAGCCACTCTTGCCATAGCATTTTTGGGGCTTAGGGTATACTTGGTCTTGGTTCCTTGTTTCCTTGTAAGCCATTTTATGTGTAAATTCCCAAGGCTTCAAGGAGTTCAAGACTTTGTTTTATTGCATTTGCTGATTTTTTGTCCCAGCGTAGGCTTGAAAATTTATCTTTGGTAAAGATTATTCTGAATGTATTAAAATTTCACTTTTGAGTGTTTAAGTGTTGATTTTGATTGTGAATTTGTTATTATGAATACCCCCTTAAGTGATGAGTCTATGAGAGCATGACCAATGATAAAGTGATGAGTTGCTTGAACCATATGACTTAATTGGGATAACCGTTAGTTTTAGCCATTGTAAGATGCATCAATTTTGCTAAGATTTTGATCATTTTGATGATATTTCGTGGAAGTTGTACCCACCAAAAAGGCTCTTTCTATCAAGTTTATCTATTGCAATTCATGAAATAAGAAGAAATGGTAAAACATAAGTTGACAACAAGAAATGAAACAAATATAAATAATTCCTTTATTAATCTCAATGAAACCAAGTTACAGATTCGTCCCTCTTAGGGATACCCATTTGATACATCAATTACAATAGAGTTTCAAATCCCTCTCAAGGGTAGATAAAGTCAAAATGCCTTCCAGGGTGACACAAACTACTCTAGGGTGTCGATGACCCTCTTCTCCATGATTAGAGGTATTTTTTTCCTTACATCCCAAAACCTTGTTAGTCCTACATGCAATAAACAACAAGAAACATTAAAAACAAAGGAGGCCTCTCTTGATGAGGCTTTAAAAGGGTATTTGCACAAAAGATAACATGATAATCATTAAATAAATAAAGTGATTCTATGCATGTAAATTGATCTAAAAATGATAATATTCTATTAGAAATGTGAAAGAAACTAATATAAATCCATCTAAGCTCCTAATTAACTAATTAAAGACATGGAGCATGAAAAAAATTCATTATGCCTACACTACAATAATGAAGGGAAATTGCAATCAATTCCTAATCTGTCGGTCAAATATCTATAAAATATTGAGTTAAACCTAAAGCATGATTAATAGAGCCTATTTAAATAGACTACAAATTAAATAACAAGTAAATCCGCTGTCACCTACTGACCGCGGGTCCTTCAATGTAGCTGATAGCCGCAGGGAAGACTAAAGTAAGTTTACCCTCCAAATCAAGGCCAATTCTTGATTATCCTTATCAAATTGATGGTCAAGGGTTGTCTCTATGTCCTCTAACATATTTAGTGGTTGAATTACTTAGTGAGTGCATATATTGCATGGATTAGAATTTCTTGGCACTCCTATCCTCCTAGGACCTCGATGGCAATGTGATATCCAATTGGGTAGTGAAAGGGTTCCTATCAATGCATGTGAATTAGTATGTAATTCGAGAGGGCTTTGCTACTAAATTGATTATATTTATCTCTATTTTACACAATTTAGAGGGGTATTATATAACAATTTCCAAGGTCTAGGGGCAGCTTCCTTATGAAGCTAAGATCAATATTGGGCAGTTGAGCTTGTTAGATGGAAGGATCCAGAACCTTCCTCACTCAAATCGCTCCAATCTGCAACCAATTAGCCATTGCAACTGATTTTGGGTCAGATGAAGGCTAACTTATTTTGAGTCCTGAATATGGCTAATAGGCATGGTCAGCACTACTAACCGTGGGTGTCAGCAGCGACTAGCACTGACTATTCAAAGATACCCAAATGAGTGGTAAAAACCACTACTATACCTTGGATTTATCCAAAGGGCTTCCATATGGTCTTCTAGCATGCCCCATATGAGTAGTCACCTTGGCATGACATATTTTTTGTGTCTACAAATACCCCTTTTGATACGCGTTGTGATTTTGAACAACGCTGAGCAAAACTAGACCTCCTAAAATGATGTTGTAGGTCGCATGATGATCATTAGTCTAATCAACATTAGATGCCCAAGTCCTATAAATAGGATGTGCATCCGAGAATCATTGCTTTAAACTCAATAAAAGGCTTCATTTAAAAGGGTTTGCACTCGTCATCAGACATTTGGGTAGCTTTGGTGCTATAATAGGATTTAGGCCTATATAATCGAAAGGAAGAGAGCTAAAAACAAATTATCATATATGTTATTTTCCCCAGCATAAGGGTAAGCTTATGATAGTATTTGGCAATGATTCGTAAGATGAACACAATTTTAAAAAGATCTAGGGATCTACGATCAAGGGATATTCTATTAAATTTAATTATGATTTAGTATTATGACTACCCCTTCAAGTGATGAATCGATGAGGATAATGACAATTAAAAGAAGTAATGAGGTTGCTTGACCACTATGAATGATATTTAACAACTTAAGGTTTAGCATTTTGAATACTTTTCAAGGCCTAATAAGCTATGATTGCAACTATTAATAGTAATTACCTATTTCTATCCCATGGAGTGGTCTAGCCATGAAGGCCTTCTTAGGGAATTGAAATGAAAGTAATCCCAATTAGGCATGTGTTGAATCATATTATCGATGATATACTAAAAATATCATAGGATAATTATGATGAGTATCTCGTTTCCTTGGAGCAGTCTGGCTATGAAGGCCTTCTTAGGGATTTATAATATACACCCCAACTTGTTGGTCTGAGTTTTGAGGTTTATGTGTTGAGTTTTTAGTTTGTGATTTTGTTTGATTTGAAGGTTGCAATAGGGATTTTGATGAATTTTTGTGTTCATATAATGATCATCATGCATAATAACAGAATACGCAAGGAATAACTGACAAAAAATGCTGAGCAAGGAAGAAATTATTTATTATTTAATTTTGACCTAAAAAGTATAGTATTGTACTTACAAAAATTACACAGGAAAAGTAAGCTGTAGCATTCATTTGCTCATAACTTGAGCTCTGGTACTCCGATTTTATCATCGTAAAGTGCAGAAGGACCACCCAATGTAGCCACCCAAGTTGTGACCCTCAAAATTATGAAATGATGCCCTGTTTATTTCTGCATGTACTCCGGGGTGGCTGGAAATAGATGTACGATTGGCTGAAAGGTTTGACCTTGTCTAGAAATTTGTGCCCCACTCCAAATGACTTTCAAATGCCACTAAAATGATTAACTGGTGAGATGAATAGATTGGTAAATTTCCTAGTTGGTTCTTTATAAAAAAAGGTCCTAGGCACCCATATGTTGTATGACCAGCTCCAACATGGCATCCAACACTCCAAACTAAATCAAAATGACACTGACCCAGAAGAAATATAGCCAAAATAATACAACCCAGATGGTTAGTTTGTCAACCCAGATGATTCCATAAATTAGCAAACCCTTGTCTGCCTCTGGTAAGCTCAAATAATTCCTCTGTATTGAGAAATTCAATCCATGATCAACTAGAGATGATCTTCCACATCTAAAACTGATAATCCTATTGATAAATCCACTCTCAACAAGCCCTGTGATCTTCTGGTGAAAATCCCTAAAAAGCTTCTCCAAAAAACATAAATTCTTCCATGCACAAATGAGCCTCAAAAATCCAATTTAAAGAGAACATCAAATTAGGGTTTGGGCACCCATTTTAGGTTTCCACAAGTCATTATTTTATAATTTTTAATTGATGTCTCTTAATGTCATTAAAGTGGTCACCCAAGTCCTAGAAAAATAACTTTATGATTTTAAGTTATAACACTTTATAACTTAAAGTTATAACTTAACATTAAAACATGTCCCCTTTCACTTTGCCTAGCGACCCTTTTCCAAGGTCAACACTTGCAAATGGTAGAATTATACCCTCTGAATGCTGGGATTCTTGCCAAGCTGAGTCCCTAACCAAAATGTTTAGCCTAGGGGACCCCTGTGACTAGGCTAATAGGTCTCTGCTCTATCTACTGCAGAGAAGGGGACATTACAGTCTCCCCTCCTCGAAATTGCTTGTCCTCAAGCAATTGGAATCCTGGAGTCTGCAATATAGCATCACCCTCCCAAGTGGCATCTTCCTCAGGTAAGTTCCTCCATTTGATCAAATACTCTTTTATAGTCCTTCACCTGAGGGTACGCTCTCTCTGCCCAATTACTACCTCTGGAATTAATACCAACTTGCCCTCTTCATCCAAAGGTGGTAAATCTACCGAGGGTGTGACATTGTGTCCCAATGCCTTCTTGAGGCATGATACATGGAACACATTATGCACTCTACTGCTCTCAGGTAGCTCCAACTCATAAGCTACCTCACCCACATGTCGTGAGACTCTGAATGGGCCATAAAATCGAGGCTTAAGCTTCTCAGCTCCACTCCTCTTCAGCGATGACTGCCTGAATGGCTGCAGTCTTAGATAAACCATGTCACCTATCTCAAATGAGCGTTCAATCCTCTTCTGATCAACATATTTATTTTTCTGCTCTTGTGCCTATCTGATGTTCTCTTGCAGTGAATGCATGATATCTTGTGTCTCCTATAGAAAATCCTTGGCCCTGGGAACCCGACTGTCACCTAAAACCAAATCCATGAAGCTGGGTGCTTCATACCCGTACAATGCCATAAATGGTGACATCTTAATCGACATGTGATAGGATGAATTGTAATAATATTATCCTAAATGCAACCATCTAACCCATGCCTTCTGTTGTCCTGACACGTAATTCCTCAGATATCCCTCAACCCATTTGTTGACAATCTTTGTATGTCCGTCAATATGAGGATGATAACTCGTGCTCGGTGTCAGCTCTATCCCACATAATATGAATAGCTCCTACCAAAAGAGACTCATGAATTTACTATCTCGATCATTGACAATGGTCTTAGGCAAGCCATGCAGTCTGAATACCTCCCTAAAAAATAGCTCAACCACCTGCGCTGCTGTGAACCCTGTGGTGATGGTGAAGAAATGGGTATACTTCATGAGTCTGTCTACCACCACATATAAACAATCCTTCCCCTGTGCCTTGGGAAGTCCTGTAACAAAGTCCATGGATATGCTCTCCCACTTCTATGAAGGAATGGGGAGTGGTTGAAGTAAACCAGTAGGGAATGTATGCTTGTATTTGTTCTTTTGGCACACAGAACACTCTCGGATGTACTGCAAGATATCATCCTTAAGCCCTCTCCAAGAAAACCTCTCCCTGATCTGCTTGTAGGTCTTATAGTAGCCAGGGTGTCCTACCATAGGTGTATCATGTAGAAGTCTAAATATTTATCTCTTGAACTTGGAATATGATGTGATCCAAATTATGTCCCGATAGTAAATCACCTCATCCCTGACAACATACCTATCATCGTCCTATGTACCCTCCAAGATCCGACGAGCAAAATCATCTTTGGCATAATCTATTGTAAGCTTGGGCCTCCAATCCTTAGTAATCTCTACCAATGAACACAAGTGGGGGCATCTAGATAGTGCATCTACCACCACATTCTTCTTCCCTTTGACAAATTCAATGTCAAAGTCATAGGCCTGTATCTTACTGATCCACTTCATATGCCTGTCATTGAGATCCTTCTGACTCAAAAAGTATCTAAGGCTATTGTGGTCAGTTCTGACAATAAATATTTGGCCCACCAAATACTATCTAAACTTAGCCAACACATGCATGATGGCTAGCATCTCCCGATCATACACCGAATAGCTGGTCTCTCCTCCCCTTAGTTTTTGGCTCTCAAAGGCTATTGGATGTTTGTTCTGCATCAACACTGCTCCAATACCTTCACCTGATGCATCGCACTCCACCTCAAAAGGTTTGGTGAAGTCTGGAATGGCCAATATTGGACAGTTGCTCATGACTTCTTTGAATATTTCAAACACCTATTGTGCCCTGTATGACCACTAGAACGCTCCCTTTTTAGTAAGGTCTATCAAAGGTGCTGCCAACTATGAAAATCCTTTGACAAATCTGTGGTAAAACCCACACAACCCAAAAAACCCTTGAGCTGTGTAAGGGTGGTCGGAGGCGGCCAATCCAATATAGCCTGTATCTTCTTAGGGTCCATCCTGACTCCTTGAGCACTGATGATATGACCTAAGTATAACAACTCGATCATCCCAAACTCACACTTAGTCTCTTTAGCAAAAAGAGACTCTACCTCTAGAATACTCAGCACCTCATCCAGATGCCTTAGGTGCTCCTCCCATGTGCGGTTGTATATGAGAATGTCATCAAAGAACACCAACACAAATCTCCTCAACTACCTCTAAAAAATCTTGTTCATGTAGGACTAAAATGTGGTAGGTGCGTTGGTTAGCCCGAATGGCATAACCAAGAACTCAAAATGCCCATAGTGGCACCAAAAAGCAGTCTTCTCCACATCTGTCTCCCTCATACGGATCTGATGATAGCTTGATCTCAGATCAATCTTGGTGAAATAAACTGCATCGTGCAACTCATCTAATAACTCATCTATGCGTGGTATCGGGTATCGGTTTTTTATTGTCTTTTTGTTCAATGCTCGATAATCAATGCACATACGCATAGTGCCATATTTTTTCTTCACTAAAACCACAGACGAAGCAAATGGGCTCTTGCTTGGTCTGATGTACCCCATGTCAATAAACTCATGGATGGTCTTCTCTATCTCATCCTTATATCTCTTTGGGTGCCGGTATGGAGTAATGATAATAGGGCTAGTACCTTCCTCCAACTCGATGATATGCTCAACCCCTCTGTCTGGTGGTACCCCTGGTGGTATGCTACTAAAAACTTTGCTATGTTTGGTAAGAAAATCCTGGATTTATGGATGATAAGTTCATTTATTCTCCTCTATAGATGTAGGTAGGATAACATAGTGGGCTTCCCACTCAATATGATTATGTCTCATAAGCTTCTCCATCCGTTTGAAGGAAACTACTTGAGTTCCTCTTGATGTCATCCCTCTCAACACTATTTGTCGACCTTTAGATCTAAACTTCAATTCCATATTCTGGAAGTTGAAGACGACATCTCCCAATGTACGCAACCATTGAATACCAAGTACCATGTCTAGATTCTTTGTGTTGACCACAAAGAAATCATCACATACCTCATAATTCCCCAATGCAATCTTCAACTGTGGCACCTTCCTGGTGCAAGTAATGGAAAATCCATCTACGATCATGACTTTGAATGTATCTACTTCTACTGTCTCCAATCCCCTTCGTGCAACCAACCCCTCATCGATAAAATTATGTGTGGCTCCAGTATCAATCAAAGTCACCACATGTTGCCCCTTAAGTACACCCCATACCCACAAATATTGGGCTCCCTAGATGCTATGGAGGTGAGCTAGAGTATTACTCTCCTTTCCTTCTTGATCCTGGGTGGTTTATTGTTCTTCTAGAGGTTGTTCACCATCGTTGTCCTCACTTTCTGATCGTTGATCAGAATTTCTAGAATTATTATCATCATCTGAATGATACTCTATCAGTTGCAACTTCCCCTTAAATTCACACTTATGCCCCGGGGACCAAGTCTTTTGGCATGTAAAACATAACCCCTTCTTTCGGAGTTCATGAAGGGTATTAGGATCTAGTTTTTTAAATGTTCCCTTTTGCTGGTTAGTTTCCTTATTGAATGGTTTTTGGTCCCTATATTTCTTGAAATCTTTGACTTCCTTGCCTTTGAACTGGCTTTTAGTCTTGGATGTTGTGACCTCCATGTCTCGATATTGTTTGATAGCATCTTGCAATGTGCCTGGGTTAAAGGTTTTGACCCAACCCCATAATGGCTCCATCAATCCATTCATGAATAGGACTATTAATCATCTCTCTAACATATATGTAACCATGATGGATAGTCTCTGGAATTCTGCTATGTAGGAGTCAATTGAACCCCACTACCTCAAATGAGTTAACTCCTTGAACTCCAACTCTTGTTCCTTTTTATCAAACCTCTGCTAGAGTCTCTCTGTGAACTCAACATAAGTATTCACTTGGTCATGTCCCAGAGTGTGCATACCTTGATGCCACCAATCGTGAGCAATGCCCTCCAAATGTAATGTACAGAATTTGATGGCATCATCTTCAGTCATCTGGTTCATGCAAATATGTGTCCATCTTTTGGACCCAAGCCTTGGCTATCATTTTTCCAGATGCATCAAAGAAAGGAATATGGATTTTTCAATCTTTTTTTGAATCTCCTGGCATCCATGTGGCGTATGTTGCACAAGTTCTCCTTGACCCTGTTGTCCCTGTTGTCCATGATGAATAGGCCTTCCCCTATTCCTAGGAGTTTGTCTATTTTTGGTATCCACAAAGTCCCGGAATGACATAAGGGTCTAAAAGTCTAGGCCAAGCTCATCCCATTCTTGTCTGTACTATCTATACTGGTCTACCACTGTAGGCTCTGGCTCTTCCTCAACTGGTTGAGGAACAATTGGTTCTGGACGTGGTAGAAATATTGGCATGAATGGCCTAGAGCTACTAACTCTCTCTGTCCTGGTAGGTGTACCTCCCCTATTTTCCACCGAATCCTCATTACCTGCTCCTTGTCCTATGTTAGTTGGTTCATTATGTGGGTTCTATGCATTGTTCACCAGTATGTTAATCCCATGTACCTACTATGTCATTAACCCAACCAACTGATCCAAACTATGCTGCATTTGATGTTGTGTTTGTCTAATATCATTAGCCATTTCCCTTTCTATTTCATCTTGATTGGTTATGTCCCCCATGGCAACTGATGAAGATGAGTCTACAGATATACCCAAAATCTCAGTAATCCTTTGTCTTGGAGGTGGTTTAGGCCACTGCTTATATCTAAACTACCAATCCAATTTGTCTTGCTCTATTTTTTATTTTTTTTTTTTTTTTTTTTTTAAGGTATAAATATAAAAAAAATTTTTTTTTGTTTTTTGGTTTTTGTTTGTTTTGGTTTGTAATTTTGTTTAATTTGAATAGGGATTTTGATGAATTTTTGCATTCATATAATGATCATTATGCATAATAATAGAATACGCAAGGAATAACTAACAAAAAATGCTAAGAAAGGAAGAAATTATTTATTATTTAATTTTGGCCTAAAAAGTACAGTATTGTACCTACAAAAATTACATAGGAAAAGTAAGCTGTAGCATTCATTTTCTCATAACTTGAGCTCTGGTAATATTATTTTATCACTGTAAAGTGTAGAAGGACCACCCAATATAGTTGCCCAAGTTGTGACCCTCAAAATTATGAAATGATGCCCTGTTTATTTCTACACGCACTCCGGGGTGGCTAGAAATAGATGTACGATTGGTTGAAAGGTTTGACCTTGTCTAGAAATTTGTGCCCCACTCCAAATGACTTCCAAATGCCACTAAAATGATTAACTGGTGAGCTAAATAGATTGGTAAATTTCCCAGAATGATTCAAGGATGCATTTCTTAGCTATGAACAAAGGTGCCTATATGTTGTACGACCAGCTCCAACATGGCATCCAACACTCCAAACTAAATAAAAATAACACTGACCCAGAATAAATATAGCCAAAATAATACAATCTAGATGGTCAGTTTGTCAACCCAGATGATTCCATAAATTAGCAAACCCTTGTCTGCCTCTAGTAAGCTCAAATAATTCCTTTGTATTGAGAAATTCAATCCATGATCAGCTAGAGATGATATTCCACATTTGAAATTGATAATCCTGCTGAGAAATCCACTCTCAACAAGCCCTGTGATCTTCTAGTGAAAATCCCTAAAAAGCTTCTCCAAAAAACATAATTTCTTCCATGCAAAAATGAGCCTCAAAACGCCAATTTAAAGAGAACATTAAATTAGGGTTTGGGCATCCATTTTAGGTTTCCACAAGTCATTATTTTATAATTTTTAATTGATGTCTCTTAATATCATTAAAGTGGTCGCCCAAGCCCTAGACAAATAACTTTATGATTTTAAGTTATAACACTTTATAACTTAAAGTTATAATTTAACATTAAAACATTCCCTTTTCACTTTGCCTATCGACCATTTTCCAAGGTCAACACTTGCAAATGGTAGAATTATACCCTCTGAATGTTGGTATTCTCACCAAGATGAGTCCCTAACCAAACTTTTTAGCCTAGGGGACCCCTATGACTAGGCTAACAGGTCTCTGCTCCGTCTACTGCAGAGAAGGGGACATTACAGGATTGAAATGAAGTATAACAATTCCACAATGATGAATTTACCCCAAATGTCCTTATGGTAATTTACTCATCTTGCCAAATTGCATGGATCGCAAGTCACTGCAATCGCCAAGTGTATAGGGTAAATGACTGAATACGAGGCACATTTGGCTTTTGATTTATTTGATTTTTTTTTAATTTTGAATTGAATTTATTTTATTGGTTGGGAGGTCTGACGCTCAAAGAAAGGATTTCCATAGAAATGACCTCAGTTGAATGGACTTTGTACTCTCAACCAGTTATTTTTTTTACCTTATGATGACATTTTCCAATTTCATTGTGCTTTGTTTGCCTTATTTTGATTATTTTATATTTTTTGATGTAATTATGGTCTAATTAATAATTTTATTTTGACCTTTTAAGGGTCTCCACAGTGGGAATTGGGAGCATTTATTTCAGCTCAATGACCACACCTGTCAACTATGAGAAAATTGCTTGAATTTGGCTCGAAGTCGTAGTCGCAAAACACTAATTTGGGGACCATAGATGTCAGCTATGGGTTGATCCAAATTTGAAAAGGTTATAAATAGGATTTGCTTTTAAAAAATCATTATTTACTTGATAGTAATAATAATTCCAACACGTGTTCCATGAAGCCAATAAAGTAGAAGATAAATTGGTGAACATAGGGGTCGAGGCTGACGGGCTGATCACGTGGACGAATGAGGTTCCAGGTGATGTGGAAAATATCATCCAATAAGAAATATTATTAGTGGAACAATGAGGCTATCACGGTGGCAAGTCACGTGTACTTCGAGGATCACTATCATGAGGGGGAAAAATACCCAAAGCAGAAGGCTTTTCTTATTGGCTACGGTTAGGTTGGAATATGATTGTGATCAATACAAGGCCAACTTGGAAACTCTTACTCACAAGTGGCAGGACTATGAGGTGGTGGTGGTATTTTCTAAAAATGGTAGTTATGCGAGGAGGGTGCATGATGGGGGGAGGTGCAAGTTTCCAAACACATTGAGACATGGGCCAACATTCCCCGAGAGGAGTAGGTTCCTTGTGAGGGGTCTTGGGACTAACCTCCACATCAATACCAAGAAAACAAATCCTATCAACGAGGTCAAGGCTTACGGTGGCATGATCCACATGATGATTTGGCATGATTATCAAGGCAAAGGTGCTTCGTGAGTCATTTCTAGTTTTTGCATGGGCTTTAGGGACATAGCAACGAGTGGATATGGCAAGCAAAGAAACCACCACCTTTTAATCATTCAATACTGGAGTCTTTTGAAGGAAACCATGAGTGGTGAGCTTTCAGATAATTCAGAGAGGAATTTTATGGTTACCTTATAAAATATGATATACATTTAGCCCAACATGGTGGTCATGGAGCCTGCTGCACAGGCTATCCTGATCGATAGGCGTTTTACCTAGTTTTTCTATCTATTTTCGTGTGCGAAATATGAAATTACACTAGCTATGATGGAAATGTGGTAGGATGGTCATGTGGAGATCAGGGGTCACGAATTTGTCATTGATGTTCAACTGCTGGCAAAAATTACCGGCCAGTTGGTCAAGGGAAGGTCAATTCATCGATAAAAGCACCACTGGGAAGTGGACCTCAAATAGTTTAAGGATAACCCAAAAATATACAAGGATGCAAATAATGACCTAACAAGGATGGACCTCCTGACTCCCTAGAATATGATTATGAAGAATGTGCTGGAATTCATCACGGTGAAGGACCCTAGTAAAATTTTACTCAGTTTCCATTACACCTTTGTCAACTTTTTTTGGGATGTTAACCCCATACACATTCCCCAATTTCTGATGAACTCCCTAAACCACACCATAACTTATTCCTGTAGCAAAAAAGGATTTTCCATGCCCATGCATCAAGGCCTTCTCAAGGTCATTTACAAATACGTCCTTCTCCATGCTCCCCAACCTATCCCTGCCCCTCCTCCTAAGGATCCCTCGATGGTTTGTGGTGAAATTTCGAGGGGACGTGATAGCACTGGTCTCCAAAAACCCTCCCCTATCATGAAGCATGAGGGTGAGTCTAGTGCTAAGGGAGGCCCAGCAAGGAAAAGGCTGAGAATTGATGACTAGCCCATTAGGTTTTCCCTGAGGCTAAAAAACAAGTAAGTTCAAGGGAGCAACAAAATCATGGAGATTACGTTTGATGATGAGGGTCCTAACCCTACAATCATGGAATTGAAAATGTATGTCCTGAACACAACGACCAACATCAATCAGCAGACACAAGAATTATAGGATATTTTGACCAAGGTTTTCTTCAACAAAGGATACCATAGTAACAAGTCGATGATCTACAACCCGAAGACTGACGACAACGAAGAATACAAAGATGAAAATTAGGAAGAAAAGGTCAAGGATGAGGACTAGGATCTTCCTATGATTGGCCTGTACTGTGGCTGGATGGTCTACATTTTGTTTTGTTGTGTTGGCTCTGGCAGTGGATTTTTGTTTCCTGTGGGCTTATGGGTGATCTCCTGTGCGAAGTGTGGGTTCTTGGGGTAGTTAGGGTCCTAATAGGACATGTGTCTCTTTTTGTTAAGGGGTTTTTTGACTATGGTGGGTAGTATTATCTGGTTCTTTTGGCTTTTGGCTAGGCAGTAGTGTCAGGTTAGAGGACAAGGTTTCCTCAGTTTGGTTCATGGTGGGGTTCCTCAGCCAAGGGCTTATTTTTGTAAATCAGTTTTTGGTCAACCATTAAAACCCAGTTTAATGATAGACTTGATTTAACAAAAAAATAGTAAATTTGAGAGCTCTGAGAGGTATATAACAAAATTTGACCTGGGACACTACCGACAACTCAACCCATTCCACACATTTCACACTTATGGCTGACCAACCAGAGGCTTCTACCAATGGAGAAGTCGGTGCCTCCAAGGTAACTCGACAACCAAGACCTTTCTTGCAAATTATCAAATTAAAATTAAACGCATTAAGAAAATGGTAAATGAACCTCATTAAACTACTGATAACGAACCTCACCCTAGCTAGGTTTACCATAGGTTAGATTTGGGGGTGGGTTATTTTTTTATTTTTTTAGGGGTTTTTCTATGAACGGTAGGACCCAAAATGGGTTTCACTCCCTAGTCACGAGTGGTAGTCGCGGGCCCCAATTGGAAGATTAGGGGTCATGGATGTCAGCCATGGTGGGATTAAAAAACCAATGGTTGAATTTCTATCTGTTGGGTTGACCGTGGTTCCCACCCGCGGTACCCAAATTTCTCAAAAATATTTCAAATTATTCTATTTTTTATTTTTTGGGTAATTAATACCATTTATTGTTGTTTTGAAGCACTATTTTAATTTGTGATCATTTTTGTGCATTTTTTTACGTATTTAGGATATTTTTATGATTTGTTTGTCATTTTTTAGTTTTTTTTAATTGTTTTTAAGTTTTGACTAGATTTCTTTTATTCAGTCCCTAACGAACAAAGTGAGGGAGACCGATCTCCTTTGAAACCTTCACCGCACACTGACTGATGTGGAGCGGGGTTGGTTTACTATTGTGGGGTTCAAATTCATTTTAGATCTCCCCATTATCTGAGTGGACCAGGCGTACCTTACTGCATTGGCCCATTGCTAGGATGCGAGGACCAATACATTTCACCTACCCATGGGTGAAATGACTATCACCCTAGAGGAAGTGTACCGCATATTTCGGCTTCCCATTGATGGTGATCCCATCACTTCCTCTCTAAACTTTGTGAGGAATAACATGTTTGATGCTATCTTTGGGAAACAAAGCATGAAGGTACAAGATCGCATTGACCATGGAGGCATCCATATTCAGGAGTGGTATGAGGCCAAATTTTTCTCACAGAGGGAGGTAGTATTCATGCATCTCATCATTTAGATAGTCTTCCTGGACTCTTTAGGTGTGAGGTTCCCTTGGAACCTACTGGTTTGGACCAAATATGTCATGGTTACATTCACCCAATGGCCACTTATCTTGTCCTAGGGGAGCGCTCTCTTAGCGTAGCTCTACCATGAGCTATTTTAGATTACCCATCATAGCAAAGTGGGCATTGATTGCAGCCTCATTCTATAGATCTGGGACTGGTAGCATATCCTAATAGATCACCTCACCAACTTACCCCTACAGATCACTACCCTTGGAGATGATCGACATGGCTATGCTACCTATAGTCCTTGGGAGTAGGAGGGCTTCAGGAGTAGGTCTCATACAGGAGACCTAGATCATTATATCAGTTGCTTTGCATAGTTGTTCCTTGAGGATATCCAATGGTGATATTACATGGACTATCCACCTTTCATAGAGGTAGCTAGATACTTACATTGAGAATGCAAAGACAGATAAATCATTGACCACAAGGCCAATTGGCATGAGTATCACTACTTCTCTCATGTCTTGCGGTAGTTTGGGATTCGATAGGATGTCCCAAATATGACGACCATTTACAGGTGCCTGGTACAGAAGAGGGACCTGACCTAGCACTAGGTCACTCCATTAGGGGAGGATGATGATGACTTCCAGGAGTTAGGGCTAGCCGATGTGGTTACTACTCCAGTCTATGATGGCTGGTGGGTCAACTTCTAGTGGCACAGTGAGGGTCCACTAGGCTAGCTAGCAGTGATATTTGAAGCAGAGGGTGCAGAGGGTGTAGATGTGGATCCTCATGGTTGTAGGACCAACCAGAAGAAAGAGGGAGCATGGGACACAATAGAGGAGGGCCCGCAGGTAGAGGCGGAGGAGGAGGTCTTAGAGGAGGGTAAGGCAGCTTCGAACAGTGAGGTAGGGCAACTGAGAGCATAGATTGTCGACCTCCAGAGCCAGGTGGGGAGACTCCACATCTAGCTCCTACATAGGGATACCTCTATCACCACTCTAGAGGTGAAGCTAGCTCATGAGCAGAGGTAGTGGCATGAATATGAGGAGGAGAGGATAGCTCTCCAGGCATAGGTTACCACTACAGACACTTTGATCATGGAGCTCACTAGTGAGTGGGATCTGGCATAGGCATAACTGAGTGTAGTGACTACTGAGAGGGACTTGCTCAAGGTGGTAAGGGGAGATCCCTCATCCTTGTAGGTTATCATACCATATTTGGTAGTACCATCTACTTCAGCATGAGCATGGTTTGATCCTATGGTAGATATCAGGCGACTACATACCCTTGTGGAGGAGATAAATGACCGACATACAATGAGTGTAGCTTGCATCACCCAGTTGGAGGATTACATCAGGCTACTAGGTGGAGAGGTTCCATAGGATACCCACACTATAGGGACCCACAGGAGTAGGTCTAGGACCAGAGAGATAGGGCAATCATCCGCTAGCTCTAGCCATAGGATGCACAAGATTGAGAGGACTCATAGGTCTTCGAGCACTCATGGTGCCAGCTCATAGAGGACCCACAGGGATGGTAGAGGTGATGGAGGTGCCTCACAGGCTGGGGCGCAGGCCCTATGTAGTATAGATCTTTAGAGATGCTTATTGTACCATTTTTGAGTGTAAGGTCGAGGACCTACACGTATGTAGCCTACGGGCATTTTGATGTACCCCACTTATTATGTACATTTGACACATATATATTTATATGATATGACATTTCATCTCATTACATGTGTACTTTTATTTTTGTATTTTATGTTTTATGTTATGCATATGGATGCAATGCGTTATTGATTTGATGCTATATGATGTGATGTATGGATGACATGCACTAGATAGCTATGCGATAGATGATTAGATGTTATGAGTTATGTATGCAGATGTACTACTTATGATGGATGCATTATGAATGCCATATTTTGATGTTACATGCATGTATATATTTGCTTTACTTGTATGCATTTAGTTTATATTGCTATGACATAATTTATGCCATGTATGTACTGCATGTATTTCTTTGTTTCTTTGATAATGTGTTATGTAAAATGGACATGTATGCTTTAATCACTTAAAACATAATGTATGCAATATGAGTTTTAATCAATCTAATGGATGACACCACAGAATGTATAACAATCATGGATTGTAGTTGCTTTATCTCTTTGTGAAAGATAGTACACCCATATGTGAGATGCAATTATTTATTGTTTTCTGTTCATAAGATTTTGTAAATTAAAAGAATATGGATAACATAGTCAGTGGTCATCTAAACATCATTTCTGACATCCATCCGGTATCTAACATATATTACAAATAGTTCTAATAAACAAACTCTCATAAAAAAAATTGATGTTTTGATGATTGCATTGAAAATTGGTTGTTGCTATTTGGGAATTTTTGAGGTTTACCATGAGACTCAAACACCCTAGTTGACTGATCAAAAGTTGTATACTAACCATACTAGACTTCTAAAACATAAGGCTTTCGCTAGGATAGGCCCTAACTGTTCATTATCCCTGTGTGTGCAAATGAGTATATTAAGATAAGGCATAAGCATACCCCGATGTCAGGAGGGATTCTTTCATCCCATTGCTAAGATTGGGGGTCCACAAATGTTTATCCAATCCTAGGTTTAGATTTTAGTTGGACTAGACCACTAGGTGATACAGGACACCTGAGACTAGCTCTTCCACATTCAAACATTGGTCTGCACAAAAGTGAAGTGCTAATGTATCAGACATATCATCATGCGTAAGGTACAATAGTGTTGGAAATTCCAGGGATTCAAGTTCACTCCCTTATTTTCTTCAATTTTTTGGGATACTTGCTCGTATATAGTGATAAAAATCACTGTTTATTTTGTATATACTTTATTTTTTTCTTTTTTTCTTTTTTTTTTTATTTCTTTTCTTTCTTTTTCTTTTTTTCTTTCTTTCTTTTTCTTGAGCAAGGGATTTGATACTGATTTTTATTTTCTTTGTACAATTTTATCTTCATTTGACTTGACTTTTTGGGATTTACATTTGATAATTTGCTTTAGAAACTTCCTTTGGGGATTTTACTTTGGGGAACTATTTCTGGGATATCGATCTAGGATATCGATCTTATGATATCAATATGGGATATCAATATATGATATCGATCTAGGGTATCAATCTAGAGGATTGATCTGGGATATCACTCTGGGATATTGCTCATTTTAACGTAAGCAAGGGATTCTGGGTAGGGAATAAACTTGTCCTTTTGCCAATTGCCAACATTTCTCGTACCGTCCGCACAGAGGGATAAGAAAGAATAAATTTTTTGCCTCAGGATACCTGGTCCTGCTTCGTGGCTTTCATCTTCCCCTAGTCCTTATTAGGATTGTTTAATTTGTTGATTAGTGATAGAATTCTGATATGCTAAGGGCTATACTAACTAGACCTCAACTACAAAAGCAAAGCAATCTTTCTATCAACTCTTGAGAAGACCTCTAGGTATGGTTGAATGACCAGAAAACCCTAGTATATTCTTCATAGCAACAATTGGGGTTGTGTTGAAAAACACAATTACTCACAAGGGTGATAAATGGATGAAAAATATAGTGCATAGATGCATGATTGAAACACAAACGTGGTGTCATTTGTAATATTGTAAACACAATTCATTCTAATGCAAGCGCGATGGATGGATATGCCTAATGCAATGCAAAGGTGAAATGCATGTGGAAAATGAGATGCATGATGCAAAATGCAATGCAATGATGCAAATGAAATGCAAATGTTTTTTATTTTTGATATTTTTCCAAAATTTTTATGGATTTTAACATTTGGTTTGACCAAAGAGCTTACAGACGCCTTTGGAGCCTTTTTACTGGGATGACCAAAGGGCTTACAGGTGCCTTTGGAGCCTTTTAGGATTGACCAAGCGGTTTTGAGAAACCCTTGGAGCCTTTTGGGATTGACCAAGTGGTTTTTGAGAAACCCTTGGAGCCTTTTTGGGATTGACCAAGCGGTTTTGAGAAACCCTTGGAGCCTTTTTGGGATTGACCAAGCGGTTTTGAGAAACCCTTGGAGCCTTTTGGGATTGACCAAGCGGTTTTGAGAAACCCTTGGAGCCTTTTTAGGATTGACCAAGCAGTTTTGAGAAACCCTTGGAGCCTTTTTGGGATTGACCAAGCAATTTTTGAGAAACCCTTGGAGCCTTTTGGGATTGACCAAGCGGTTTTGAGAAACCCTTGGAGCCTTTTTGGGATTGACCAAGTGGTTTTGAGAAACCCTTGGAGCCTTTTGTGATTGACCAAAGGGCTTACAGATGCCTTTGGAGCCTTTTGGGGTTTAGGCATAAAACACTTTAAGATGAAGGATATTGAGAGGTTTAGGCTCTTCAACTCCTCCAAGCGATGTCAAGTGATATGTCCTAGGTCCAATCTTCTCTGAGATCATATAAGGACCTAACTAGTTAGCCACAAATTTATCTCACATTTTTGGTAGTAAATTTGAGTTATATTGGTTCTCTTTCAGCACAAGATCACCAACCTCAAAGTCTCTTAGATGGACTTTGCTATTGTAAGCTCATTTTAAGTGCTCTTGATAAACATGGAGGTGCTCGAGGGCATTCATGCGACGTTCATCAAGTAGCATCAATTGATCTAGGTGAGCTTGTCGTGCGGTGTCATCATCAATGAACTCTTTCAATGTGACGCATAATGTTGGAATTTCCAACTCTAAGGGCATAATGGCCTCAATGCCATATACCAATGAAAATGGAGTTGCCCCAATGGGTGTCCAAATACTAGTCCTGTAAGCCCATAAAGCAAGGGGCAGCTGGATGTACCAATATTTGTGGTGCTCTTGTACCATATTTTTCAAGATGGAGACCACTATCTTATTTGAAGCTTCAACTTGTCCGTTTGCTTATGGATAATATGGAGTTGCAAAACTATGTTTGATTCTATACTTAGACATCAAAGCTCTCACAGTTTTGTTCTTAAATGATGTTCCATTATCTGACACTATCTTGGATGGTATCCCAAAATGACTTATGATATTGGTGAGTATAAACTCAGCAATACGCACTCCAGTTGTCGTTGTTAAGGGAATGGCTTCCACCCACTTAGTAAAATACTCAGTAGCCATGATAATAAAAGTATGTCAACCCAATGACGGAGGAGAGATCTTACCAATGAGATCAAATCCCCACTGAGCAAATGGCCAAGCCGCTTGAATGGGTTGTAAGGCCTGTGATGGCAAGTGCGTAAGATTAGCATGATGTTGATATTTAATGCATTTCTTGACATACACATTGCAATCCTTCTCCATAGTGGGCCAATAATAACCCATGTGAAGGATGCTCTTGATGATAGCCATGCTGCTAAAATGGCCACCACACGTACCATCGTGAGCTTGCAAAATTTCCCAAGATGACTCTTGGGGCTCAAGACAATGAAGGAGAACTCCATCGTAGCTTCTACGGTACAGGATGTCTACTAACAAGACATACTTTATCACTTTCTGCTTAAATGTGCATTTTGTGGCACGCGATAATCCCTGAGGGATTACACCAAGTCTAAGGAAGTCATGTATCTATGACGTCCAGTTATGATAAGCTTCAGCTTCGACCGACAAGACAACATGTTCCCCCTGCGGTTCTACATTGGCAAATGCAGACTAGGAAACAACCTTATGGTGAATGGTAATACCACTCCCCGTCGGATCCTACGAGATCAAAGACCCCCAGGATGCTCTCTTGAGAAAGTCTCTGGCTCTGTAGAACCATTCATGATTTGGTTCTACATGAATCATGTTGATTGACTCTTTGTTATCCAATGCTTCACGTTGCACAACAGAGTGTGACAATATTTTTACATGGATGGTAGTGAAATCGACAGACGGATTCTAAGGGATTAGAGATCCCAAAGATGCCATTGTGTCTGCAAATCTATTGGATGAATGAGGGATTGCCTCGATGTCATACCATTCCAATCGAGCTAGATAAATGTCAACAAGATCCTTGTAAGCTTTCAATACCGGACATCGGCATTGAAATAATCCCTTAACTTGGTTCACAATGAGAAGGGAATCACCAAAGATATTTAACCTTTTTATCTTCATGGCGATAGCTATTTGGAGACCCAAAATTAGGGCTTCATATTCAACATTGTTATTAGTGCAAGGAAAGTCTAACTTGAATGACAAGGGCATTGGAGCTCCTTGTGGCATGAACAACACTATTCTTGCACCACCCCCTTGCTCACACTTCAAACCATCGAAGAACAAGGTCATATCAGCTTTGTTATCCGGTTCTTCAGGTTCGGGTGCTTCTGATAAGGTAAATACTGCATCATCAGGAAGCTCTATGGTGAGGGGCCTACTATTTTTGAGAGGCACCTCGGCCAGTTGATCTGCTATGACTTGTCCCTTAATGGACTTTTGGCTTATGAATTCTAGATCAAATTCTATCAGTAGCATGATCCACTTCATAGTACGTGTATTATGATATGTCTTGCTCATCATATACTACAAAGGATTTTGTTTGGATATAACATATGTCGTATGACTCAACATATAGTGTCGCAATTTCTTTGTAGCGAACACTACTACTAAACACAACTTTTCCACATATGCATATCCGAGCTCATAGCTCACCAAGGTTTGAGCTAATATAATATATGGCTTGCTCTTTGCTTTGCATATTCTTTTGGGCTAACATGGTTCCCAATGCAAAGTTGGTTGCCAATATATATAATAGAAATGGCACATCTGGCCTTGGTGGAGCTAGCACTGGTGGCGTCGCCAAGTATTGCTTAATTTTAGCAAAGGCTGCTCGACAGTCCTCGTCCCAATTGAATGGGACCCCTTGTGTAGCAGTCGATTCATGGGTCAACATTTATCCGATAATTGTGCGATAAATCACTTTATGGATGCTACTTTGCCCTGTAGGCTTCTTAACTCTTTGATGTTCATGGGGGGACGCATTTCTAGAATAGCCTTGACCTTTGTTGGGTCAACTTCGATGCCTCATTTTGAAATGATGAACCCTAAGAGCTTTCCTGAAGTTACGCCAAATACACACTTCTTAGGATTCAACCTGACATTATGCTCTATCAGGCGATCGAAGACCTTCCTCAAGACCTCCGCATGCTCAGAATGCAATAATGACTTTGCCAACAAGTCATCAATGTAATCTTCTAGGATCTTATGCATATAGTCATGAAAAATATATGTCATAGCCCATTGATATGTGGCACTAGCATTCTTAAGGCTGAATGGCATAACTTTATAGCAAAATGTCCCCCATGGCATTATAAACATGGTTTTATGTTGGTCTTCGGGCTTAATCCAAATTTGATTGTAACCAAAAAAATCGTCCATTAAGGAGAGCATTTCATGACCTATAGTTGCATCTACAAGAGCATCGATATTCGACAACAAAAATGAATCCTTTGGTGTTGCCTTATTCAGGTCTCTAAAATCCATACAAATACGGATCCTTCCATCAAGTTTTCCTATAGGCACCATATTGGATACCCATTTTGGATAGTCGATGGAGATGACAAACTCTACGTCCAACAACTTTTGCAACTCATCCTTAACCATTAAGGCTACTGTTGGATGCATCTTCCTAAGTTTTTTCTTTATTGGCTTCTTTGATAGATCTAGCGAAAGGTTATGAGTAACCAATTTTGGATCTAGACCCGACATATCTTTGTAAGTCCAAGCAAAGAGATCAGGTCTCTCTCTCAGTAGAGGGATGAGGTTGGCATGCTCATCAGGAGTCAAAGTCTCCCCAAATTTGACCTTCCTTGGATTGGTGGGATCATTACTGATATCCACTTCGAAGGTTTCCTCTACTGACATATGGGATCCCTCCTCAAGCTGATGAGGCGTAGGGATCAAGTGGATGTCATATGCTGGGTTTATAGGTTCCTCATTGGAAGCATCCTCAACATGATAGACATCATGTGCATAGCCTGGTGCAAAATGGAAAGGTTGCAGCATTTCTTCATTAGGGAAGAAATATTTAGGCTCTAGTGGTGAATCAACGTGATCCCAATCAATAGCATCTACATTTAGAGGCAACAGTTTGGATGGATCAACTGGATTATGGAGTGGAGTGGTCAAATCAATGGAGATCATGTTGATGAAATGGATCATGTCTCCAGGACCACATGCAAGTGACTCATTATTAACAAAAATTCCATCCCCGAGATGTGGTTTTGGGGGTATGGGGATCTCTGGATCCGGTCCATGAACAGACTTTCGGATGGGATCATTGGGCTCAAGGAGCTCCATATATGTCGGCGGATCGGGAAACACCATATGATAAATCACATTAAGATTCGGTGGTCTCCCCCTAAGGCAAGGATGGAGATTGATCTCTCTACGCATATCCTCGGTAGTATAAGGTGCATTATGATAGCATAAGTAGGGAGGTCCTAAGTAGGCTCTCTCTGTCTCATCTTCTTCATCACTATCATAATACATGCCTTCACCACTACCCACTAGAATCGAGTGATGCTCTGAATAAGGCCTCATGTAGGCTATCTCTTGATAGTCATCATCATTATCGAGAGGCTCTTCACTCATGTTCATTGATTCTAGTGGTAAAAGGTGATGCAAGAGTGTGGGACCCAAATAGGCCAACTCGATTTCATCCTCTGATTGCTCATTGTTTGAGGATAACTCAACATCATCTATTCCAGAATCGTAGTCTGGTCCATCACTTTCGATGATGGATACTGCATGAACGTCCTCAGAAGCAACTTCTGATTCGGTACTCATATCTGTGTCTAGATTCTGGAAATGCATACCAATATCGTCGGTAGCTCCACGACTTTGATTATCCAAGTTAGCTCTTGGAATGGGTTTTGGGCCGATCTCCACCAAGATGTTCGTGTGATATCTCTCGGGTGGATCTATAGTGACATAAGTCACTAGCCGGTTATCCCTCTAAAACGTAGAAGGATTAGGGTGATACGGATTGAAGTCAACTTCACCCCCTAGACTGAGGTACAGGCAGTCTAAAGATGCCACAAGGAGTTCAGCCTGTCCTCCGCTATAGAATCCCAACCCAAACCTATCAGTAGGTAACTGATATTGTGGTTCTATAGGCTTCTTACCCCCCCTACTCGAATAGTCCGAGACCGTAACCATGCCAATGGTAACACTCAAAGTATCACATGGCATAGTCCTAGGTTAGAAATATAATGAACATTCACGATGAATGGTTCATCATCATCCTCATCCATGGGCGTGGAAGATACAAACTGGTCTAGCCCTCCATAGATGAAGTTGGTTTGGTTGGGTGGTACCCCCAATGGTTCCACCATCCCTATGGGAAGGTGATGGGCTCACGGTCGGCCCATGTCCTGTGTAGTCTCGATAATTGGTGTGAACATCACATTCTGCATAATGTATTCCCCTAATCTAGGATTAACCAAATGGATGGTCACCTATGGTGCAGATGACCCTGCTGAAGATGCAGGTGAAGTAGGCTGAGGTGCCTCTTCGACTCCTCCTTGAACTTCCTCTACTTCCATGGGAGTAGGGGCTTCAACGATGACTGGCTTGGGTGTTTGCTTTATCTTCTTTTTACCCACTTTTTCTTTTAACTTCCTATCATCTCGCTGTATCGCATATGCAATCGGTCTAATAGAAGTAGTTGTCGTGTGCTCCGATCTTTGAGATATGGATATTGTAGGTCTAGCACACACTTCTTTGATTTTACCTCCTGGTTCTTTGATTGGTGATGCTGGTCGCACATCCAGGTGCATTGAGGGAAGCACAAATTCCCCTAAAAAATCTACTAGATTCATGTATTTAAAGGGTTCTTCATCCGAAGGCACCACGTGAACCTATCCCTCATGAATGTATTTGATACACTGATGTAAAATAGAAGGGACACAATGCATTTCTCTGATCCAAGGTCTCCCTAGAAGTATATTATATTGCATAGCACCTTCGATTATGTGACACATCATCGAGATGGTCTTCAGCCCTACCTGGATAGGTAAAACTATAGTACCGATCGTCGAGCATAATGCATCATTGAAAGCTCTCAACGTGAAGGTAGAAGGGATGATATGCATCTTGGGTAACTTCAGGTGAGTTAACACCTTGGTAGTTATGATATTGATTGATGACCCCATGTCAATAAAGACCCGCTTGAATGGTTTGTGATTCACACACACGATGATATGCAATGATGGGTCTACTATAACAACGAAAACCATCTTGACTTCATGGTCATGAAATTGAATGACCGATTCTTGACATTGTTGCACGTGCCCCACAAAGTGTGTAAATACTTTGGGATCCTGAGGCTACACTTATATGGACCTTAATATGTCCATGAGTGTCTCCCTATGCTTAGGAGACTACTAAATTAGCTCATAAATCGACAACTTCACTAGAGTTATCTATAGGTTTTGGACCAACCTACTCCTGATGGTCACCACCGGTCTAGTTGGTGGGCTGGGCACATGTTGGGCTGGCCTTGGAGGAGGCACAACTTGGACTCTAATAGGCATTGGAGGTTGATTCGATCATTCATACCTCATGTTTCTTGTGACAATGTTGACCATTCTAATGAACCCTTGGGTTGGTGGTTCGATGCGAACTTGGTTGACTTGGCCAACATTATTCTTTGGCACCTCATGATTTGGTAGAGGATTTTTGTAAATCCCCATATTTTGATTGTCAAGTGCTTGTGGGTTATCGACAAGAAGCGTACCTCTCTCGATCATATTTTGCACAAGATGTTTGAAAGACCAACATACCTCGATGTCATGGCCTTTTGATCGATGAAAGATGCAATAATGATCATCCTTGTAGCCCTTAGGCTTGGGCTGATTTGGGTCCATTAACTTGACCTCGAGTAAGTTTATAGCCTTCGCCTCGCATAACTGATGAAAAATTAAAGCCAAGGACTCCGATAACTATGTGAATATGTGAGGTGGGCATTGTTCTTTATTTTTACCCTTATAATTGTTGTTGCACTGCTCATATTGCGTAGGAGGAGGTTGGGCCTGATAGTTTCATTGTTGTTGCCCCTTATCCCCTTTCTGAAGGTTCAACACCACCTGATTAACATGGGCTGGCTTGGCTTGATGTCTCTCAGTGCTTTTCTTGTGTCCCTCCTTATTCCTGAGCTTCAAGTTACCCTCTTGTAACTTGATGTCCTCTATCACCTTGGCTTGCACCAAAGCCTCTTCGAATGTCTAGTATTGCTGCAACTATAGCAATAATAAAATGTGTTTGGCACAACTCTTCGTGAACATTCATGTTAATTCAGAGGATGGGATGGAGAATGGTAGCTTTGCCATCATTTTCCTCCATCATTTTCCATAATCCATTACTGGCTCATCGTCATGTTGCGTTAGAGCAACCAGGTTGGATAAGTTTACCTTCTTCTTGATGCTGAAGGAGAAGCGTTCAAGAAATGCATCAGCTAGTTGTTTGAAACTAGTAATGTTGTGCCTCTTTAATTGGTTGAACCACTCTCGAGCTGGGCCTGAGAGGGTCATAATGAAGGTGCACAGGAGCAAAGCATCATTGCTCTCAATTTGAAAGCACATATCTAGAAAACTAGTCACGTGCTCCTATGCGTCTTCCTCTCCTTGAAACTTTTCCAGTCTAGGCATCTTGAAATGCTCAGGATATGTTGGAATAGGCACTGACGTGCATAGAGGTTCATTGTGAATTTTGTTCAAGGTAGGCTTTTGATAAGCCATTCCTTGCTTCTCTATGGCTTGGACCTTCTCTACTAAGGTCTTGTAGGCTTACGAGGAAAGAAACTCCTCCTCTCGATATTGCCTTGGAGGCACCCTCGAAGGTAGATTCTTCCTCGATCGAGGTGGGGGACTAGGCTCGCCCTCCTCCTCGAATTGGGATATTTTAGGATATTCTTGTTCTAATTCCTCTCCCACTTCATTCTCATACTTCCTATGCTCATGTTTTTTGGATGCTGGATGTTGATCTCTATGTTGAGTCGTATGGTGAGTATGTGTGTCGATGTTCTCAAGGTGTAACTCGGGTTGTGAAGCCACTCGTCTATCGACACGCTCTCCTGATCTCACTGTGAGGAGGTAAACCGGTGCTAGCCAATCGATCCTCTCTCTCTACATGCTCCTTCTAGTCGAGGATGCATTGTTCACGCATACGTTGTTCATATAATTTATGTCTTATGAACCTCTGCCTCTGAGTATTCTTGTTTTTGAGGTACTCTTTCTCTACGTGAACATCCTCCAATTGATCTTGGAGAATCTGTCGTCTCTTCTCTGACATCAGTCTATGAGCTCTATCAACATGATTGGCCATATGAGGCCTCTGAGGAGTGTGCTCTATCTGAGTGACTTTATGGGTATGTCCTCCAATGGATTGATTTACCACACTCTTGCCTCGGTCTGTAAATATGACATTCATGTCAGGTTATCTCCTATACTCAGTGCTTGCATGTGATGTAGGAGCACGCATATCTCAAGAAAATTTGGAGCACTCTCCATGTTCTTTGGTGGTCCTAATGGTGCTTGCACTACACTCACTCATCGTTTAGGAGGGTGCAGGCATAGGCTTATATCCTAGATGCCCTAGGACTCTGTCTAGACCATCCAACTATTTGCTATGCCATGGCTCATGAGGCGGCATACCATTTATTCCCACTTTGGATATGTCTATGGTGAACTTAGAAGGTTCACCCCTATAGGGAGTTTGTGCAGGCCTGTGCTCGAAAGCAGCCCTCTCAGTTTACCCCTGAATGGGTGGATATCAAACATATCTAGAATTTGATGGTGGAGGTCATGAACCTCCCTTAGATACAGGTCGAAGGGGTACCAATATGGATCCCTCGATGACATATTCTTTAGCTAAACCCATGGATGCCCATGGAATGCGGTCATGGTATATGCTACCATGTGTGGAACCCCCATGCTAGGACGTTCCATGCTCTGATATGTGTCTAGAGGGATGTCTAGTACTTCCTCTAATCGGGGTATTCTCAATGGAATCCCCTCGTGTGGAATTATCCCCTCTAATGCTCGTTGAACGATGTCTAGGAGGATTAAGTGATTGAGGGCGTTCCACATCATGTTGTGCGCTAGGTGGAGCTTGGGCTTCGATCTCGGGTCTATGCCCGGATCGACCTCTCCATGTTTGCACCATTATGTATCCTATGTCTAGATTTAACTTTTATTAGCATGCAAAGAATACAATGATGATTATCTTCTTTTATAGTTTTGAAATGAGCCCTAAACTGTTTGATGTGTTTTCAATTTGTTGTATCAGTAAAGTAACTCTTGTCGTGTTTTGCAATACGTTGATGATTTTCTCAATTGTTTAATGGCTTTCACCTGTATGCTCACAACTCGACAACCTGGCAATGAACTCCAGGCCACGTAATCCCCCCAAAATGTGGTAATGAAGTCCACACCCAGGAAGGGAGCATAGGTCCTCCCAAATCCTCACCCAATCTCACCTAGTCAGCGTTATACCCTTCGAAGAGAAGTACATGCAAATTTTTTGGGCTACGAATGGTTCTTGGATCCGGTATTGGTCTAGTAACAAGAAGGTACGAGGGAGTTGGGCCAATGGATGGAAATCACCTCCACCATCGTTGAAACCCTACTAGTGGTTGGATGTGACTCCCAACTCACTAGCATTTATTGTGAAATGTGGTGTGTGTGGTTCTTTTTAATTTACATAAAGGAAATATGCATAATACAACATTAACATGATCATTTCCTACATGATATGCAACCAAGAATGTTTGATATTCAGAGATATATGCACACTATGCTACGTGATGTTCAGAGAATGCAACTAGTATGAGTAATTGGCCACTGATTGGGCCTTATGCAAGCAAACTCTAACATTCAAATGGCCTAGACCACTGGAGACTAGGGCGGGCTACACTCAGAGACCCGATGTTCCTAGCAACGACTAGTAGAAGCATCAAATAAAAATCCCAAGGACCTAATTCATTTTATTATTCTTTTTATCCTTGTCCTAGCTAGATTTTATTTTTGATGTTCTAGAAAAATACAGAGATAGAAAATAGACATAGAGGGTGTCAGAAGGGCCTACCTCAAGTCCTCATCTGATTTAGATTTTTACTCCTACTTTGTGGTTGGTCTATTTTTGACCGTGGCTCTGATGCACGACTATGACTATTTCCCGTGCTTGTCAACCATGGGCCAAATTTTTGACCATGGTTGTCAACCGCGGTGAGTACCTACCATAAAAACATAGACTAGAGTTAGTAAATCATGGCAAAAAATATGGAGTTCCACCATGATCACCTTCTGTACCCACCAAAAAGGCTCTTGCTATCTAGTTTATCTATTGCAATTCACAAAATAAGCACAAATGGGAAAACATAAGTTGACAACAAGAAATGAAACAAATATAAAGAATTCCTTTATTAATCTCAATGAAGCCAAGTTATAGATTCATCCCTCTTAGGGATACCCATTTGATACATCAATTACAATAGAGTTTCAAATCCCTCTCAAGGGTAGATGCAATCAAAATGCCTTTCAAGGTGACACGAACTACTCTAGGGTGTCGATGACCCTCTTCTCCATGATTAGAGGCATTTGCTACCTTGCATCCCAAAACCCTGTTAGTCCTGCATGCAATAAACAACAAGAAACATTAAAATCAAAGGAGGCCTCTCTTGATGAGGCTTTAAAAGGGTGCTTGTATGAAAGATAACATGATAATCAAGAAATCAAGAAAGTGATTCTATGCATGTAAATTGATCTAAAACATGATAATCTACCATTAGAAACATGAAAGAAACTAAGATGAATCTATCTAAGCTCCTAATTAACCAATTGAAGACATGGAAGCATGAAAAATATTCATTATGCCTACACTACAACAATGAAGGGAAATTGCAATTAATTCCTAATATGTCGGTCAAATATCTCTAAAATACTGAATTAAACCTGAAGCATGATTAATAGAACCTAGCTAAATAAACTACAAAGTAAAGAACAAGGAAATTAGGTGTCACCTGCTGACCATGGGTCCTTCAAGCGGTGGGCACTGTTCATCATGGCTAACAGCCATAGTGGAGATTGAAGTAAGTTTACCCTCCAAATCAAGGCCAATTCTCTGATTCTCCTTGTCAAATTGATGGTCAAGGGTCGCCTCTATGTCCTCTAATAGATTTGGTGGTTGAATTGCTTAGTGAGTGCATGGATTGCATGAATTAGCATTTCTTGGCTCTCCTATCCTCCTAGGATCTCCATGGCAATGTGATCTCCAATTGGGTAGCAAAAGGGTTCCTATCAATGCATGTGAATGAGTATGCAATTCGACAGGGCTTCGCTTCTCAATTGATTATATTTCTCTCTTTTCCCCAATTCAGAGGGGGATTATATAGCAATTTCCAAGGGGCTAGGGGTAGCTTCCTCATGAAGCTAAGATCAATATTGGGTAGTTGAGCTTGTTGGATGGAAGGATCCAGAACCTTCCTCACTCAAACCGCTCCAATCTACAACCAATTGGCCGTTGCAAGTCGATTTTGGGTTGGATGAAGGCTAACTAATTTTGAGTCCTGACCATGGCTGATAGGCACGATCAGCACTACTAACCATGGGTGTCAGTAGTGGCTAGCACTGACTAGGCAAAGATGCCCAAATGAGTGGTAAAAACCACTGCTATACCTTGGATTTGTCCAAAGGTCTTCCATATGGTCTTCTAGCATGTCCCATATGAGTAGTCGCCTCAGCATGACGCATTTTAGGTGTCTACAGAAGCAAAAGACTAAATAACTCATTCCCGTGGAGTGGTCTAGCCAAATGGCCTTATTGGGAAGTGAAGTATAGAACTTTCAAAGCATCCATGAATTTTTGGAGTTCAATCTTGATTCTTTGTTAATTTTGTCAAATTTGACTTGTTTTTGGTGGGTTTTAGGTGCTTTTTGTAATATTTTTTTAGTTTTTTTTGTGTTTTTTTTTGGTTTTTAATTGTTTTTGTTTTTGATGAGATTTCATAGAAGAAATAAAATGAATACCTCATTCCCATGGAGCAGTCTAGCTGCAATGGTCTTCTTGGGGATTGAAGCGAAGATATTTTAATTTGACTATGAATAATTTGGTTCAAGTAGTCTTATGGTAATTTATTCATCTTACCAGATTCTATGGAGTGCAAGTCGCTGTAATAACCAAGTGTATAGGGAATAATTGGGTACGACGTGCACTTGATATTTGCTTTATCTATTTTTTTATTGATTTTGGGGGAGTGAGGTCTAAGGACCCATGTGATTGTAGCCTATCGGCAGTTTTTGGATTATGATGTATATTTTTACCCCATATATATGTATATATATAAGTTTTATGTTGTCATCATGTGTTTATTTACTACTTTATTATATGCATGCAATGCTTATGTTTGCTTTATTGATGCTTTGATGGATGCCTAACATGTATGCATGTATTGTAATATGATGTGATTTGATGATATGTATATATGTATATGCATGATGAAATGAAATGGATGATTTATTAATTTTTATGATGGATTATGATTATTAGTTGATGCAGTAGATGCTAGCACCATAGAATATACAAAATTTATCTCATCATTTTAGCATTATCATGACACTATGTAATGGTTTGTGTAAATGTAACGTAACAAACGTGTGATAGCATAGTATGAAATGAAATGCATAATATGATGGTATATTATGTGATTGGAATTTTTAGGAGACTCAAACACTCTAGTTACCTAATCAAAAGTTGTATAGTAACCATACAATATTTTTTGGTAAAGTATGAATATGCTAAGATAACCAAGATATTCAATATCCTTGTGTGTGCATGTGAATTCATTACTATGATAATGCATAAAGTTACCCTAGTACCAAACAAGATTTATGCAGTCCATTTGTACTAGATATCACCCTACAAGTATCATTATCCTAAGTTTTGTACACAATTAGATTAGACCACTAGGCAATATAGACTACCAAAATATAGCTCATATGCATGCAAACATTGGTCTATTACAAAAGTAAGTTGCTTATGTGATAGAAATATCATCATGCGTAAGGATACCGCCATTGCTAGGTGATATTGATGCCACTCAACTTGTAATGAGGATCATCTTATGGTTATCCAATGCTAAGAATTCTAGGGATTCAAGTTCAATACTCCTATATTTTATTTTATCTTTGAATTGTGTTAGGGAGTTGCTCATTTTTGTTATGGTGAGCAATGAATTTTGGTAGTGGTGAGAACCATTGTCTATTTTACTTTTTTCTAATGATGAAAATCACTTTTTATTTTGAATATTGCTAAGTGATAACAATAATTTTTTATTTTTCATTTTGGATAATTACCCCAATTTGGTGTGAAGCAAGGAATTTTGATTGTTTTGGGTAAGGAGGAACTTGTTATTTTTTTAATTCTCATCATCCTTTAACCATTCACACAGGGGGATGAGCGAGATAAATTTTTTTGCTTAGGGTAACATGGACCACTTTGTAGGTTTCATATTTCCTTATGCTAAACTTGGATATATTAATGTGAAAATGTGCTGGGAATTTGATGTATACAAGGTACAATCTAAAAAGGATTATACCTTCTAAAAATCATGATAGCTTTCTACAAAATATGAAAAGAAAACTAGAGATGGTTGAGTGATCAAAAACCCTAAATACACCTTATAAATAATGGCTAAGTAAAGGGAAATAGAAACACAATATGGAATGTGAATGGAAATGATAAATACAATGTAAATAGGTGGTAAAATTGACTTTTGACAACCTTGATTTTGTGACATATGTCTAGTATATAGACTTGATGCTAGACATGTATGATCAACTACTAATAATATATAATGCAATGATTAGGATACCTAATGTAAGTGATGTTGTAATGCAATGATATGAGATTTAATGTAATGTAATATTTTTGTGTTTTTGATGTTTTAATGATGTTTTTGGATTTTTGATATATATATGTATATACAATTTGACCAATGGGCTTAGTGAATGCCATTTGGAATTTTGGGTGACCAAAGGGCTTATAGATTCCTTTGGAGCATTTTAGGGTGACCTAGGCAGTCGTAGACCTTTTATAAGAATTTTAGGGTGACCTAGACGATCGTAGACTTCCTAGGAGCATTTTAGGATGACCTAGATGGTCGTAGATCACCTAGGAGAATTTTAGGGTGATCTAGATGATCGTAGACTGCATAGGGGTATTTTAGGATTACCCATATGATCGTAGACTACTTAGGGGTATTATAGGATTACCTACATGATTGTAGACCACCTAGGAGAATTTTAGGGTGACCTAGATGGTTGTAGACCACCTAGAAGCATTTTAGGGTAAACTAGAATGTTGTAGACCACCTAGGGGTATTTGAGGTTGACCTAGATGGTCGTAGACCATCTAGGGTATTTGAGGTTGATCTATATAGTCGTAGACTACCTAGGGGTTTTTTAGGATGACCTAGATGGTCATAGATTATCTAGGTGTATTTTAGGATGACCTAGATGGTCGTAGACCATATAAGGGTGTTTTAAGGTGACTTATATTGTTGTAGACCACATAGGAGTATTTTATGCTGACCTAGATAGTTTTAGATTTCCTAGGGGTTTTTTAGGATGACCTAGACAGTTGTAGACCACTTAGGAGCATTTTAGGATGACCTAGATGGTTGTAGACCTCCTAGGAGAATTTTAGGGTGACCTAGCTGGTCGTAGACCACCTAAGAGCATTTTAGGGTGACCTAGATGGTCATAGAGTGCCTAGGGGTGTTTTAGGGTTACCTAGATGGTCGTAGATCATATAGAGGTGTTTGAGGGTGACCTAGAAAGTTGTAGACTACCTAGAAGCATTTTAGAATTATCTATATGGGCATAGACTACCTATGAGTATTTTAGAGTGATCTATACGATCGTAGATCACGTAGGAGCATTTAGGGTGATCTAGATGATCGTAGACCACCTAGGGGTATTTGAGGTTGACCTAGATAGTATTAGACTACCTAAGGGTATTTTAGGTTGACCTAGAAGGTCATAGACTACCTAGGGATATTTAAGGTTGACCTAGATGATCATAGACTACCTAGGAGTGTTTTAGGGTGACCTAGATGGTCATAGACCACCTAGGGGTATTTTACGTTGGCCTAGATGGTCGTAGACTACCTAGGGGTGTTTTATGGTTACCTAGATGGTCGTAGACCACCTAGGAGCATTTGGGGTGACCTAGATGGTCTTAGACCACATAGGGGTATTTTAGGGTGATCTAGATGATCGTAGACCACCTAGGGGTATTTTAGGTTGACTTATATAGTCATAGACTACCTAGGGGTATTTTAGGTTGACCTAGATAGTCGTAGACTACCTAGCAGTATTTTAGGGTGACCTAGATGGTCGTAGACTGCCTAAGGACTTTTGGGATTGACCTAGATGGTTGTAGACCACCTAGGGATATTTTAGGTTGACCTAAATGATCATAGACCATCTAGGGATGTTTGAGGTTGACCTAAATATTTATAGATTGGCTATGGATGTTTGAGGTTGACATATATGGTCATAGACCACTTATGGGTATTTTAGGATAACCTAGATAGTCGTAGACTGCCTAGGGGTATTTTAGGTTGACCTAGATGATCGTAGATCACCTAGGGGTGATTGAGGTTGACCTAGATGGTATTATACATCCTAGGAATATTTTAGGATGACCTAGATGGTTGTAGACCACCTAGGGGTATTTTAGTGTGACCTAGATGGTTTTAGATCACCTAGGGGTACTTTAGGGTGACCTAGATGATCATATATCACCTAGGAGCATTTTAGGTAGGGCATGGTGCTCTAAGTGTAGAAAGGTCACAGGTTACTGATATTCAAGGGTTCAAACTCTTCACTTCCTTCAATGGATGCTAAGTGATAAGTTCTTGGTCCAATCTAACTAGTAATGATATATGGAACTAACTAGTTTGTCGTGAATTTATCCTGTAGATGGGGTGGCAAATTTGAGTTTTGTTGGTTCTATTTTAGAACTAAATAACCAACCTAAAAGTCTCTAGGGTGGACTTTCATGTTGTAAGCTCTCTTAAGGCACTCTTGATAAACATGTAGATGCTCAAGAGCATTCACACATTATTCATAAAGAAAATTTAGTTGGTCTAGATGAGATTTTTGCATAGTATCATCGATGAACTCCTACAAAGAGATGTGCAATGATGGGATTTATAGCTCTAAAGGTATAATAGCCTTAGTACCATACACTAGTGAAAATGGAGTTGCCTCAATGGGAGTTTGAATACTAGTGCAATAGGCCCAAAGGGCAAGAGGTAATTGATTATGCCAATATTTATAATTTTTCTTAATGATTTTTTTTAAGATTGCAACTACTATTTTATTAGATGCCTCTGCTTGCCCATTAGCTTTTGGATAATAGGGCCTAGAAAATATGTGTTGTATATTATATTTTGTTGTTAGAGCATGCACATATTTATTCTTAAAGGGTGTCCCATTATCTAAAATTATCTTGGATGGAATACCAAAATGACAAATGATGTTATGTAATATGAACTCCGTGATGCAAGGTCTAGTCATAGTGGTAAGGGGAATTTCTTCCACCCATTTTGTAAAGTACTCAGTAGCTATAATGATAAACGTGTGATGACCTAAGGAGGCAGGTGAGATTTTCCCAATTAAATCAAACCCCCATTGTGAAAATGGCCAAACCGATTGAATCGGTTGTAAGGCCTATGAAGGTACATGTGTCAAATTTATATGATGTTGACACTTTATGCACTTCTTGACATAAGCATAGCAATCTTGCTCTAAAGTTGGAAAATAATAGCCCATGCAAAGAATACACTTTGCGATGGCCATGCTGCTAAAATGACCACCACATGTACCATCGTGTGCTTGGGAAATGGCCCAAGCTGACTCTTGAGAGTCTAAGAAACGAAGGAGGATACCCTCATAGATTTTATGATACATTATATCTCCAAGTAAGACATACTTTGCTACCTTTTTCTTAAATGCTCATTTTACGGCATGCGAAAATCCAGAAGGAATACTTCCAAGTTTTAAATAATATTTTATTTGGGTGGCCCAATCTTGTTTTATAGAAGCCTTTTGACGTTCATCTCTTGCAAATTATGATTGATAGAGAACTTGTAGATATAGCATTGTGCTAGTATAAAAAGGATTTTGAGGGAAAAGAGTCCCTCAAGTGGCATTATTCAAATAATTGTGAATTTTAGAGAACCTTTCATGTGAAGGTTCAATTTGAATCATGTGGACTTCAGGCATGGAGTTAAGCTCATCACGCTTCATCATAGATTGCGATAGTATTTTGACTTGAATAGTTGTGATATCATAATATGGGTTCTATAGGATTAAAGACCCTAAGGAGGCCATTGTATTCGCAAAATGGTTAGATGAACGAGGGAGTGCCTCAATATCATACCATTCAAACTTTACCAAAAATTTATCCACTAGGGCTTTGTAGGCTTGCAAGACTGGGCACCTACACTGGAATATTCCTTTGACCTGATTAACTATGAGCAAGGAATCACCAAAAATGTTAAGCTTTGTTATTTTCATGGTGATTATCGTTTGAAGGCCTATGAGAAGGGCTTCATACTCAACATTATTATTGGTACATTGGAAATCGAGTTTAAACGAAAGGGGTATTGGATCCCCTTGTAGTGTGAAAAACATGATTTCATGCCACCCCCTTGCTCGCACTTAGAGCCATCAAAAAATAGAGTTATGTCAGCCTAGGACTCAAGCTCTTCAAGATCAGGTGATTCTGAGACGTGAAAAACTCCATCATAGAAAAGCTCTATAGTGAGAGGCTGGTCATCCTAGAGAGGAGCCTATGCTAGTTGATCGGCTATGACCTGAACCTTAATTGATTTTTTCCAATAAAATCTAGGTCAAATTCTATCAACAACATGATCCATTTCATCATGCGACTACTATGGTAAGTTTGACTCATCATGTAACGCAATGGATTCTCTTTTGATACTACATACGTGGTATGGTTGAGCATGCAATGGCATATATTCTTAGTGGTGAAGACCACTGCTAAGCATAGCTTCTCAATGTATGCATATTTTATTTCATAGTTGACCAGGATGCGACTAATATAATATGTAGCCTATTATTTATGCAATTCATTCTTTTGGGCCAACATGGTGCCCAATGCAAGCTCAGTAGCTGAGATGTAAAGATAGAATGACACTCCTGGTCATGGAGGAGCCAATACTAACAATGAAGCCAGATATTGTTTGATCTCATCAAAGGTATATTGGCACTATTCATCCTTCCAATGAAATGCAACCCCCTTGTGCAATAACTTGTTCATAGGTCGACACTTATCCAATAATTGTGCTATGAAGCACTTTATGGATGTGACCTTTCCTTGCAAGCTATGTAGGTTCTTGATAGTTGTGGGTGGAGGCATTTCTAGGATTACCTTGAATTTATTTGGGTCTACTTCTATGCCTCACACAGAGACTATGAATCCCAAGATTTTACCAGATGTGACACTGAATACACACTTCTTGGGATTTAGCCTAACATTATGCTCAATGAGGTGATCTAAAACCTTGTGCAATACATTGATATGCTCATGGCGTAATAGATATTTGGCCAGTAAGTCATCCATGTAATATTCCAAAATTTTATGCATGTAGTCATGGAATATATATGTCATGGCTCGTTGGTAGGTGGCGCCAATATTTTTGAGGCCAAAAGGTATGACCTTGTAACAAAATGTCCCCCAAGGCATTGTGAACGCCATTTTGATCTGGTCTTCTAGATTAATACAAATTTGATTGTATCTAGAGAAACCATCCATAAGGGATAACATTTTGTGTCCTGCTATGGCATATACCAATGCATCAATTTTTGGCAAAGGAAACTCATCCTTAGGACTCGCTTTATTGAGATCTCTAAAATCAGTGCAAATGTGAATCCTCCCATCGGGTTTCTTGATAGGTACCATGTTTGAAACCCATGGTGGATAATCTACTGATATAATAAAGTTGGTGTCCAATAGTTTTTGCAATTCATATTTGACCATTAAGGCAACTATTGGATGCATCTTATATAACTTTTACTTAACTGGTTTGACATTTGGGTCCAGTGTAAGATTATGCATGACTAAATTAGGATCTAGTCTTGGCATATCTTTATAAGACCAAGCAAAATATTCTATCTTCTCTGTTAACAAATTTGTATAATTAGCTTGTTCATCAGGGGATAGACCTTCCCCTAATTTGATGTTATGGGGATTATTAGGATCTATGTCGATATCCCTATCAACTATTGGCTCAATTGACATGTGTGATCCATCTTCCAACTGATGTGGAATAGGGATCAAGTGAATGTCATCAAATGGGTTTACACCTTCAATTGGTATTTCTTGCTCAACCTCATCTTGAAAGACATTTTGAGTAGTCCTTGGAGAAAAATGAAATGGTTGTAACATTTCCTCATAAGGCCAATACTCTGATGGATATGGGGGAGAATCTCCTTGATCAAATTCAATTGCCTCAAGGTCAAGGTGCAATGGCTTTGATGGGTTATTTGGATCTCTCAATGGTGTATTAAGATCTATGGAAATCATGTTGATGGATACATGATCTCCCTTGGATGGGTGAGTTAATATAGATATCTAAGGTTGTCTCTTAACTCATGAAGGGGTGGTTATGGTGGAGGTGGAATGACCGATGGTGGTCGATGTGGAAGGTAATGATCTTGCTCTTCAAGTGGTAAAATATATCACCAAATAGGATGTTGTACTAGGAACATGCAAATATAGAACTCTTCTTCATAGTAAAAAGGGACAACTCACTCATATTCCTCATCTAAAATTGGGTAATTTATGGGAGCTATGCCATAGTCCGATTCATCATCTATTGTCCATTCGTGAGGAGGACCTTGATCCTCTTCCTCACTATCAGATTGAAGGGTGTGCAAACTCTCTCCCACTTCATGAGGTTGAGTGACATCGTTGGATAACCCTTGATCTATCATGTTTATGGGAAAATAATCTCCCAATGAGTGGATATGATTTGGATTGGCATAGGGATCATATGCAAGCTCATCCCTATAATTCAGACCTAGGTATTCCAAACTCTCTATGAGTACATCTAAAGGTACTAGCTTGTTGTGTCCCAACCTGGATTTATCATATGGTAACTAATATTGTGGTTGGAAAGGAACACGAGTACCTTGTTCATATAACCCTAGACCATAACCATGCCAATGATAGCAATGGAGATATCACATGGCATAGTCAGGATTTGACATGTAATTTATATCCTCAAAGAAAGATTCATCATCTTCTTACTAAGGAACTAGCAACATTCCATACTCGATACCCCCATATATATATATATATATATTTTAATAGGGTGGTATGCCTAGAGGCACAATGCTACCTATGGGGAGACGAAGTCATCCCATATCTTGCACTATCTCGATGGATGGAACTATTGTGATGTTCCTAACTAAGTACTCTCCTAACCCTATACTAGCCATCTGGATTGTAACCTGAGATGATGAAGGTGGAGGAGATGGAAGTGAGGCTTGAGATGACTCAATGTGTACCTCTTGAGATGGTTCCTCATCTACTAGACTAGGAATATCTTCTATAGATATGGTGGAAATGATGGGAGGGATTTCATCAATTGGCCTCTTCGACATGTTCCTCTATGGAGGATTAGATGATGAAGAAGGCATTTATGATGTTTCCAATGATGATGATGGTGTGGATGAAGATGGTATTGGTATAATGGAAGGTAATGGAGATGAGAGTGGACCCTGAATGGATGTGTTCAGTTGGAAGTCCACATGATTCAATGGTAAGGTTGACTCAAGGAATTGCTACACCATGTTGCAATACTTAAAGGGCTCAAGGTCTATAGAGACTATGTGTACCTACCCTTCATAAGTATAATTTAGGTATTGGTGAGCGATGGAAGGGACACACTTCATGTCCCTGATCCAAGGTCTGCCTAGAAATATTTTGTAGGCCATTGCATCCTCTAAAACATGACACAAGGTCAGTATAGTTTTGCGTCCCACCTAAATGGATAGGACTATAGTACCGACTATGGAGAAAATCGTATCATTGAATGCTCGAAGGGTGTATGTGGATGCAACAACATGAGATGTCAGTAGTCCTAGGTGTTTAAGAGCACTAGTGGTTATTATGTTGCTTGATGAACCAGTGTCTATTAAAACTCTCTTATACGATATTTCATTCACACATGCAATGATGTGTAAAGGAGGGTCCACTACATCACTTGCTATGGGTTTGAGTTCATGCTCATGGAACATGATCACTGGTTCCTTGCATTGCTGCACATGCCCCACAAAATTGATGGAGTTATACTCCTAGGGATATAACTCTATCGACTTAAGAATATCCATTAGAGCTTCTCTATGAGGTGGAGATTGTTGAATGAGCTCGTATATGGATAATCTAGCCGATGTTGTTCTTAAGATTTGTGCAAGCTTACTTTTTATTGTCACTACTGGCCTAGGTGGAAGGCTCTGTACTAGAGGTGGTGGAAGCTATGATGTTGATGGAACATCGCTTGAAGTTGTAGGTGGTGCAACTTGACTTGGGTAGCATCTATTCCTAGTCACAATACTAACCATCTCGACGTACCCTTGTAGAGGGGGTATCGTCTTGACCTCATTCATTTGTTTGGAAAGAGTTACTTGTACCTCATGAGTAGGTAATGGGTGTTTGAAAACACCCATCTATTGATTATTTGGGGTGAGAGGATTATCCACTTGGAGCTCGTTCCTCTCGATCATATCCTGCACTATGTTTTTGAAACCATAGCATGTAGGAAAGTCATGGCCATTATGTCGATGATACCTAAAAATTAGCTCTTCTCGATGTCCCATAGGCTTTGGTTTACTTGTATTTGGGTCTATAGGCTTGATTTTTGGTAAAGTAATCATTTTGGTAGCCCACAAATGATCGAATAGGGAGTCCATTGACTCAATGAAGGGCGTAAACTATCACCTAGGGTGACGTTGCTGATTTTGGCCCTGATTCACTTGAGTATTATTATTATAACTCATAGGAGGAGGTTGGGCCTGATAATTTACCTTTTGAGGAGGAATCATTTGTGTAGGCCTTGGGACATTAATGACCACTTGATTGACCACTACCGACTTTGATGGCACTAGATTGCTCTTTGGATTTTTAGTCCACTCCTTCTTGCAAGGTTTAGCTATCTCCCCCTCTTGGATTTTGATCTCTTCTATGGTTCTAGCTTATGCTAGAGCATCCTCAAGAGTGGGATATTGCTAGAGTTGCAATAATAAAGATATTGGTTTTAGATAACTCTTTGAAAACATTCGATTCAACTCGGACACTGGAAATAGATAGGGTAGCTTAGCTAGGAGCATTCACCACCTATTTTCATAGTCAATGATAGACTCATCATCATATTTTTTCAACCCCATGTAAGGTCGGTTAGGGTCACCTTTCTCTTGGTATTGAAGGTGAAACATTCCAAGAATGCATTTGCAAAACATTCAAAGGTATAGATGCTATGCCTTGGAAGTTGATTAAACCACTCAATGATTGGGCCAGAGAGGGTAATTAGAAATGTTCTCAGGAGTAATGCATCATTCTCCTATATGTTGAAGCACTAGTTCATGAACTTGGTGATGTGCTCTTGAGCATCTTCTTCTCCTTTAAATTTGTCCAATTTGGGCATTTTAAAATGCTCAAGGTATGTAGGGGAAGGTATAGATGGATGTAGTGGTTGATTACGCAATTGGTGCAAGGTGGGATTTTGAAGCCCATTCCCAGTTGTCTTACTCTCTATAGTTTCTAAGCATTCAAGAAATGTTCGATACGCATCAGAGGATTTAATCTCCTCTTATTTATTTTGGACCCATGAAGGGGGATGAGGAATGTTAAGCATATGTTGAGGTGGTTGATTGTCATCACCCATACCTCCAAAAGGTGCTTCTAAGTATTCCTCATTTTGTTCCAAATCGTCATAAGCCCCATAAGGTGTTTCTAGAATGGGCCTACAAGGAGGAACTAATGCCTAATTAAGGCGATCTATATTAGACCTAGTAGGTAAGTTTTGATCAGGCCTAGGAGGTCGAGGTGGCAACATTTGATTAGGTCTAGGAGACCTATTTTGATGGAAAGTGGGTTGCCTCTGATGAGCCTCCTGTCTATGTATGCTTGGAATAGGAACTCCATCACTCAAAGTCTCTTGAATCTACTATTCAAGTATTTGTATTTCTAATTTATGTCACTGCTCTAGGAGATCCAAGCATTGTTTATCTGAATGAAGTTGATTAAACTTAGCTTGATGATCAACATACCTTTTGACTAGTTGATTAATTTGATTAGTTGTATTAGGCCTATGTGCCTTAGCATTATTACCCTGATACCTATCTTGTTCAGGAGGATCTATGAGGTCTATTACGGCTTTCCCTCGATTGAGGGAAGCCACATTTACTTGAGGCTCACTCCTAAACATATGTCCTTGGTATTCTTCTAGTGTAGAGGCACATCATGCTTGCATGGAATGATGCAAATGGGGATAATCAGGATCTTCTTCAGTTATTCCCTCATAAATGAGGAAGGGTAGGGTAGAATTGACTCACCCACTATGATGAGTATCATACTCATCTAGGTTTTGGTACCTTGGGGAAGGGTGATTTGAAAGCATAAGATGATCATTTAACCCTACCCTAGGTGAAAATTCTTGATCCTGCACACAAGTGTGTGGAGTAGACCAAGAAGGCACACGAATGTGTGGTATTGCTCTATGTGTAGGTGCCTCATTACATGGTTGCATTTCTTGAAAGAAGGCATTGGAAGTATCCATACTTGGGAAATAATTTCCCAGATTGGGATTGTGACCTATAGGGGTGCCCCATGTAGGAGTCCCTTGTAGGCTAGGTCCCTTCTCTGACCTTCTAGGACTTGGGAGAGTAGGTGGCCACCAAGGAGGTATAACCATGTCCTTGGGGTCAAATCAAAGATGTTATATGTCTTCTTGCCTACTCCCCATAGCATCCACCCTTAAGTGGGCTTGGCTACGGGTATATACCATGACTACTTTTTACCAACCTCTATGTGATTATCTCCTTTACAATTTTTATAGATTCAAATACACAAAAATAGAAACACACAAGAATACAAATGATTATATCTTTTAAATATTATGTGTTCCTAAACTGGTTGATGTGTTTTTGATTTTTTGCTTTTGTAAAGAATCTGTTTCACGTTTTTTAAACTTTTGTTGATGTAACTCTCAATTGTTTAATGGTTTTTACCTATACACTCACAAATAGACAACCAATAATGAAATTTTGATCACGTTAACCAACCAAAGTATGGAGATGAAATCCATACCCGATCAGGGAGCATAGGTCCTACCAGTTCACCATGGTCAATTATATACCTCTCTGAAGAGAGATATGTGCTCTATTCCATAATTTATGATGGTTCTTGGAGTTGGTGTTGGCCAAAAATGGGGTACGTACGATTTGAGCCATCGAATGGAGATGAAACCCATAATTTTTGAACTCTATCAGTGGTTGGGGATGAATTCCAACTCACTAATGTTAAAAATAAATGTGGTGTGTGTGGTTCCTTTTAAAATGATTGAAAGTAAACAAGATAGAATTCAATGAATTTTCACTAAATGCATTAAATAACATTTCACTTTCATAATCATATGCATATATAAATAAGGAACCTACAAAATTTTTTACCTATATGAAAACCTAACCCTTAGGCAGGTCATACGTAGGCAAACCAAACAAATGCATGTCTAAAGTTGTTCTTTTTCTAGTTTTTCTTCAATTTATTATCACCATTATCACCACTGAAGAAGTGATAAAAATGGCTATGCCTAATAGATTGAATTGAAATGCAATATAATGTAATTACTAAATTAAAGCATGCATAAGAAAGATGATAAAGTAAGCTATTAAATTGATAAATGTGTTAAGTAAAAGGGGGGGTTCTCCTTGTATTTTATTAATTCATCAAATCATCGATTACAATACATCCCCTTGAGGGATTTTCAATGTGATACATTTCAATTTATAAAACTTGAGGAATCAAATCCCTCTATGAGCTTAATGGCGCATTTACAGGTGTTCTTATCGCAACCCACAATAGAGAGATATCCTTAGGATATGTTTATTAAGATACTTATATCCTCCCTCATGCATGGAATACCTATACCTACACACAAGAGATTGAAATATGTGAATAGCATATGCATTATGTAAATAAAATCATGAAAAGTATACATCTATGAATATAAATATTATTTGTGACTAATGTAAACTACTCCAATGACTTACAAATTTAGTATGATGTTTACTATGTGATTTTGGAAGGATCTAAGAAGAAATAATATAAAAATTGTTAGCAGAACCTATGGCCATTCCTAGGAGGAACAACTAGCACTACAATCACAAAAATGTTAATCGACCTATCAAATATACTCAAAACTTCACCAAATTTGGATATGATACTAATATAATGCTATAGAAATGAACTACATAGAAATTAGATAAAAATTATGGGCCAATTCATGGCCATCCCTAGGAGTTCCAACAAGACCTACTAATCGTCCTAGGGGGGATGACAATAAGATAGGGTGGTTTTTTCCACCAATTCCACTTGGATCTAGTCAATAATATTTCTAGGGGTATTGTTGTTGAATTTGATAAAATATATCTATGAATTTATGGGCTTTGGAACAAATAATCGTCTCCTAGAAAACCCTAAAAACACATTTTATTAAAGAGGTTTCCAAGGAAAAATAGGTGGGAAAGGGTTGAGGGCAAATATTGGCAGTACTTCGAAGTCAATAATTGCAGATTCTCTCTTTTTTGAATTGGATGAAAAAACCTCAATTTATAGCCCAAGAGAGCATAGAGGGAAAATGGGAAATTTTTTGCATGCAAGGCAAGTGCCACCACCTGGAAATACCTTTTCCATGCATAGAAGGGAAGAGGCCTTCCATTTGGACCTCCAATTTTTATGCCCTAATGGCCATGACAGCCTCCCAATCTATCATGATTTATTGGGTGGGATAAATGGTAGAAATTGATTGTCATTTATCCCAACCTTTGAATTTATAGGGGTCTAGAATGTGGTCATTCTACCAAGGTATGGTTTCATATGGCGATCCCTTGGTGGGATGACCATGAATTGTGACCGTCTTAGGGTGGGATGATCATGGCTATATGCCCCAAAATCCTCTAAAAGTGGGGTAAACCTTCCAAAAAGTGGTTGGGATCCCTAATTAACCCCTTAGGGTTACCAAATGGGGCCATATGATGTCGATAAGAGTGGTGCATTAGTAGTCTTATCTGATTTACATGATTTTAGTTTCTGCATTTTCTATGGGTTGGTTTGATGGTTTTGGTGGTGATTGATGCTTGTATTTTCCCATGCATCTTTAACGAATATCCCTTGGTGAAGATGTCCTTCAACATACCTTTTGGAATTCATATTTTCCATATTTCTTATTCCTCCTTTTGGGATCTTGAATACTCCTCTATCACTATAGATCATGGGGGATCTTTGGAAAGTTAGGCAAGTTTGAGATTCCAAATAATATATCATAATTAGATAACTTTTGGGTGGCTTTATTCTTCATTGTCCTTTAGGTATTAAGCCCTTATTTGGGGATGAAAAGGGATTTCCATGTTATATTAATACTTGCACATCTTAAATTCTCCTCAGATGAGGAATGGTCCTTAGTCCCCAATATTCATTGGTGGTGTCATTTTGAAAATGCATTGGGGATTGGGGAACACTCACTTTTGAGGAAAGTAATTAGACTCATGCCCTCCATTATCCAAGGACATGGAAAGGCCATGGGTTTTAGTTGGAGTAGGATATTATTTAGGATGGTTCCCATTTAACAATCATAAAAAAGGCTAAAGGGTTCCAATTATTAACAAAACTTGCTTTAATTATCACTAAAAGGGCTTTTGAGTCCTTGTTTTGGTTCTAATTTGGTGGATTAGCTATATTACATGGTAAGGAGAGTATAAATTTTATTACTAGTTGGTGGTGTGAATTCCTCCTTGGTTGCACTTTAGATGGTATTTTGGTATCAACTACTTCATAAGTAGTAAGAGCTTTGGGCCCCTTCATTTTAGCTTCATCTAGGCACTTCTAATCACAAATTGCCTTTGGAGGTAATATTTGCCCTATGTAGTGAATCTTCACTACAAGTACATTCAATATTTATGATTCTAGCATAAAAATATACAAGTATAGAACTAACTAAAGTTCCATATCTAATTATATTATACTATGGAAAACTATTATGGAAAAATCTTCTATATTTCTCTTATATAATATAATTAACATTTGCACCTAAGGAAACAAACTCATATCTCATCCAAGATATCTATAGGATAAATTGTTCAAATGACATCAAAGTTTACTTATGGTGCCAACCCCTATTTTTGGTGTCTATTATTATGTACCTAGATCAAATATATTTTATTTTGGTGTACTAGTATTATATAGTGTAGGGGTATGGTCTAATATTAGGATGTTGTCTAGTTATTTTACTATTATATATATTGTTATAAATTTTAGAGTTTCATCACATTCTATATGTGGCTATGGTTTCCCCTATGAATGTTATATATTCGAGAGACATTCCCATTTGGGTATTATTTTTTATTGGATATTTTCTACAAATGAATAAACACCATTTCTAGGATTCTTACCATTGAATAGAATTGCAAGTGTCTTTTATATGGATATGCAAGTGACTCCATTTCTTATGAGATAAATTATATACATTTATCTACTTCTAGCATTCTTAATTTATTTCCATCAAATAGCATAGTAATTGGTATTATAAAAATTCAATTTTACATCCTATTATGTAACTAGGGTTTGAGTTCTATCTAGCTATCTAGCTATATTCTATCTATAAACACACATATATGAATAATTTTAACTACTTTTTGCTTTAAATAAAAAGAGACAATAAATAAGAATATGTGGATTGTAAAGTAAATAATGTCACAAGGACAAAGAAACCAAGCTAAATATGTGACTTTAGAAGAATTATAAGACAACCTCACTAGGATGTGTACAGATCTTGAGGTGAGTGTTGAGGTGTTATTTTGTTAGGTTACAAACCTACTCGACAACTAGGACTCAAAGTCCTCTCTTGCAAAGAAACTAAAATTCTCCAAGGTTCTCACTTAATGTTTTAATGTGTCATACATATATGCATAAATAAGTGCTTGAATAGTCTCAATGGCTTGCAAGTACTATTAACAAGGGGCCTGGGAATTAGGTAATCAATTTGGAATTCATCATGCTTTAAGTGCTTTTACTCATTCTTTATCTAACCAAATAATAAATTTTCTTTATAATTTTGATATACTATGCAAATTCATTTTATCATCTCATAATCATATTTTATTTAAATGCTTAAAATAATTTAAATCAAATGTTCAATTTAGCATTTAAACTGATATTAAATTTCAAATACTTTAATAAAAGGATATGAACTTCAAAATATAATATAAACATTAATTATAAATATTCACCTTTTAAAAAATCCAAGGTTTAATAAATGAAAATACTTTATTCATTCCAAATATAAAATCAAAATTTAAATATTTGGAAATGAATAAAAGTAATAATGTTTAACCCCAAATTATAAGGTTTTCAAACCTTAATAATCATAACTCATAGGGTTTAATGTAATACTTATCTATGAACTGTGAATTTTATGATTTGAAAATCAAGTTCATAAATGTGTTTTCTTATGATATTTGTATATTAAATATTTATGAAATAAAATATTTAATTACAAATATAATCCTCCAATGTAAGGTTTGAACCTTTAATTAAATAAAAACTCTATTTAAAACATAAAGTCCGACCAAAATCTGATAAAATATATCAATTCCAATTCTCAACTTTATTAAATCAAAGTTGGAATCAAAATACTCATTTATCTTTATAAATTTATTTATTTAAATATTAAAACAGTTTAATATTTAAATAATAAATTAATAATAACCTAGTGTAAAATTTTATAAAAAAATGAGGTTATATAAAAATAATTAATATAAAATAAATGATAAAAGGTTTTATGATAAGAAAATAATCTTCTATCTCAGATAAATGCTACAAACGAATACCAATCACAGAAACTTAAACCAAATCACTGCTCACCAGTATTCACACAACAAAACAATGACATGATGCAATCTTCAATGGAATATTAATTATTGAAAAATTATATTAAATATTTTATTAATTTCAAATATAGACTGTGCACATACTTGAATCCAAAATATTTAATATAAAATATTGATCTTACAATAAGCTTGATTTCTCTGCAATATGGACTTCTCTGTATCTTCTTAAAAACATAGCTGTGGCTCCTTTCAATTCCTTTCTTCTTTTATTTTGTAAAAAAATGTCCGACCACTTTTCCATAGAAAGCAACTCCATTTATAATCAAATTTAATTTGGTTTTCCCATTTCTAACTTCGTTCTTTCAGTTTCTTGAACCAATTATGAAATCAACTTGCATAACTATATTTTGAATGGATTCCAATCCTCTCCACTATAATCTTAATGTTTGATAATTTTAATACAAATTTGATATTAAAATTTTACAAATTATATCATCACAAATTTATAAAGAGAATAGCTTTAAGTATCAACATTATAATGATATAATGTCTAAATCAAAACTGCTTGAGAAAATATTCAACCGAATTCAATATGAAAATTCTGCCCATTGAATCTAATATATTAACTCCATGACATATTCAACCAAACGTAGATTACATCATCAGGATCATCATTACTGCTATGATATGAGGTATTTGAGGAAAAATATATGTCCATGTGGCTTCTTAAACTTTACTTCTGCAAAAGTAACAGTAACCCATCTTTCGATGATGAACAAATTGTCTGCCTTGATATGTCCACGCTACATCCTCATATGGCTAACATAGACCCTTCAGAAATCAATGAAATTATATGAAATGGTCATTCAAACTTCCTAATAAGCCATGCATTATAAATAATATTCAAAGCTTTTTCATAAATAACATCCTATCATGCCCATTTTGAAAATCATTTCAAACCAACCAACCCCACGGTGTATCCTCAGCAATGGCACATCCTCGACAATAAAACAATAATTATCGACATTAAAACATCATCTGTTATAGTTTCTTCTATAGTAGTGTATCCTCGATAGTGACTCTACCTTAGATATGTAGTGATGGCATTATTTAACCTAACCATGAAGTGAACATTGACCCAATCACAGCATATTTTAAATTCCACTTGAAAACTTTTGCTTTATTCTCTACACGTATACGCATGTAGTGAATGCTCCATGAATTAGCTTTGGACTTCATGCAAAACTTGCTTCAAGTGAATGTAATTTCATGGTAATAAAGCAATGTCTTTTGGTGTTTGTAACCTGATAGCATTTTTCATTCGTGTTCCTCGAATACCACTTTTAAAAACAACATACATACCTTTAAAAGCATGCCTAACATGAACTCATTATTCAAAAATGTAAACACCAAAATCCTCCGTGTGAAGCCTCATGCCTACGTATCATCATAATTTCATATGGTTAATAAATATCGACAACCGTTCATGCAAATCATGTCTTCCTATGCCTTCTTTGGACCTTGTGATACATAACCATAATATTTTATTAACCAAACATCATGGTTCTAAAAAATAATAATCCTAACACTAAAACATAAAATTACCTAACATATAATAAAACAAAACTAAACTAAACAAAATAACATTAAAATAATTACCCTAATACAATAACACAAAACATAAATAAATAATATATCTAATCTATATTAATAACAAACACATTACATTAACAAAAACAATAATAACAAAAACATAAACGACATATAACATAACAAAACATGGCATTCATTACAAAATAAGAGAACAAACTATAAACCAAAACTTTTAATTACTTAATGACAAAGTAACCATACAAGCATGAATCAAAATATTCATATCACAAGGTGAACATTTTACAGTACACTCTACCATAAGACCAGTCAAATACAGATGAATATTTTTGATATTCCAATGGTGACAACTTGAATCATAAGCGCAAGCAATACTTTGACACCAACTTTCAAATTTCAAGTGGGTCCCCAAACTTTGGGGTCATTGTGAAAGAGTCACAATAAATGGTGACTCTGCTGGTAAATGTCCCTAGATATTTCAAACTTAAAAATCAAACTCTAGAAACAAAAAAAACCCAAATATTAGAATTATAAGCATAAATGATATCCAGAGAATGAGAATAGACCAATTCAACATGAACCATCAGAATCATCAATGCCAGCTCGGTGTGTGTAAAATGATTCATTCTATATATTTTGAAACCATTCAGTATTCCATTATCAATTTTGCATTTTAGGCTATGAACAGTTCCTCTTTGAATAAATACCTTCACCTGATTCCATTCAAACATTGCTCTACTATCTGTCGAGTGTCTATAGCTCTGGTAGAGATTTTCTAGAAACTCCCAAATATTAAGTGAATTTTGAAAATTGCATTTCCTATAACTTTAAATATTACATTTCCTAACATATAATAAAACAAAAGAAAACTAAACAAAATAACATTAAAATAATTACCCTAATACAATAACACAAAACATAAATAATAACATATCTAATATATATTAATAACAAACACATTACATTAACAAAAACAATAATAACAAAAACATAAATGACATATAACATAACAAAACATAAAATTCATTACAAAAATAAGAGAACAAACTATAAACCAAAACTTTTAATTACTTAATGATAAAGTAACCATACAAGCACCACCCAAAATATTCAAATCACAAGGTGAAATTTTGACAGTGCACTCTACCATAAGACCAGTCACATATAGATGAATATTTTTTATATTCCAATGATGACAACCTGAACCATAAGCACAAACAATACTTTAGAACCAAATTTCAAATTTCAAGTGGGTCCCCAAACTTTGGGGTCATTGTGAAAGAGTCACAACAAATGGTGACTCTGCTGGTAAATGTCACTGGATATTTTGGACTTAAAAACCAAACTCTTAAAACAAAAAAACCCAAATATTAGAATTATAAGCATCAATGATATCCAGAGAATGAGAATAGACCAATTCAACATGAACCATCAGAATCATCAGCATCAACTCAGTGTGTGTAAAGTGATTCGTTCTATATATTTTGAAACCATTCAACATTCCATTATAAATTTTGCATTTCAAGCTATGAATAGTTCCTCTTTGAAGAAATACCTTCAGTTGATTCCCTTCAAGCATTGCTCTATTGCCTATCGAGCATCTATAGCTATAGTAGAGATTATCTAAAACTCCCAAATATTAAGTGAATTTTGAAAATTGCATTTCCTAGAACTTTAAATATTACATTTCCTTTATTTAAGACATAGCTTCACCGCCAACCAAGCATCTATAGCTCTGGTGAAGATTATATGAAATTCCAAAATGTTAAGTAAATCTTGAATGTTACCATTTTGCTTCAGTCTAGACCTAGCTCCACTGTCATTCAGGCATCTATAGCCTCTGTGAAGGTTATATGGACTATGGTGATAGATTTGAATTTATTTTCAGCTATATTCATCATTTTTTTCTTTCATTTTTTTTCTCATTTTTTTCTCTTTTTTATCTATCAGTTTTCTCTCTTTTTATCTCTCATTTTTTCTCTCTTTTTTATCTCTTTTTTTTTTTGGTCTCTCATTTTTTATCTCTTTGATTTAATAATACGGTACTTTGCAACAAATCCACCTGTCACTTGGGTTAGAGATCAGGTAAGGCTAAAAGAGTGTATAGATTTTTCACCCTAATTTGTAAAATTGACAACTTCATACATCCAGAATTTCAATATATATTCCTTAATGTGTTTTTGGTACTCGTGAAGATTTTGCAATATGATTCTGATATTTCAAATTTCCTTATCTTATTTCACATTCATGATAGACTAACAACTTACTTTTCTTTTTCACCAGGTTTCACAAGTTTTCAAAATAGATAATTTCATCCTATACGACCCAAGATCAAACACCAAATAGAACCATCAAATGACAATAATATTACTAACAACTACCTCAATATTTAAAACCCCTTTGAAACTATATAAACTTGAATCACACACTAAAATCATGAAACTCCTAAAATTTGGCAAAACCAATTTATTGTTGTACTCAAAACTCCCAAGATTTTAGCAAAACCAATTTATTTTTGTACCCAAAAACTCCCAATATTTTGGAAAAACCAATTTATTGCTATATTAAAAAACTCCCAAACTTTGGCAAGACCAATTTATTGTTGTACTTAACAAAACAAAATAGAAATCTGACACAAATTTAACAAAAAAATAACAAAATATAAAACATTAACAAAACAACACAATGTGAAAAACACATATATACAACAATATACAAGTAAGACTATTATCTCCCTGGATCCCAAATATTATCATCACAAACAAACAATCCCTCTTATGATATGCATACTGAATTTCATATAAATCCAACCACAATGGAATAAACCAAACAAAAACTCTCACTTTAATTCCATTATCAAACTCATAGTGAAATGCCAAATCAATAGATAAACAAAACAATGACATTTTCAAAATTCCTTCTTGTCTAATGCTTATAATGTAAACATCATAAGTCAATTCCTGATTTAGAATTAGACTAGTTGTTTCAAACATGAAATTTTGCAAGTAAGAACTTATTTGAAATAATTTCAGAATCAAATACTTTTCCTTCATTGTATTTACTGTCAAAAATTTAGAAGTTATATTCAATTTCTTATCAACAACATAAACACTCAAAGGAACATCATACAACTTATTATCTGGAATTTCCATCAATAACAAAAGTATAGATTCTAAAAGCCACATAATTGGGTTGGTGGTTGTTTGTTGTTTCTTTGGGGTTGGTGTTGTTTTGATCACCACTGAAAGCTGAATGCTAAAGTATGACATACCAGACCAATGGTGCAAACAAAAGTTGATACAAAAATGCTAAGTCCTACGAATGCGAGAAAGCAATGCATGAAGGAAATGACGCATAGACGAGATGTTAGCAAAACAAAGAAAAGTGGGGCCTCTTTTATTAATGTTTCTTTCAATCTGGTTACAATACGTCCCCCCTCTAGGGCTCAGAATGTTTGATACAGTTCGTTACATCAATGGATGGTACGCTTCCAATGTCTTCTGCATGCCCACATTCGAAATGGGTGGGCCAAAGGTTGCCGCCGCTTGTGTCCATGTGTTCGTCATTCCTTGCTGCCCCTCCGGTGTTCCTGGTGGTGAGATCCTATGCACAGAGAAATAGCAAATAGTTAATAGCATATGCGGATAGAAGGAAAACATGCAATCCCCAAGGCCTCCGACTAGTGAATACATAAAATAGCAAAACGATGGTCAAAACATGTCATAATGAATTCAAACTTTGATAGAAGCATAGAGACATCATCAGGGACACATTGCAAAAATAATAGTTGGGAAATCATGCATGGATTTCTAATCGCTCCGGGGTGGGACGATTAGGACTGTCACAAAACATGCAAAAGTGACCTTGCAAATGTCCTATCCAGAGGCCTCCAAAATTCTTGCAAACTTGGGGTTAGACAAAAAGGGGCATTTTGGGATGACCCAGAAGGTCATATTTGGCAGATTCTACCCAGATTGTCCTGTATCCGAAGGCGCTCCCTGTATGTTAGTAAACGCATAAAAATGATAAAAACAAGGTCAAATCAAGTCAGAATGCCATGAAACTTGAACAACAGCATAAGTAAATCAAATAGAACATAATGCAAAAATAATAGTGAAGAAATCATTCATGGATTTCTAATCACTCCGGGGTGGGACGATTAGGACTGCAGTAGTTTGGGGGGCGCTCGGGGGCAGGACGCCTGTCGTTTGGGGCCTGGTTTTGACACCAATCCACTTGGGATGGGTCCAAAACCTCCTAGGGGGTTGTGTCAACGAATTTGGTGTGGGATTGTGGCTGATTGCTTGGGTTTTGGGTCGGGATTGCGTTCTTAGTGTTCACCCGATAACCTCTCTTCCAAAAGAGAAATTAGGGATGTAAGAAGCACAAAGGGGAATGTGGGTATAATTTGGCAGCACTCCGTTGCTCCAAATGCTCCAGCTCTCTTCCTTTTTGGGGTGAGGAGGCTCACCATTTTATAGACCTTAGGGGTCTCCTTTGAATGCGCATGCGAGGGCACCACTTGGCTTGTCATGCCTTTTTTGGGGGAGAGAAGATTCCTCCCTGATTTAGGGCCTCCTTGCATGAGGCCTCCATGATCAGGGCATGCTTGACTGAAGTCCCTCTCTCTGATTTGAAACCGTTCCTCGCAATTGCATGCTCTGAAGGCATAGTTGAGTGGTAGATCTGGGTTGCCATTTGTCAAGGTTTGACTTTTTGCCAGTCAAACCTGCTATTCATCCCACCCTGGGACGATTGCTGCTAATCGTCCCGGGGTGGGACGAATAGGATTCTAATCGTCCCAGGGTGGGACGAATAGGGAGCAAAGTGCTTAAAAGGTGCCAAATTGACCTCTGACCTTCCAAAACTGATTTGGGAGTGGTTAGGACCACTTTTTAACCTCTGGAGGCTGCCCTAGGGGGTATGTATGCCAATTCGGTCAGTGCTTGTAGTCACATAATCGGATTGGTGTTGTTTTGGTGTCTATAGATGCCCCTTTTTGGGATGCACTATGTGTGGCACAGTGCTGAGAAAAAATAGATGACCAAAGCACTTAATGATTAGGGTTTCTCAGTAACCTAACCAAATTTTGATGCCCCAAGTATGGAAAGGGCACGCATTCTTGAATCCTTGCTTCTGACGAGCTAAGGAGCTTAACTCAAGTGTAACCTTTTTTGGTGAGGTGTACTTGATCTTGGACATTGTTCAGTCATGAATAGGCAAAGGGCACAACCTTTTGTCTGAGGAACCTTGTCTTCATGCTTCTAGAATGCCAAGTGTTTGTTTAGCTTGTGATTATTGCTTGTTTGCTGCCCCAAGCAGGAGCGTGATTGTCTTTGTCAATGATTCTTTGAATGCATGCCATTTCCTTGATTGGGTGTGTATTTGTTGATTGGTGACTAAGTGTGACTACCCCCTCAAGCGACGAATCGATGAGGGAATGACCAAAATGAGAAAAGTGATGAGTCGCTTGACCCAAGATGACATTTTTAAGGGTGCCTTCAGTTGTTTTTCTTTGAACGTTATGCAGTTTTCCAACAATCGGACCTATTTTTGGTGGGTTTTGACCCTTTTTTGTGATGCCTATTGGGGTAGAAATTATCAAAAATCCTCCTTCCCGTGGAGTGGTCTAGCTATGGTAGCCTTCTTAGGGAGTAGGATAGTGAGTATTTGTGACCCCGATTGGTTTTGCATGCCATGAATGTCAGGTGCAAATGCACCTTTGTTCGACAGGTTTATTGTTGTTTTTGGTGCATTTTTTGGATGCAGTTTTTGTTGCTTTATTTCTTGCTCTGTAATCGTCCTAGGGTGGGATGAATACCAATTTGGTAATCATCCTAGGGTGGGATGAGTGCTAACTAGAGTGCTCATCCCAGGGTGGAATGATTACAGGCCTAATAGCCTATAAAAGGACCAAAACTAGGTTTTGGGCTCATTTGCAACAATTTTTTCTTGGTGATTTGGAGCAGTGAGGAGGAGGAGTGCGAGTTTGCGTAGCGGAGCGCTACCAAAATTTCATGGACATCATGAGTGCGAGAACCGGATCTTCGAGTGGAGGAGCCGAGGTGAGACCGGTATGATGTTCCTTCCTTCTGCTTGTTATTTTTTTGTTTTTATATGAATTTTTAAAACGCACATATAAAATGCTTTGTGCGTTCTTTTTTGTTGTTTTTGTCATATTAAGGTTGTAACCCGAATGTAAATTTTTTGTTTTATTTTGTTTTTGTTCATAGTAAGGTTGAAAACCCTAGTATGATTTTTTTTTTTTCACACTAAGGTTGAAAACCCTAGGATGTTTTTTTATTTTTTTTGTTCTGTTGAAACCCTAGATTTTTTTTTTTTTTTTTTCCTAAGGTTGAAACCCTAGGATGATTTTTTGTTTTATTTTTTTTGTTCAACTAAGGTTGAAACCCTAGTATGTTTTTTTTTTATTTTTTTGTTCCTGTTGAAACCCTAGGGTGGTTGTTTTTGTTTTTTTTTTTGTTCACACTAAGGTTGAAACCCTAGTATGATTTTTTTGTTTTTTTGTTTTTTTGTTCATTAAGGTTGAATTTTTTTTTTTTTTGTTTTTTTGTATATTGAATTTTTTGTTTTTTTTTTTTTTTTGTTTTGTTCATTGGTTAATATTTTTTTTTTTTTTTGTTTTTGATGGTACAGTTTATTTGAATGATTTGTACTTTTGTGTTTTTGTTGTTTTTTTGTTTTTTATTGTTTTTGTTTATATTAAGGTTGAAACCCTAATTTGTTTTTTGTTTTGTTGTGTTTTTGTTTTGCAGGTTGTGAGGAGTCGGCACCGCCAGCCGACTATGTTCTCTGATGCTCGGGATGCTCTGACAGTTGTGGATTGGGAGTGGCTTGATGCCCTTGGGCTCAAGCAGGTGACGCGTTTGGAGCCTGTGGTGGGGGATCGAGCATATTTGACTGCCTTGATCAATTTGTGGGATCCCCGCACCAACACCTTTCATCTCCCAATAGGGGAGATGACGGTTACTTTGGAGGACGTATATCGGATTCTACGGATTTTGATAGATGGGCTGCCCATCCGGATGACCCATCGAGACCAGTGGACAAGGTACTAACATGGTGTTTTGGTTTGGTGGGGGAGAGGGGGTGGATAGGCCTGTGGAGAGGGCAGAGGTTGACTACCATATAGGTGGTATTCTAGTGTGGTGGTGGTTGGAGAAGGGCGTATTGGGGGTGAGGCATGCTTTACTCATGGCCCTCATTTCCAATATGTTGCTTCTTGACTCCTCAGGTGCGAGGTTCCCTTGGAACCTACTTGAGTTGGTGTTCAGATTGGTGGAGTGTCCTACCTCAGCTCCACTTATTATGATATGGGGTCAGACATTGTTGGCACAGCTGTATGATGAGTTGTACGAGGTCCACTATCAGAGGTGAAAGGGGATCGGGTGCAGCTATCTCTTGCAGTGCTGGGGGTGGCAGCACATAGCTGTGGAGCGGCCACAGGGTTTGCCTTGGACCACTCGAGGTGAGATGGTGGATCGGGAGATTGGGTATGCCACATTATGGTAGAGGTCAGAGGAGCATGGGCAGAGTCGATGATGGGCAGGTGTCGTAGGGCACTATACTGATGCCTTCTCTCATTTAGTGCTAGGGTAGGTGTTCTGGCGACCGTATCGAGACTGTCTAGCCTAGCCTGAGGCTGGAGAGTGGCTCTGATGGGTGTGCAGGGGTAGATGGTTGATTGGGCGACATGGGATAGAGTAGGAGTACTTCGTATGTCCGGGTGACATGGTAGTTTGGGGTGCACCAGGGATTGCCTAGTGATCCCTTGATCTATCGATGCATGGGGATGAGAGGACCCTAGTCTGGCTGATCATTGAGCCATTGGGTGAGGGGTCTAATGTAGTTATTGATGTACCCAATGTGGACGATGTCGAGGTAACTGTAGAGTATGATCGATGGTGGACTATGCGGTGATGGTGGGGTGAGGGGCCTCTAGGAGGTACGGATGTGGCAGAATAGGAGGTGGGGATGCAGAGGCATCGGGGGAGGGTTGGGGGGCTCCGCTTGATGATGCAGACATGGTGGAGGTCGATGACCTCACTGGCGATGGAGATGATTTGGGGGTTTTAGAGCAGTCGGATGTATAGGATGTCCTGGAGTAGTGGGTGTCGGAGCAGCAGGCCATCTCGGAGGTGCCCATGCCTCAGGCTGTCCTAGGGGATGTGGAGGCTAGGTTTCATGCTGAGATAGCATGATTGGAGGATCTCTTACGGAGATGGGATGAGGAGCATAGAGATGTTTTGGAGAGGGATCTCCTGCGGGCTCAGTTGGCATAGCGGGATAATGCATTGGCTGTGTATCATCGATGAGATGTGGAGTGGGGATGGTACGGGTAGAGTTGGAGATAGAGGTTGTCCACCTTGGTGGACAGTTACCTGAGCTCGATGGAGGTGGTTCATCATGTCGTACGAGAGGTAGTGAGACTGAGCAGTCTGCATCCTCTCATCGCAGGTGGCTGGATGAGGGTAGCATTGGTGGGCATGGTGCGTGGGCTGGCAACAGCCACCCTGAGAGGTCCCATAGGACCCATACTACTAGGGGTAGTTCCAGTCGCACCGATCCTACGTGATCATGGTGGCCGACTCCCTAGGCTTTGGGGATTTTGAGTTTTTGGTTTTTTTGTGAGGTCAGAGGACCTTCTTATTGTAGCTTGAGGGCATTTTGACTTGATATATATACATGACTCATTTTTGGTTTGATGATATACTTGTCATGGTTTATTGTTTTTTATGCACATTTATTTATTTTGATGTATGCATATGCTATTATGACTATGGATGATGTTATCTATATGATATGGATGTATGCATATGGAATGGATGGAATGATTTGTTGGTATATGAGTGGTGGCACCATAGACTCGTACAGATTTATTGGCTTTCTATACTATGTGATTGCTTTATGGAATAACTTTGCATTTGTAATTTTTGTTTTGTATTTTTTGATGGTGATGTAAGTAATGAAATGTACCACAATTGTTTTAGAATGTAGTTAAGGTTTTTTTGAGACTCAGATGCTTTAACTAACTAGCCAAGACTGTACATTTATCTTACAAGACTTTCGAACAAGGTACGAATCAGACTTGAGTTTGACCAAGTTATTTCACATCCCTGTGTGTGCGATTGAATTCGTTTATGTGGTATTCATCAGGATACCGCCAGTGCTAGATAGGCTGTCAACCAAACCTGTATTGAGGATCACCTAATTAGCTCCACTAACTCCTTTGTTGTATTTAGTAAGATTAATCTACAAGGCAATCTAGGATACCATAAGCTAGCTCATCCACATGCAAACATTGATCTGTACACAATTTAATGTGACAGATATATCATCATGCGGGAGGTTTGCCACCAGTTCCAGTAGGCTATCCACCAAACCGGGACTGAGGATCACCTCATGACCTTTCGAATGCTGAGAGTTCCAGGGATTCAAGTTCGACTCCCTTCTTTTCTTCAATTTTATTGGGATACTTGCTCTCATATATAGTGATAAAAATCACTGTTTATTTTTCTTTTTGTTTTTGAGCAAGGGATTTGAATTTTGAGTGATGGGGATCACTATTTCTTGTGCTTTTTGATGTGTGCACTTTGAGGGTTTTGATGTCAAACTTTGGAGTTTGTACTTTGACTTTTGCAATTTTTTTATGTTTGCAACCTTTTGAGAATTTGGGATTTTTGATAGTGGTAAGAACCACTGTTTATTTTGGGGAATTGGGTAGGGAAGATGCTTGTCCTTTTGCCAACTCTCAGCATTCTTGGGGTCATTCGCATAGGGGGATGAGCAAGATAACCATTTCGCTTATGGTAACCTAGACCACTTTGCAGGTTTCATCTTTCGTTCACACAACTTGGGAATTTTTATGTGTTTTAAGCTTGTGTTGGGATGCTATGTAACAAGGCATGATCCAAGTAAAACTCTACCTTGTAAAAATCGGTCTGACTTTGTACAACATTTGGCTAGAAATCTAAAGACAACTGAATGACAAAAACCCTAAAGACATTAAAAGACAACTGACTATGATATGGCAAAAATGTGAATGGCGTTATTCTTGTTGGATCATTTACAAAATGGATAAATGTGGAAAATGATGGAATTGCCGAGTAATTATAGTCTATGGTGCATTTGACATGTATGACCAGCAAATATGCAATGTATGTATGCGATGCCTAATGCAGTTTTTTTTGTGTTTTGATTTTTAAGATTATGCATGAAAGTGAGATGCAATTTTTTTGTTATTTTTGATTATCTGTTGTTTTTTTTTGAATATTCATTTTTGACCAAGCGATTGTGGGAACCCTTGGAGCTTTTGGTTTGACCAAAGGGATTATGGATACCTTTGGGGCAGTTTTGGGTGACCAGTGGTGGAACCTTGGAGCTTTTGGTTTGACCAAAGGGATTATGGATACCTTTGGGGATTTTTGGTTGACCAAGCGATTGTGGGAATCCTTGGAGCTTTTGGTTTGACCAAAGGGATTATGGATACCTTTGGGGCATTTTGGGTTGACCAAGCGTTGGAGAATCCTTGGAGCTTTTGGTTTGACCAAAGGGATTATGGATACCTTTGGGGCATTTTAGGTGACCAAGCGATTGTGGGAATCCTTGGAGCTTTTGGTTTGACCAAAGGGATTATGGATACCTTTGGGGCATTTTAGGTTGACCAAGTGATTGTGGGAATCCTTGGAGCTTTTGGTTTGACCAAAGGGATTATGGATACCTTTGGGGATTTTAGGTGACCAAGCGATTTGGGAATCCTTGGAGCTTTTGGTTTGACCAAAGGGATTATGGATACCTTTGGGGCATTTTAGGTTGACCAAGTGATTATGGGAATCCTTGGAGCTTTTGGTTTGACCAAAGGGATTATGGATACCTTTGGGGAGTTTTTGGTTGACCAAGCGATTGTGGGAATCCTTGGAGCTTTTGGTTTGACCAAAGGGATTATGGATACCTTTGGGGCATTTTAGGTTGACCAAGCGATTGTGGGAATCCTTGGAGCTTTTGGTTTGACCAAAGGGATTATGGATACCTTTGGGGCAGTTTTAGGTTGACCAAGCGATTGTGGGAATCCTTGGAGCTTTTGGGGTGGGCTATGGCTCTCTAAATGTTGAATGGCCTCAAATGACTGATGTTCAAGGGTTCTAGTTCCTTGATTCCTTCAAGAGAGGTGAGCCGGTATGTTCCAGGTCCTATTTTACTATCGATTACATAAGGACCTAACCAATTTGCCATGAACTTGTCCCTTAAATGGGGCGGCAAGTTAGAATTTTGTTGGTTCTCTTTTAAGACCAGGTCACCAACTCGAAAGTCCCTCAGGTGAACTTTCATGTTGTATGCTTTCTTAAGTCGCTCTTGATAGATACGTAAATGCTCGAGAGCATTGACGCATCGTTCATCGAGTAATGTAAGCTGGTCTAACCGGGCCTGCCATGCAGTGTCATCATCGATGAACTCTTGCATTGATATGCGTAGGGAGGGTATTTCCAACTCGAGAGGCATGACTGCCTCGGAGCCATACACTAGCGAAAATGGAGTTGCCCCAGTGGGCGTCCGAATGCTAGTGCGATAAGCCCATAGGGCAAGTGGTATTTGGATGTGCCAATCCTTATGATTATCTCGTGACCATATTTTTAAGGATGGCAACTAGCATTTTGTTTGACGCCTCTGCTTGCCCATTTGCCTACGGATAATAAGGTGTCAAAAAACTATGCTGAATTTTGTACTTTGTTGTCAAAGCACGCACATATTTGTTCTTAAATGACGTCCCATTATCCGAGATGATCTTGGATGGAATACCAAAATGACATATGATGTTATGTAAAATGAACTCCGCAATGCGGGGCCCAGTCGTAGAGGTAAGCGAAATTGCTTCCACCCACTTAGTGAAGTACTCTGTGGCCATTATGATAAACGTGTGATGACTTGATGATGTAGGGGAGATCTTTTCGATGAGATCTAAGCCCCACTATGAAAATGGCCAAGCCGATTGGATCGGCTGCAAGGCCTGAGAAGGTACGTGTGTCAAGTTAGCATGGTGTTGACACTTCACGCACTTCCACACATATGCACAACAATCTCACTCTAAATATGGCCAATAATAGCCCATGCAAAGAATGCGCTTTGCGATGGCCATACCACTGAAGTGGCCACCGCATGTACCATCGTGCGCTTGGGTGATCACCCAAGTGGACTCCTACTGGTCCAAGCAATGGAGGAGGATTCCTTCGTAGCTTCGATGGTATAAAATGTCTCCTAGCAAGACATGTTTTGCCACTTTCTATTTGAATGATATTTTCATGGCATGCGACAATCCAAGTGGGAGGCTACCTAACTTGAGATAGTCTCTTATGGGTGTGTACCAATCTCGCTGATCAGAAACCTCGATGGTATGAATGATCGATCCCTCTTGAAGTTCATCCCTAGCAAAAGCTGAGCGGGAAAGAACTTGTAAAAATAGCGTTGTGTTGCTATTAAGAGGGGTTGGGGAGAACAAAGACCCCTAGTTGGCATGATTCAGACTATCATGGATTCGAGAGAACCTATCCTGAGATGGTTCAATCTGGATCATGTGGATTCCTGGCGTTATGTCAGAGCTTGCACGCTCCATCATGGATTGCGATAATGTTTTGACTTGAATGGTTGTCATCTCACCAGAAGGGTCTTGCGGGATTAGTGACCCCAAGGAGGCCATAGTGTCCACAAAATGATTCGATGATCGAGGGAGTGCCTCGATGTCGTACCATTCAAGCTTTGCCAAGAATTTATCCACAAGGGCTTTGTAGGCCTAGTAGAACTGGGCATTTGCATTGGAATACCCCTTTCACTTGGTTGACAATTAACAGCGAATCACCAAAGATATTCAAGCATTTGATGTTCATGGTGATGGTTGTCTAAAGACCTATGAGCAAGGCTTCATATTCAACATTGTTATTGGTGCATGGGAAATCAAGTTTAAATGATAAAGGCATTGGAGCCCCTTGCGGTGTGAAAAATATGATTCCCGTGCCACCCCCTTGCTCACATTTAGAACCATCAAAAAATAAGGTTATGTCGGCTTGTGACTCAGGCTCATCAGAATCTGGTAATTCTGAGACATGGAAGACCCCATCATCGGGTAGCTCTATGGTCAGAGGCTGATCATCTTCGAGAGGAGCCTCTGCTAGTTGATCGGTGATGACTTGACCTTTGATGGACTTTTGTCCAATGAATTCGATGTCAAACTCCGTCAACAACATGATCCATTTCATCGTGCGACTACTGTGATAAGTATGACTCATCATGTACCACAATGGATTCTCCTTAGACACAACATACGTCATATTGCTCAGCATGTAATGGCATAGCTTTTTGGTGGCAAATACCACCGCCAAGCATAGCTTCTCAATGTATGCATAGTTAAGTTCATAACTGACCAGGGTGCGGCTAAGATAATAATTAGCCCGTTCTTTATGTAATTCATTTTTCTAGGCTAGCATGGCACCCAGTGCCACCTCAGTAGCTGAGATGTATAAGTAGAATGACACTCCTGGTCTAGGTGGTGCCAATACTGGTGGTGAAGCCAAGTATTGTTTGATGTCATCGAAGGCTGACTGGCACTCATCATCCCAATGAAATGCTACCCCCTTGTGTAATAATTTATTCATGGGTCGGCACTTGTCAGATAACTACGCTATGAAGCGCTTGATTGACGTGACCTTACCCTGCAAGCTTCTGAGCTGCCTGATGGTGGTTGGGGGAAGCATTTCAAGGATTGCCTTGACTTTATTTGGATCTACCTCGATGCCTCATTTTGAGACTATGAAACCCAAGAGTTTTCTAGATGTGATGCCAAATACGCACTTCTTGGGGTTTAGCCTAACTTTGTGTTCGATGAGGCGATCAAGGATCTTGCGTAAGTCATCGAGATGATTTTGGCGCAAAAGAGATTTGGCCAACAAATCATCCATATAATCTTCCAAAGTTTTATGCATGTGATCATGGAAGATGTATGTCATAGCGCGTTGGTAGGTGGCGCCAACGATTTTTAAGGCCAAAGGGCATGACCTTATAACAAAATGTCCCCCAAGGCATCGTGAACGCCATTTTTAGTTGATCATCGAGATTGATACGAATCTGGTTGTATCCCGAGAAACCATCCATGAGGGAAAGCATTTCATGGCCTATTGTAGCATCTACCAATGCATCGATGCTAGGCAAGGGGAAATCATCCTTGGGACTCGCTTTGTTTAAATCTCAAAAATCGGTGCATATGCGAATCCTCCCATCAGGCTTTTTGATGGGTACCATGTTGGACAACCATGGTGGGTAATCTACGTAGATGACAAACTATGCATCCAACAACTTTTGTAGCTCATATTTGACCATTAAGGCCATTGTTGGGTGCATCTTACATAGCTTTTGCTTGACTGGCTTGACTATCGGATCAAGTGTTAGATTATGCATGACTAGCTATGGGTCTAGCCCCGACATGTCTTTGTAGGACCATGCAAAAACCTCCTTCTTCTCTTTGAGAAGGGCAATGTAATCGGCTTGCTCTTCGAGGGATAAACTTACCCCCAACTTGATGATTTACGGATTCATTGGATCAGAACCGATGTCTACGTCAATCATCTCTTCGATTGACATGTGGGATCCATCCTCCAACTGGTGTGGAGTTGGGATCAGGTGGATATCATTCGCTGAATTTAGATCTACGTTGGGAATGTCGGGTTCCTCTTCAGCATGGAAGATATCCTGAGTCTATCCTGGGGTGAAATGAAACATCTCACCGCAAGGCCAGTACTCTGATGGGGATGGTGGTGAGTCAGCACGATCCCAGTCTATGGCATCTAGGTCTAGATACAATGGTCATGTTGGATCGGCTGGATTATGGATGGGGGTGGTTAAATCAATGGAGATCATGTTGATGGAATGAATTTGGTCTCCATTACCATGTGGGTGTTGATTCAGACATTCTTGGTGATCCTTGTGCCTCGGATCTGGCTCTGTGGGTACTGGCACAAAAGGATCGGCCCTATGTGTGGATAGAAGGATAGGGTCTACCCTTGGCACTGATGGCCCTATAGGGTCTCTAGGTGGGAGGTGCTCTCTGTATGCCCAAAGTGGTGGATGAAGCACTTGGTTTAACTGTACTTGGTTTAAATGCCACCTATGCCTTGGTCCCATATTTAGATGTTCAAACATACCATCGATGTCTATGGGGTATTCTTGTTGCCTCATATGGTTGAGATATGCCATCTCAGTCTCATCCTCATAGTCGCTATCGAAGATCCATAGGCCTTCATTGGCTTCGACAACTATGTGCTCTTCTGGTTGGTATAGCCTCCCACTAGGCGTTTCTTGATCACTTGGCCTTATGGCCGGCATGGGAGGCTCATTTTGTTTGAGCATGTTGATTTGGTCCCTTCTGGGTTGTTCCGCTCTCTACGGGAGGGCTGGATTCTCTGGATGTAGCAATTGCCCGATTGGAACATTCAAGGGAAACATTGCCATGAAGTTCTCCTGATAGTCGTCAATGGGTGTCACCTGCGAGTGATTGCTATCGGACTCAAAAGGGTCCCAAGGTGCTACCTCATAATCTGACTCATCTTCAGAAGACTCCCCTTGATCTTGTTCATATCCCTCTTGGAGGTTACTCCTTGAACTTTCCCCTTTCTCGATCAAAGGGGAGGGGTTGTTGAGGTCAACAAGGTTTGTTGTTAACAATGGGAGATAATCCCCCAATGTGTATGTTGTGTTGGGATTGGCATATGGATCTTGTGCCAACCCATCCCTATTGCCTAGACCTAGGCCTTGCATGGTTTCTACCAAAATGTCGAGGGGCAAAGGGTGGTTGAACCCTACTCCTGATTTATCATATGGCATCTGGTATCTTGGTTGACAAAGAACGCGCATTCCTTGTTCATATCTGCCCAATCCATATCCATGCCAATTACATTGGTTAAGGTATTTCAAGGCAAATTCTGGGTTGGACAGATAGTCAACATTCTCAGCAAATGGCTCTTCATCCTCTTCCTCTTGTAGGTAGGGTTCAATGCCATTCTCGAGGCCCCCATATACAAAGTTGGTCTGATTTGGTGGGTAGCCTAAAGGGATGATAGTGTCGATGGGGAGGTGAGGTTTCCCCATGTCTTGCATGGATTCGAGCATGGGTGTTGCCACAATGTTCCACACTAGGTACTCCCCTAGGCCCGTATTGGCCATCTCAATGGTAATCATCGGTGGTTGAGGGGGAGGGAATGGGAGTTCTCCCTGAGTCCACTCCATGTTGGGTGAACCAGGTGTCTCGACTTCCATTCGGCTGGGCACCTCCTCGGTAGAGATGGTTGAGACTAATGGTGGTACCTCCTCTAGGGGCTTCTTCCCATTGTCCTTCGGTGTGGCCACCATAGGTGGCATTGTTGGTGAAGGAACAGATGATGAAGATGGGCCAGGTTGGTTAGTTGAGGGACTCAACAATGGGGATGTAGGCAGAATCGGACCCTGTGTGGATGGATTCAATTGAAAGTCCAAATGTGTCGATGGGAGGGTCGATTGTGGCATCAGCTGCACCGCATTGCAAAACTTAAAGGGCTCTAGGTCTGCTGGGACTACATGTACTTGCCCTTCGTATGTGTATTTGAGGCATTGATGGGCTATCGAAGGGACACACTTCATGTCCCTGATCCAAGGCCGGCCTAGCAAGATATTGTAGGCCATCTCACCCTCAAGGATGTGACACAACGTAGGAATGGTCTTTTGTCCTACTTGGATGGGTAGGACAATTGTGCCAACCATCGAGCATAACACATCGTTGAATGCTCGAAGAGTGTAAGTGGATGCCACAATGTGGGATGCCAACAACTTAAGATGTTTTAATGCCATTGTCATGATTATGTTGTTGGATGAGCCAGTGTCCACCAACACCCTCTTGAATGGAATCTCATTGACCCGCATGATGACGTGCAGGGGTGGATCCACCATATCACTAGTCACCAATTTTAGTTCATCTTCCCTGAAGGTTATGACTGGTTCTGTGCATTGTCTCACATGTCCCACAAAGTTGTTGAAAGAATTGGGTTCTTGGGGTTGTAGCTCAATGGCTTTGAGTATCTCCATCAGAGCCTCCCGATGGGGCGGTGATTGTTGGATGAGCTCATAGATGGAGAGCCTAGCCGACGTGGTCCTTAAAATTTGAGTAAGCTTAGTCCAAATCATGGCCACTGGTCTAGGTGGGGGAGGTTGTGTAGGGTGTTGTGGAGGTTGTGACATTGATGGAACATCTCCTGTAGCTACAACGGGTGCAGCCATGTTTGGGTATCTTTTGTTCCATGTCACGATGCTTATCATCCCTACGTATCCTTGCATGGGGCAGTCTTGTGTTACCTCATTCACTTGTAAAGTCTTTGCCTACATGTCATGGGTAGGTAGGGGGTCTTTGAAGACTTCCATCTGTTGGTTGCTCAGTGCTACGGGATTATCTACCATGAGCGTTTTGTTGTCTATCAAGTCCTGCACTAAGTTTTTGAATTTCCAACAAGAGAAGATGTCGTGTCCTTTCTATCGATGAAATCTACAATATAAGTCTTCCCTATAGCCCTTGGGTTTTGGCACGTTGGGGTCTATGGGTTGACTTTCTGGCAAGTTTATCAGGTTTTCCATGAACAAGCGGTCAAACAAGGAGTCTCTAGACTCCGTGAATTGTGTGAATTGTCGCTTAGGGTGACGCTGCTGATTTTGCTCTTGTTTATGATTTTCCTTTTCATAGTTATCAAGAGGAACTGCCTGATAATTAGCCTTTGGGGGTTGTGTCATTTGTGCAGGCTTTGGTATATTTATGGCAACCTGATTGACCATGATGGGTTTCGGTTGCATGGGCCCAATTTTAGCATTTTTGGTCCACTCTTTCTTGCATGGCTTGGCAATCTCGCCATCTTGAATTTTGATCTCCTCAATTATCCTGGCTTGCGCCAGGGCTTCTTCTAGGGTGGCATATTGTTGCAGCTGCAATAGCATGGAGATCGACCTTATGCAACTCTTTGAAAACATTTGAGTCATGTCGGCCATGGGAGGGAGGTAAGGTAGCTTTGAAAGCAATGTCCTCCATCGATTCCCATAAGCGGCTATGGTCTCATCATCATACTACTTAAGGCCAGCTAGGTCACTTAAGGATGCCTTCTTCTTGGTGTTGAAGGCAAAATGTTCAAGGAACGCATCCACTAGCTGGTCTAGATTATTGATGCTATGCTTCGGCAATTGGGTAAACCAATCCGAGGTAGGGCCTACGAACGTGGTTATAAACGTTCTCAGAAGCAATGCATCATTGTCCTGAATGCCAAAGCATTGACTCAGGAATCTTGTTACGTGCTCTTGGGCATCCTCATCCCCTCTAAAAATTGCCAATTGAGGCATTTTGAAGTGGTCGGGGTATGGGGGTGCCGAAACTGAAGGATGCACAGGGTGACTACGGAGTTGGCATAAGGTGGGCTTTTGGGGCCCTAAAGTCTTAGTCTCCATAGACTCTAAGCACTCTAGCAGTGCTTTGTATGCATCAGAGGATTTGATTTCCTCTTCTTTGGTTTGTTCCCATTGTGAATTACAAGGAACTTGAGGCCTATGGAGGGGTAGTCGGGTAGCGCCCCCCTGCCTTGGTAGGGCATTTCAGCCCACTCTTCTTCTCACTCAAATTCCTCATAGGCTTCTTGAGGAGTTTCTGGGCGTGACCTATAAACATGGATGGGTGCCCGAGGAAGACGCCCATCATTGGTTCTAGGGGTGGCCTCCCGCTCAGGTCTAGGAGGTCTTGGAGGCAACACTTGATAAGGTCATGGAGACCTGTCTCGCACTAAGGGGTTGTGCCTCTCATAAATTTTTGTCCTATGCATGCGAGGGGTTGGAATCCTCTCATGCATAGTGTTCTGGAGCAACTCATCTGTCTGGCATTGAATGCGCTCTTTGTTAAGATGATACAGTTGTTCTAACTATTGCTGATCTTGCCTAAGCTATGTGATTTGCGCTTGGCGGGCGGCATGTTTGGCAAATGCCAAGTCAATTTGTTCCATCGTCTTAGGTCTAGGAGGCCTAGATGCCTCCCCTACATATCTATCTCGGTCATGGTGATCCGAGATCTCTATAGGTCACTTTCCTCTATCGAGGTTAGCAACATTCACCCGAGGCTCTGGCCTCAATAGGTGATCTTGATAATTAGCAGGTGCGGAGGTGCATTGCTCCCACATGGTGTATTGCTCTTGAGGAATATACTAGTTTTCCTCATGCTCCCTTTCATACATGTGAAAGGGATGGGCAGAGTTGGCTCACCCTATCTGAAGAGCCCTACACTCTAGATTTGGCCTATTAGTTCTAACAGTAATGAGGGGTGGAGGGGGAATGATATAATCATGTGGCCCCTCCTTATGAACCCTATGTTGCTCTAGCACTTCATCATGTAGTGGCCACTCATAATGAGTGTCTAAGGGGGCCTTCCCATGTGTGTACTCCTCCTGAGAGGGTCTATGTTGAATGGGAGTGCCCCTCAAAGGGGTGCCTCTATAGTCCTTTTCTGTAGTGGCATAGTGTGGACTATGTTGTGGGTCAGGCTGCCAAGGTGGTATAACCAAGTCCTTGGGGCTATAACGGAGGTGACTTGTGCCTCCTTGTATACTTTTCATAGCTTCTACCCATGATTGGGCTTGGCTACGGGTATACACCATGGTGGTGGTCTTTCTAGAAAGATATGTATATTTTTATCTCCTTTACAATTTTTTATGCTATACCAAACAAAAGAGGACCACACAAGCAAAGAAATGATTATCTTGTTTACAGATTAAATGTGTGCCCTAAATCTGGTTCAATGTGTTTGATTTTTGTTATGTAAACCTTGTAAAAGAAAACTTTGTTATCCATGCATAATGAGGGCTCTTGTATCTCCAAAATGGTCACCCCTTCAATATACCATTGCCAGGCCATTATACCGAACCTCTCAATATACCCGCCCTTACATGAGGGAAACTATTGGTACATGAGAGCAGAACAATACGTGGAACATAGGCGGTATAGAAGGGGGATCACTCTATTTTTGACACCTACCATAGAAGACTTATCCTCATGCATGGGGAATCACCCCCGTTACACTTGGTCAGCTTTCATCAGGATTTACGTCTAGCAACAGTCACGATCGGGGTATATGTATGCAAAATCCAAGCCAAGGTGGTGATGAAATCCACCGTTGGTCTTGATCAAGTGTTGGGGTATTAAGACCAACTCCTTGATGTTAATATTATTAGGTGGTGTGTGTGGTTCCTTTTAATTGTATAAAGAAAGAAAACATATAACAAAATATGATTTTCACTAATGCAATGCTTTAAAGTATGTTTTATCTTTCAGAAATAATTAGTAGAAAAAGGAAATCACAAAACCTAACTAGAACTGAAACCTAGAATGAGGACTTGCCATTTGTGCAAGTATCATGCAAGAAAACTAAAGAAAAATGCATTCCTAATTAAGTTCCTTCCATTTAATTTACTCTATGTTTTTTTTTTTTTTTATTGCAAGAAGGAAAAAAACTACTTAAATTTTCTATGCAAGCAAAGAAAATAGAAAATTGCAGAAATAGAAAACAGAAAAACATAGAGGATGTTCAGAAAACCTACCTCTTCTCTGTCCAAACCAGATGCCTCTGAGTTTCTGCTCAAAAAATGCATAGAGCTCTAATCATCTCGGGTGGGATGAATAGTAGGTCTGTATTCATCATAGGGTGGGATGAATATGTATTCATCCCGGGGTGGCATGAATTCCAAGTCTGTATTCGTCACAGGGTGGCACGAGTAGCAGTCCAACGCCCGAATGAGTAACACCTACAAAGAAACCACAAAATTTGGATCAAAAACTTGATCTTAATAGTAGGGGATAGGGTCCCACCATGATCACCACTGAAATCTGAATGCATAGTGATGGCGTACCAGACCAATGATGCAAACAAAATTGATATAAAAATGCTAAGTCCTACGAATGCGAGAAAGCAATGCATGAAGGAAATGATGCATAGATGAGATGTAAGAAAACAAAGAAAAGTGGGGCCTCTTTTATTAATGTTGCTTTCAATCTAGTTACAATACGTCCCCCCTCTAGGGCTCAGAATGTTTGATACAGTTCGTTACATCAACGGATGGTACGCTTCCAGTGTCTTCCGCATGCCCACATTCGAAATGGGCGGGCCAAAGGTTGCCACCACTTGTGTCCATGTGTTCATCATTCCTTGCTGCCCCTACGGTGTTCTTGGTGGTGAGATCCTATGCACAGAGAAATAGCAAATAGTTAATAGCATATGCGGATAGAAGGAAAACATGCAATCCCTAAGGCCTCCGGCTAGTGAATACATAAAATAGCAAAACGATGGTCAAAACATGTCATAATGAATTCAAAATTTGATAGAATCATAGAAACATCATCAGGGACACATTGCAAAAATAATAGTCAGGAAATCATGCATGGATTTCTAATCGCTCCGGGGTGGGACGATTAGGACTATCACAAAACATGCAAAAGTGACCTTGCAAATGTCCTATCCAGAGGCCTCCAAAATTCTTGCAAACTTGGGGTTAGACAAAAGGGGAATTTTGGGATGACCCAGAAGGTCATATTTGGCAGATTCTACCCAGATTGTCCTATATCTGAAGGCGCTCCCTGTATGTTAGTAAACGCATAAAATGATAAAAACAAGGTCAAATTAGGTCAGAATGCAATGAAACTTGAACAAAAGCATAAGTAAATCAAATAGAACATAATGCAAAAATAATAGTGAAGAAATCATTCATAGATTTCTAATCACTTCGGGGTGGGACGATTAGGACTGCAATAGTTTGGGGGCACCGGGGGTAGGACGCCCACCGTTTGGGGTCTGGTTTTGACACCAATCCACTTGGGATGGGTCCAAAACCTCCTAGGGGGTTGTGTCGATGAGTTTGGTGTGGGATTGTGGCTGATTGCTTGGGTTTTGGGTCGGGATTACGTTCTTAGTGTTCACTCGATAACCTCTCTTCCAAAAGAGAAATTAGGGATGTAAGAAGCACAAAGGGGAATGTGGGTATAATTTGGTAGCACTCCATTGCTCCAAATGCTCCAGCTCTATTCTCTTTTTGGGGTGAGGAGGCTCACCATTTTATAGACCTCAAGGGTCTCCTTTGAATGCGCATGCGAGGGCACCACTTGGCTTGTCATGCCTTTTTTGGGGGAGAGAAGATTCCTCCCTGATTTAGGGCCTCCTTGCATGAGGCCTCCATGATCAGGGCATGCTTGACTGAAGTCCCTCTCTCTGATTTGAAACCGTTCCTCGCAATTGCATGCTCTGAAGGCACAGTTGAGTGGCAGATCTGGGTTGCCATTTGTCAAGGTTTGACTTTTTGCCAGTCAAACCTGCTATTCGTCCCACCCTGGGACGATTGTTGCTAATCATCCCGGGGTGGGACGAATAGGATTCTAATCATCCCAGGGTGGGACGAATAGGGAGCAAAGTGCTTAAAAGGTGCCAAATTGACCTCTGACCTTCCAAAACTGATTTGGGAGTGGTTAGGACCACTGTTTAACCTCTGGAGGCTGCCCTAGGGGGTATGTATGCCAATTCGGTCAGTGCTTGTAGTCACATAATCGGATTGGTGTTGTTTTGGTGTCTACAATTCCTTAATGTATTTTTGGTACTCATGAAGATTTTGCAATATGATTCTGATATTTCAAATTTCCTTATCTTATTTCACATTCATGATAGACTAACAACTTACTTTTCTTTTTCACCAGGTTTCGCAATTTTTTAAAATAGATAATTTCATCCCATACGACCCAAGATCAAACACCAAAAATAACCATCAAATGACAAGAATATTACTAAAAACTACCTCAATCTTTAAAACCCCTTTGAAATTGTATCAACTTGAATCACACACTAAAATCATGAAACTCCTAAAATCTGGCAAAACCAATTTATTGTTGTACTCAAAACTCCCAAGATTTTAGCAAAACCAATTTATTTTTGTACCCAAAAACTCCCAAGATTTTGGAAAAACCAATTTATTGCTATATTAAACAACTCCCAAACTTTGGCAAGACCAATTTATTGTTTTACTTAACAAAACAAAATAAAAATCTGACACAACTTTAACAAAAAAATAACAAAATATAAAACATTAACAAAACAACACAATGTGAAAAACACATATATACAACAATATACAAGTAATACTATTTTCTCCTTGGATCCCAAATATTATCATCATAGAAAAATAATTCCTCTTATGATATGCATATTGAATTTTGTATAAATCCAACCACAATGGAATATACCAAACAAAAACTCTCACTTTAATTCCATTATCAAACTCATAGTGAAATGCCAAATCAGTAGATAAACAAAACAATGACAGATTCAAAATTCCTTCTTGTCTAATCCTTATAATGTAAACATCATAATTCAATTCCTGATTTAGAATTAGACTAGTTGTTTCAAACATGAAATTTTGCAAGTAAGAACTTATTTGAAATAATTTTAGAATCAAATGCTTTTCCTTCATTGTATTTATTATCAAGACTTTAGGAGTTATATTCAATTCCTTATCAACAACACTTGCTATGTCATTATCAACAACATAAACACTCAAAGGAACATCATACAACTTATTACCTGGAACTACCATCAATAACAAAAGTATAGATTCTACCTTGTCATCCATGATCAAGACACCATGAGTAGCATTTACCAAAATTTGATGAATCATTTCAATTTTTTTCTTTTCTTCATGAGCTCCATCATTGTCATCTTGTAATACTTCATTTTCATCAACCACCTTATCTACTTTTGCAATTGATAAATCATTTTTTGATTGTGTAAGAATTTCAACATCTTCATCTGAGGTAAAATTTTCAATAACATGCACATCAAATGCAATAGAAATCTCATCAATAGGATTATGAACAAATAATGATTTTTCATGTTTTTTAAATTAATAAAAATGATCATCTAAACTCATGGGATGAAATTCTATTACATTTTCCTCATAGTCATCATGCTCTTCAAGAAATTTTTCTTCAAAATCATCCACAACTATTTTTGGTGACTCCAAAGCTTCTGTTATTGAATCAACATGCAATGTGTATATGCCTAGTTTAATATCATTACAAAGAACATCATTAAACTCCTTATCATAATATATGATCATATTAATTAACCTAGGTTCCCTTTCAACATGAATCTGATTAGCCACACCTTTACAGGGCAACCATAAGTACAAAAAATCTATGAGAAATATCCGTTCAGATGTATGCTCCATTCCCTGCTCAATAGCAAACTATACTTATCAGGAATATAAAAAATGTGAATATATATATTATGTTATATTCTAGGTTCTGATGACAACTGTATGTGCACATTCTTAAGCATTCCTATAACTTTTACTTATGTTTTATCCAACTGCACATTAATTTTCTTTGAATATATTGATTTAAAACCTAACTTTTGAAAAACTGTGAAAGACATAACATTACCTAAGGCTCCCAAATCCACCATGCAATTATGCAACTTCCTACCTACAATATTAACAGATAACAAAAAATGAGGAGCATCATCTTTTTCTTTTCATGTAGCATATTGTATTTCAGTGATTTTCCCAATTTCTTTGGTATTTTGATTATCAAAAGCCTCCATTAATAACTTTTGCTGATTAGGTAACTGTGCAGCTTCAAACAGATTGATGTTGACCTTATTTTTCTTAAGATATTCAATGATGTTATAAGTCATATCTTTGTTATCTTGTACCTTATGTGCAATTTTAGGTGTATCAAGAGAATATGGAGGAACCAAATTATTATTTGCATTAACATCAGGAGGAATAACAACATTGTTAGGAGTAGAAGTAGTTTTGAAAGACTTACTTTTACTTCTCAAGTTATAACTATGATTCCCCTTTCTATATTGTTTCAGTGTATGGATTTCTTCAATACCTTCATCATATTCTTCTTTATCATCATCGCTTGAACCAAAAATATCAAGACAATAAGCATAACTTTTTTACCCTTAATATTTTCATCAACATCATCATTTGGAACCCATTCCATTTTATCTAATCCTTGCTGAATGTAATTTGTAACACAACTAAATTCATTACAATCAAATTCATTATGTTCACCAGTACGATGTAACCTGCACCAATTATCCAATACCACTTCAGATACATTGATAGTTGCTATTTTATTAGAAGCACCACTATTGTTAGCAACAGGAGTTGGAACTCCCCCATTATTTGGTTTTGTATTGAAATGTTTTGGTCTTTGCATAGTAAAATTTCAATTTGATTGTGAATTTTGAGTGTTTTGTTTTTGCATTTGAACAAAATAATTACTTAACTTTTGGTACATCCTCGTTAGATCTGCTAATTGATTAGACTCATTAACAACATTAGGAGGATTACCTTAATTTTGATTTGGAATAATTGTTGCGGGCCAAACACAGGTTAATTTTGCTCCTATTTTGTCACTTGCCCGATCATTTAAATTGTCAACCCAGGGAGCTTCGTAAACTTTAGAAGGGTCTCATATCAGATCATTCACAATACCCACTTTGAGATGAGTCCGACTAATTCTACTATTGGGGGGTTTAAAGGATTGTCAGTCTTTCATCCACACCAATAATTTATGTATGAATAATTAAATCCTGAGAAAATAAATATTCATACGTTCATAATGAAAATAAACCTACTATAGAAGTGAAAATAACAGTGCAAAAAATAAACCTATGAAAGCAGGAAACTTAATCTAGAAAGCATAAGAAAAGGGAAGGAATACTGGCTTGGAGTGGGCCCAGGCTCCAACAGCTCCCTTCCAGCTGAATACGTAGTTAGGAACTCTCGAAATTTATTGTATTTGCAAAATAATTATTACAATGCTTCTTCATAATGATAAATATATTCTCTATCTAATTCTAGATTCTCTCCCTTATAAGAGAGGTCTGTGTGTGTTTATATAGCACACACACAGATCTTCTATTACAAATAAGTTACAGTAGTAGTTTAGTTATAGACTAAACTAGGACAATCTGGTAAATGTGATCGACATCTGCTAAAGTGGGCATTGTTCCTAATGGTAATGTATTCAATGATTGGTTCATGCTTCGCCTAGCATTTTCGTTCATTAGTGCAGCTCCTAGAATTATCCTACATGACGTAGAACTGAAACTGCACCAGTCAATACTGCCCACGTCGCTTTGTCTAGTCAATGGGCAAAGAATAGAGAGGCACCTTCTCTATGAGGAAGGCACCTTCCTCATGTGCTCTAGTGGGGCACCTTCTATATGTGTAAGGTACATACTAAAGTTGAGTGCCTTCTTCCTATGGAAGGTGCCTATTGATGTGGGTGCCTTCCCTATACGGAAGGTGCTTTGCCTTGTATAGGGCGCCTTCCTTATACGGAAGGCACCTAAGTATGTTGGGCACCTTCTCTATACGGAAGGCGCCTGCCTTCTGTTGGCACCTTCCTTGAAGAGGAAGGTGCCTACCTTCTGTTGGCGCCTTCCTTGAAGAGGAAGGCGCCTACCTTCATGCCTTGATCCCGAAAGAAATAGAGTGCCAGGTCCACGAAAGACCTCGACTGATCCAAATCTATCAAAACCAACTACATTTCCACAAAAACACACTAAAACACACAAATTAGATAACACACATAATTCTATTAAATAATTATATAATCATTCATAAAAGTACACAGTTCCTAATATATTGCCACATAATAATCGATGAAACCTATACAAAATATGAGCATTTTTTAGGCTCATCATCCCCCCATGCCTAACATATGCCACGCCCTCATGGCATCAAAACTGTAGGTAGCCCTTCGTTCTCTTCATCATCATCATTTTTTGGTTGTACCTATGGCCTGTGGCTGCTTCTTCTTTTGACCGACATCGGGAGGTGCGGTCTTCTATTTTCTACATGGAGTTGTAGTGGTGGGGCAGGCAACTACTATGGTTGTCTACCTCTACTCGATTCATTGGCTCCACCTATTTGAGGTTCCCACCCTGACTACTCCTAGAGGTGGTATGGCCAATGTAGTTCCTACTTCCTAAAATGTAGCTTCTATAGCTTGCCATAGGTCAGCATCTGGAGGTCTGACTACTACAAGAGGAATGTCAGAATTATCCCTCCTGAGTCGGACTACCTGGGCCTTGTGTAATTGGGCTGCTTCAGGGGTAAGCCCTACATTTTCTCTTGCAATGGTAGTGGCTTCTAACTTAGGCCCATATACCCCCCATCTCTCAAAATATCTTCGTATTTTTGAGGGGCATCCATGGGATGACCCATAAATCTCCTAGAATTGATCATCATTCATCGGGTTAACACAAATACCTAGGTCTCCCTGGACCCTAGAGGCTGACTTCCTGGCCTCACTTGCTACTTCCATGTCTTTTAGCAGCTGCTTGAACCTCTCCTACCTCTCGGTGAATGGTTGCATGTCCCATTCATCCTCGATCAGTTTGATGAAGGTCACCTTCACCTTCTTTCGAGCCATTATAGGCCTTTTTCCCTTGGCCTTTGTAGAAAGTGTGGTGGCTCGAATAGGGGGTCTTTCCTCCTTCCCGATGGGTGTCTCTTTGTTGTCAGGGACTGGCTCTGATGTCCCCAAAGTTGTCCCTTCTTTCTTCGGTCATTCTGGTGCTGACCTTATAGGTCCTTCGACCCTTCTTTCTTTGGGTTCGAGGAATTCTTCCTTCACCCTAGGCTCAATCTATGGCTGTTGGTCCACACCAGGTTCTATGTCACTCAGGTCTATAATAGGGGGCTCCATTGGGCTGCTTCCCCCATTAACCTCAAAAATAGAGGAATTCTCCCCTACTTTTGGGCTGCTTTGTCGGGCATCCGAGTGGAATTCCCCCAAAGAGTATACTCTTTCTAATGAGGTCGGGGAGTTCATCGGGACCTCAATCGCCCAATCGATCTGAGTCGATGCATCCCTTTTCTCCATCTCCTTGGCCTAGAATTGTCGATTCTCCTCCTATTGCTGGACTAGCTGCTCGAGCTGAGCTATTCTCCATGCTTGCTCCTTCGACTCCTCTCGATGCATTGTTTGGCAATATTCCAACATTTTTTGGGCCATCCAACACTCGGTCTACCATTCTAGGGCCTCTTCTAGGGCCGCATCAACTTCTTGATTAATGCTCGTAGAAGTCTCGGTCCTATGGGCTCCGGCTGGTCAACTCTTAGAGGGTCTGGGCTATGAGACCAGCCTCCATATCCTCTTCTTCTTATGATGATGATAGGAGGAGATGCCGTAGGTGCTTCCTCCTAGGAACTGGCTCTAGTTGTCATAATTTGGCTCTACTGCTGGTAAGTCATACCTCTTCCTCTATAAATTTGGGCAAAGGTGAGTGCCCTCTTTCTTCCCCAAAATTAGGCAATGACAATTGCTCGATTTCTTCTCTCTTCTATGGGGCTTTCTTCATCTTCCTCTACCCTGATGATAGAATTTTCTTGCCCCTCCTGGCTGCCATCTCCCTCTGCATGGGAGTCTTCTCTTTGTGCTTCTGCATGGCAAACCAGCATCGATATCAGCCCATGGTGGGCCAAGGTGGAAGGTGCACCCCTCTGGTATCGAGCCGCTTCCTCCTTCAGGGCATTCTCTAGGTAGAAGGGCATGTTCATCTTCCTCCCATGCACCAGGTGATTTAAGAACTGCACATGGTTAACGTGCAGGTGTGAATATTTCTTGGTGCATGTGAAAAAGTGAGCAATTTGCTCGAACAACTTTCGTAGGTTCATGGGAAGTCAGCTTTTTGGTAGCCCCTCCTTCTCTACCTGCACATTCTCTCCTGGCAGTAGCAAGTCGATGCATTGTTTCAACATGCCACCCTTGTATGTGCACTCACCTGTGAGAGGCAAGCTGGTCACCTGGGAGATATATTCTGGGGTGACTAGAATTTCCCTTTCATGCACCTGAGCTGCGTCTCCCCTCAAGGAGGTAGAAAATTCCTTAGCTACCTCCATATCCTAGTTCTGATAGACTAGGATACAGTATTCGAGCCACCCTTCGACTTTGAATTGGGTTCTCACCACCCCCTGATTCCCTCTGTATCACTCGGCTCATTTTTCTTGATGGCGTGGTTCTTCGATCATCCTCCCATGGCGCCTTCCCTAACTATTCTTCTATTTCTGCCTTACGCCCTCAGGAAGGTACCTTCTTATAAGGAAGGTGCCTAACCCTAGCATTCAATTCTAGGGTTGGCGAGGTACGCCTCTCGAGCCACAATGTTGGCATGATGTTTCGACCATGGGGGGTGCATGATTTTTATGGCGACGCTATTTTTTGGTACTACATAATTTATAAAATATTATATAAAAATTTAATTAAAAATTATGCACGTACCTGATTGGATGCTTCATGCATCATGGAGGGTAGTGATTTGTCAGCCTGTGACATGGAGGATGGGTATTTCACATGTGCGGATTACTCTGGACTTCGTTGTTGCATCGTTCGAGGTTCTATGTCATAGACAAGCTCCTGATTGGTTTTGGAAAAACTGTCTGTCCATCAATCTTGAGGCGTGCATGAGGATCTCACCTCGTAACTTTGCATAATTTTTTATTGAGGTAGATTTCCATCATGTGGAGTGATGGTGGTAATCTACTGCTGCCCAACCACGTGTTGACATCATTCGCATCGAGGCGCATGTGAGGGTTGTACGTGGAAGGTGTTGTTTGGTGCCTTCCCGATGTGGAAGGCACTTTAAATGAATGGTGCCTTCCCTAGGTGGAAGGTGCTTCTTCCATTCGATGCCTTCTTATTGTGGAAGGTGCTTCTGAATGATGGCACCTTCCCACTATGGAAAGCACTTTTTGAACAATGGCGCCTTCCTACTATGGAAGGCGCTTTTGAAGAATGGTGCCTTCCTGCCATGGAAGGCACTTTTTTGAAGAATGGCACCTTCCCACTGTGGAAGGCACTTTCAATTGGATGCGCCTTCTTGGAATGGAAGGCGCTTTGATCTTTATCATCATTTTTTTTAGGAACTCTTGTGGGACCTTCTTTATGAGGAAGGCACCTTCTTTCAGTTGGGTGCCTTCCCTATAAGGAAGGTGCCTACTTTCTCTAGGGCACCTTCTTTATAAGGAAGGCACCTTATTTCTATGGGGCACCTTCTCTATAAGGAAGGCGCCTTATTTCTGTGGGGCACCTTCTCTATAAGGAAGGCACCTTATTTCCAGTCGGGTACCTTCTTTATAAGGAAGGTGCCTTACCTCTAGCTTGATACCTTCTTCCCATGACACCGTCCACCTCAGTTAGGCACCTTCTCCGAGGAGGAAGGCATTGTTTCTCAAGTGGGGAATCTTCTTTGAAGAGGAAGGCCTTCTGCAAGGCATTTTTCTCAGTAGCACATCATGATCATCTGGGCAAGGGTGATCAAGCCTTCTTAGACTTCCCTCATACTACCGCAACAACCTCCTATCGGGCCTGGCATGCGATTTTCCCCTAGAGGAGAGTTTTATTGCCTTCATCCAAGCTTGGATAGATGCTGCTTCTAAGCTACGTGCGTAGGTGTCGGGGTGCTGAGTCGGTTCAGGCCTGGTTTCCTAGATACCTATTTTTTGAGCTGACAGGTCCTCCACCTACAAAAGCAAACAAAAAGAAAAGAAAACTATAGGCAGTTAGATGCATTCCATGCCTGGCAGGCCCTCTACTAGGATGCCTACAACTTGCATGCGAGCGTCATCCCTACAAAACACACCGTAAGAAATAAAACAAACCTAAACTAACTGATTTTGGTGGACACTCCCATGTCCACCATTCTACTTGCTGAGAGTTTGGTCCAGATTACAAGGATGGGGTCTCCCCCATGCCTATTCTAGACTCTACCAGTAAATTTTTGGATGTGCTATAGGGCCACAGTCGGTGGCCATTCACTGTCAATACAACGTTGTTGCCATCAATAGTCTTAACACGCACAACACCATTCTTGATGAGCTCTACCACTTCATACGGTCCCATCCATCTCTGCATTAATTTGCCCTTCCTTTCCTGGAACCTGGAATCGTACAAGAGCACCCAATCTCCCTCCTAGAACTGCTTCAGCTTGATGTGTCGATCATGCCATTTTTTTTTTGCTTTTGTATGATCTTTGTTCTATGTAGAGCATCCCTTCTGAATTCGTCCAGCTGGTTCAGCTATCGAATCCTCTCTTTTTGAGCTTCTTCCAAGCTCAAATTTAATTCTAAAGCAGTCCTTAATGTCTTAATTTCAAACTCAATGGGCATCATTGCATTCTTCCCATAGACCATATGGAAGGGTGTAAAGTCGATGGTCGACTTCCACGTAGTGTTGTACGCCCATACTACCTCTAGAAGCCATGTAGCCCAATATTTTCTATGTTGCTGCATGGTTTTCATCAGGATATTCTCTATCTCTCTGTTCGTCACCTCCACTTGCCCGTTTGCCTATGGGTGGTAGGGCGTAGTCTTGTTGTACCGAATATGATATTGCTTCATCAACTCCTCGATCAACTTGGAGGTAAATTGAGGTCCCTGGTCTATTGTTATTTCTCTAGGGACCCCAAATCATGTAAAAATTTGAGCAAATAAGAAGTCGGCTACCATTTTTTCCTTTGAATCCCTCAGTGCTTGAACCTCCACCCACTTGGTGACGTAGTCTGTACAGACTAAAATAAATCTCCTTCCTATTGAGGGTGGATTAATTGGTCCCACAAAATCCATGCCCCACTTATCGAAGGGCTCTAGATGCACTTGCGGTTGAAGGGGCATCTCGTCTCGATGGGTTGGTCTACCCATTCTTTGGCACTCGTCACACTTGCTAGCATAGGCGGCCGCATCTTTAAATAGAGTGGGCCAAAAATACCCAGCCTGTAGGATTTTATAGGTGGTCCACTTCCCCACAAAGTGTCCCCCGCATGGTTCATCATGGCAAGCTTTGAGTATTTTTGAGAATTCTTGCTCTGCTACACACCTCCTTATAATTTGATCACGTCCTATTTTGAATAGGAGACCATCAACCCATAAAAAGGAGGCACTCTTCTCTACTACCGCCTATTTTTCTCGTAAGGAGAGAGTGGGCGAGGTTATTATGGTGGCCAAGTAATTGGCTATGTCTACATACCATGATGTTTGCTCACTGATGATGAATAAATGTTCATCCAAAAATTGGTCTTCCACTACCGTATGATCTGTTGGTGTCAACCGGGATAGGAAGTCCGCTACAACGTTGTCCTTATCGAGCTTGTCAACTATCGTGATGTCGAACTCCTATAGTAGTAGAAGCCATCTTATAACTCTTCCTCCAATAGCCGGTTTGCTCATTAAATATCTGATAGTTGCATGGTCCGTATGGACGAACACCTTGTATCCGGTGATATAATACCAGAATTTGTTTATGGCATGCACAACCGCAAGGAATTCCTTCTCCGTCACTGTATAGTTGAGCTCAGCCCCTACCAAATTTTTGCTGACGTAGTAGATGGCATAAAATTCCTCGCCATCCTTCTATCCGAGGACTGCTCCAATCGCATTGTTGGAAGCATCACAATAGATGTGGAAGGGTATAGCCCAATTCGGTCCCCTCAGAATAGGTGCAGATATCAGCTTTTCTTTGAGCGACTAAAATGCTCTTTCATAGTCTTCCATCCAGTTGAACTCCACGTCCTTAGACAATAAAGTGTGCAGTGGTCTTGCAATTTTGCTAAAGTCGACGATAAATCACCGGTAGTACCCAACAGATCCGAGGAAACTTCTCACCTCTCACTGTGTTGTGGGGCTGGGTAGGTCCTTGATGACCTCTATTTTTCTTTTGTCAACCTTTATTCCTTCCATGGAGAGATGGTGTCCCAATACAATGCCTTCTTGCATCATTATAAAGCATTTTTCATTACTAAGGGACAAATTATTTTCCTCACTTCTTTCGAGCACTCTTTCCAGGTTCGTCATTGCTTCATCAAAGGTTTCTCCATAAATGGTGAAGTCATCCATGTACACTTCAACCGCATCTCCTATCATATCTAAAAATATGTTGAGCACCACCCTCTGGAAGGTGGCAGGTGCGTTGCATAGCCCGAAAGGTAATACCCGATAAGCGAACGTTCCCCAAGGGCAGGTGAAAGTCATTTTATCCTGGTCTTCTTCTCCTATCTAGATCTGGTTGTATCCACTGAATCCATCCAGGAAGGAGAAGTACTTCCACCTCGAAAGTGTATCCAAGACCTGATCAATGAATGGGAGTGGGAAGTGATCCTTTTTGGTCACTTTGTTCAATGCCCTGTAGTCTACACAAATCCACCACTTCCCATTTTTCTTGGGGACCACCACTAGCGGTGATACCCACTCACTGTCAAAAATTGGATATATGAATCCGACTGACAAGAGTTTTTGCAATTCCACCTTGACAATGTCCTTCATTGTCGGATTCATTCTTCTTTGTGGCTGCCTGCTTGGAGTCACCTGCTCTTCAAGGTATATCCGATGGGTGCAGATTTTTGGGCTGATACCTTTCATATCCGAGTAATCCCATGCGAATGCCCATTGGTGTCTAACCAGGAGTTCTTCTACCTTCCTTAGCTATGTGGGGGTCAACCCACTATTGATATTCAATATTTTTCCTGGCCCAATGTTTATCTACCGGATGTGGTGGTCTTGGGCGCCAGCTAATGGTGACTCAGGCGTAACGCTAGAGGACTCTCCCTGGAGGAATTCTATGATAGCGCCATCCTCATATTCTTCCTCCTCCATTTGGTCCAATGCCATCATCGGCTGGATGATGGACAACTCCTCCTCTTTGTGCTTGGTCAATGTAGACCCTCCCAACGAATCAACGGACTGCATGGGAGGTGAAATAGTCAACCTTTTTATGTTCTACCCATTGGAGATGGTCATCAGCCCATCATGGTAGCTGATGTAGGCATCATCTGTCACCAACCATGGTCTTCCCAAGATAAGTGGGTAGCCACCCAGCCTGGTTTTAGATTGTAACACCAGGAAGTCGACCGGATATTCCCATGCATCGACCATCATGATTATATCTTCCAGCATTCCTTTCGGTGCTATGGTTGATCGATCAGCCAGCTACAAAACTATTGAGGTTGGCCTTAGGTTTATGAGTTGTAACCTCTACATGGTATCTTGACGCATTATGTTAATGGCTGCACCAAGATCGACCAACGTATTGGTCAAGGAATGCCCCCCAATTTTTACTGTCAACACTGGGCTGCCTGGGTCTGCGTACTTAGGGTGACACATCTTGCCCATCATTAAATCGACCAACTTGCCCACAACATTAATAGTCTGGGTCACTCTTCGGCCTGAATTTCTTAGGCACATCTCTTTTATTGCTTTAGAATATATCGGGACGTCTCGGATAGCTTGAAAAAGTGGAATTGTCACCGTGAGATTTTTCAAGCTAGAAAGAATATCAAACTTCGACTGCGTTAATTTCCTCTGTTCTTGCAGCCGATTAGGAAATAGAGCCTTTGTTCTCTCAGCCACTTCTTCTTCCACCTCTTCTATAAGAGGTGTTTCCTCTACTTCTACCTCCTCTTCTACCAGGGGAGGTGTCTCTACTCCTAGTTGTCTACCTGATCTAAGTTGAATAGGATTACAACTAATATTATACATCGGGTACATCTCACCTTCTACATTATATGTCGACTGATTTACTCTATTGTTTGGATTTGTCATCGGTTGTGCGGGTAGCTACGTAGGTCTCACTATAGGCAAGGCTAGCAAGTTTTTGGGTGAGCTGGCGCTACGTTCTGTGGAGCCAGATTCCATTGAGCCTGGCCTCTCCACTATTGCCCAGGGTATTGATATTGCATCCAGGGCTACTGGTTCGGATATGCCACTCCTAGGGGTATGTTAGACCAAGGAGATAGCCCCCACCACCCCATGTTAGGTGGTTGAGGCTGGCCTTGTGGCATGTATGGTCCTCCCCCATATGATGGCATTCCTGGTGGCATATTTCCCATAGGGGGTTGTGGCCAACTCCTTCGATTGCCTACAAAATAGGCTTCCATAACATCAACATCCTCCTTGATACTGGGCAATTATGGGCACAATCGGGTCTTATGATTTAGCTTACAGACCACGCATACTCTGACTTTGTTCTCCGGGCATGCATTCTTTGCATGCTTTCCTCTACATTTTAGGTAGAAATAAGCTAATGCTACCTCATTTTCTTGCTTCTTTTTCTCTAACAACAGTGTGTCCATCTGTAATGCTAGAGATGAAAGCATCTCACTTTTCAAATCTTCCAACATATTGCCTATTTCTATTTTTGTGACCGAAGCAGTCACTTTCATGGTCCTAGAAGTGGTCTTGCCTCTCCTTCTTGAGTAGTTTTGGCATAATTGTCGGATATCTTCCATAGTGTGCTGGTAGACATCACCTCCAAAAATCATGTTGAGAGCTTCTAATGATTCATTGTTAAGTCCTCTCAAAAAGATGCTTTTAAGAGACTTATCAGCTAGCTTCGCATGAGGAGATCATTGAAGATTGAAGTTGAATCTCTCCCAGTACTCTTCAAGAGACTCATCTTCTTTCTGCGTCATGCTCAGGACCTCCTCTCTGGAGTCTCTTGCTCTCCCGAAGTCTTGATATTGCTCTAAAAAGAGCCTCTTCATTTGATCCCATGTGGCAATGTGTTTGTCTCCCAGACCAATGAACCATCGTAGAGCTGCATCATCTAATGTGGAAGGAAAGAGCTTCAGCTTCTGTGTATCATATTTGTAGTCCACAGACCTGCATAGAACATCAAACTTAAATAAAAATAGGTCAGGGTCCTTGGTCGGGTATCCTCTGAAGGTAGGAAGGTGAGCAGGGGATATGTTTTTCATTTTGGTTTCTCCTACTCCTTCCTCAATCGGGAAACTAAAGCCAGATGAAGCCTCTTCGTCGGCCATTTTTTTAGGAAATGTGGTCTCTAATGCAGTTCTTATGGCCTCACGATCATTCAAAACTTTCTGAGTCAGGGCTCTAAAATCGGCTGGTGTTATCGTCCGATCTTCTACAACTTTCCACAATAGAGCTTCCTCTGAGGGTGTTCTCTTAAACAATGGGTTTACAATGGTTCGTTCTTCCCCTAGTTGATGGGATGAGGAAGCACTTTGCACAAAGTGAGGATCCTCACTCTAGTGGACTGCTGGTGATGAGTCGGGTGAATCTAGTTCAAACTCAGAATGTTCAGCTGTCTCAGATTTTGGGGGACTTTGTTTTATGAACCGACCGTCAGGTCCTCTTCTTCTCGAAGAACTCATACAAAGTTAGATAGAAGGTTTTTAGGTATTGCAATTAATCTAATAGAGGCGCTTCCTCGACAACGACGCCAAAATGTTGCGGGCCAAACACAGGTTAATTTTGCTCCTATTTTGTCACTTGCTCGATCATTTAAATTTTCAACCCAGGGAGCTTCGTAAACTTTAGAAGGGTCTCATATCAGATCATTCACAATACCCACTTTGAGATGAGTCCGACTAATTCTACTATTGGGGGGTTTAAAGGATTGTCAGTCTTTCATCCACACCAATAATTTATGTATGAATAATTAAATCCTAAGAAAATAAATATTCATACGTTCATAATGAAAATAAACCTACTACAAAAGTGAAAATAATAGTGCAAAAAATAAACCTATGAAAGTAGGAAACTTAATCTAGAAAGCATAAGAAAAGGGAAGGAATACTGGCTTGGAGTGGGCCCAGGCTCCAACAGCTCCCTTCTAGCTGAATACGTAGTTAGGAACTCTCAAACTTTATTGTATTTGCAAAATAATTATTACAATGCTTCTTCAGAATGATAAATGTATTCTCTATCTGATTTTGGATATCTATCAGAGAGGTCTGTGTGTGTTTATATAGCACACACACAGATCTTCTGTTACAAATAAGTTACAGTAGTAGTTTAGTTACAGACTAAACTAGGACAATCTGGTAAACATGATCGACATCTGCTAAAGCGGGCATTGTTCCTAATGGTAACGTATTCAATGATTGGTTCATGCCTCACCTGGCATTTCCATTCATTGGTGCAGCTCCCAGAATTATCCTACATGACGTAGAACTAAAACTGCACCAGTCAATACTGCCCACGTCGCTTTGTCTGGTCAACGGGCAAAGAATAGAGAGGCACCTTCTCTATGAGGAAGGCACCTTCCTCATGTGCTCTGGCGGGGCACCTTCTATATGCGAAAGGTGCATACTGAAGTTGAGCGCCTTCTTCCTATGGAAGGTGCCTACTGATGTGGGCGCCTTCCCTATACGGAAGGTGCTTTGCCTTGTATAGGGCGCCTTCCTTATACGGAAGGCGCCTAAGTATGTTGGGTGCCTTCTCTATACGGAAGGTGCCTACCTTCTGTTGGCGCCTTCCTTGAAGAGGAAGGCGCCTACCTTCTGTTGGCGCCTTCCTTGAAGAGGAAGGCGCCTACCTTCATGCCTTGATCCCGAAAGAAACAGAGTGCCAGGTCCACGAAAGACCTCGACTGATCCAAATCTATCAAAACCAACTACATTTCCACAAAAACACACTAAAACACACAAATTAGATAACACACATAATTCTATTAAATAATTATATAATCATTCATAAAAGTACACAGTTCCTAATATATTGCCGCATAATAATCGATGAAACCTATACAAAATATGAGCATTTTTTAGGCTCATCAATAATATTTGGCATATTTTGGTTCGGTAAAACATTTTGAACACTCGAGTTCATCCAACTTGGAATGTTTTGATTGGGCATAACATTTGAAATATTTTGATTAGGCAAAACATTTTGATTTAACCATGAATTTGCATACATTAGATTACCTTGATTTTGATTTTGAGTAAGCATTGGATTATTTTGTGGTGTTTGAAAATTCTGAAAAGGATTCACATTTTGCATTGCTGCTACATTCCCAAAACTATTCAAATTAGGTACATTGTTATTCATTGTTTTGTGTGCAACATAATGACTTTCTAAAAATAAAGGATTACTTGACTGAGCATATGCCATTTGATTTGGAATTTGTGGAATTGAATTCAACATTGGTATTTGATTAGTTAAAGCATGATTTATCATAGGAATCTAATATTTCATACCAAGATAACCAATAAATGGTATTTTCCCTAATCCACAACTTGATTGCATCATCTGTTGTTCAACCGTGAGCGCCTCAGTGTAAGCTTCTATAAGTGTAGTTATTTACCCTGTTCTTTTGACAAACATTGTCGTTAATGGATCCAAAGCACAAAAATAAATTTGGATCACTGCATCTTCTACAATATTATAAGACAGATTCAGTCTCGAATACATCTTATGAAACCTAGTATTAAACATACGCAATGGTTCACTAGGTTCTCTACGAGTAGAAGAAAATTGTAAATAAACACTTGTTGGATTAATAAGGAACTTAAATTGAGTAATAAAAGCATTTTTCAACATATCCCATGAATTAATGGAATTAGAAGGTAAGAAAACATACCAATCATAGGTTATCTCATCCAAATTTAGAGGAAACAACCTACATGCCATGTCTTCGTGCTCAATCTACAATCTGGACATTGCGTCAGTATATGCTTGTATATGCTCTTCTGCCAAATGAGAACCATCGTGCTTATATTTTGGTAAATACTTTTCCACATTCTTTGGCATATCATGTACATCACCAGCTATATTTAATGGACTTCGTTGGTTTCCCATCCATGCCAGATTTGGTGCAACAGGTGCAACCATATTGACAAGTGGTGGATTTACAATCAAATTTGGAATTATGCTAGAAGTACTTGGAAGAATTACCATTTGAGTTTTACTTCTTCTGTGTTTCTTAGTTGGTGACAAACTTTAAAAAATCGTAGATCTAGTAGACTTTGACCTCGTGATAATTTCTTTAGACTCCAGTTTAATGAAATCTAATCACTTATTTGAAATATACAATACTTGAAATATGATCTTAATGTAACAATACAATTACAATATTCAAGTATGTAATTTAAACAAGGAACTTCAAGAATAAATATATGAATGATTACAAATTTTATAAATGACAAACTGAAATCAAATTACCAATTTTTCATTTTTGCGCCCTCCTTCTAGCGCCAATTTGTTGAGGTGTGATTTTGTCAGGTTACAAAACTACTCGACAACTAGGACTCAAAGTCCTCTCTTGCAAAGAAACTAAACTTCTCCAAGGTTCTCACTTAATGTTTTAATGTGTCATACATATATGCATAAATAAGTGCTTGAATATTCTCAATGTCTTGCAAGTACTATTAACAAGGGGCCTGGGAATTAGGTAATTAATTTAGAATTCATCATGCTTTAAGTGCTTTTACTCATTCTTTCTCTAAAAAAATAATAAATTTGCTTTATAATTTTGAAATATTGTGCAAATTCATTTTATCATATCATAACCATATTTTATTTAAATGCTTAAAATAATTTAAATCAAATGTTTAATTTAGCATTTCAACTGATGTGAAATTTCAAATACTTTAATAAAAGTATATGAACTTCAAAATAGAATATAAACCTTGATTATAAATATTCACCTTTTAAAAAATCCAAGGTTTAATAAATGAAAATACTTTATTCATCCCAAATATAAAATAAAAATTTAAATATTTGAAAATGAATAAAAGTAATAATGTTTAACCCCAAATTATAAGGTTTTCAAACCTTAATAATCATAACTCATAGGGTTTAATGTAATACTTATCTATGAACTGTGAAATTTATGATTTGAAAATAAAGTTCATAAATGTGTTTTCTTATGATATTTTTATATTAAATATTTATGAAATAAAATATTTAATTGCAAATATAATCCTCTAATGTAAGGTTTGAACCTTTAATTAAATAAAAAATCTATTTAAAACATAAAGTCCAACCAAAATCTGATAAAAGATATCAATTCCAATTCTCAACTTTATTAAATCAAATTTGGAATCAGAATACTCATTTATCTTTATAAATTTATTTATTTAAATATTAAAACAATTTAATATTTAAATAATAAATTAATAATAACCTAGTGTAAAATTTTATAAAAAATGAACTAGGTTATATAAAAATAATTAATATAAAATAAATGATCAAAGGTTTTATGATAAGAAAATAATATTCTATCTCGAACAAATTCTACAGACAAATACCAATCACAGAAACTTAAACCAAATCACTACTCACCAGTATTCACAACGCAAAACAATGACATGATGCAATCTTCAATGGAATATTAATTATTGAAAAATTATATTAAATATTTTATTAATTTCAAATACAGACTGTGCACATACTTGAATCCAAAATATTTAATATAAAATATTGATCTTACAATAAGCTTGATTTCTCTGCAATATGGACTTCTCTGTATCTTCTTCAAAACATAGCTTTGGCTCCTTTCAATTCCTTTCTTCTCTTCCTCTACAAAAAATGTCCGACCACTTGTCCATAGAAATAAACTCCATTTATAATCAAATTTAATTCAGTGTTATCGTTTCTAACTTCGTTCTTTCAGTTTCTTGAACCAATTTTAAAATCAACTTGTGTAACTATCTTTTGAATGGATTCCAATCCTATCCTCTATAATCTTAATGTTCGATAATTTTAATAGAAATTTGATATTAAAATTTTACGAATTATATCATCACAAACTTATAAAGTGAATGGCTTTAAGTATCAACATTATAATTATATAATGTCTAAATAAAAACTTCTTGAGAAAGTATTCAACCGAATTCTATATAAAAATTCTGCCCATTGAATCCAATATATTAACTCCATGACATATTCAACCAAATGTAGATTACATCATCAGGCTCATCATTACTGCTATGATATGAGGTATTTGAGGAAAAATCAATGTCCCTGTGGCTTATTAAACTTTAATTCTGCAAAAGTAACAGTAACCCATCTTTCGATGATGAAAAAATTACCTTCCTTGATATGTCCACGCTACATCCTCATATGGCTAACATAGACCCTTCAGATATCAATGAAATGATATGAAATGGTCATTCAAACTTCTTGATAAGCCATGCATTATAAATAATTTTCAAAGCCTTTTCGTAAATAACATCCTATCATGCCCATTTTGAAAATCATTTCGAACCAACCAACCCCATGGTGTATCCTCAACAACGACGCATCCTCGATAGAAAAATAATAATTATCGGTATGAAAACATCATCTGTTATAGTATCTTCTGTAGAAGTGTATCCTCAGGAGTGACTCTACCTTATATATGCAGTGACAACATTATTTGACCTAACCACAAAGTGAACATTGACTTAGTCATAGCATCATTTAAATTCCACTTGAAAACTTTTTCTTGATTCTCTCGATGTATCCACATGTAGCGAATGCTCCATGAATTAGCTTTGGACTTTGTGCAAAACTTAGTTTAGGTGAATGTAACTTCATGGTGATCAAGCGACATATTTTAGTGTCTCTATAACCTGGCAGTATTTTTCATTCATTTTCCTTGAATACCACTTTTAAAAACAACATACATGCCTTGAAAACCACATCTAACATGAACTCATTATTCAAAAACGTTGGCACCAGAATCCTTCATGTGAAACCTCAGGCCTACGTATCATCATAATTTCATATGGCTAATAAATTTTGATAACCATTCATGCAAATCATGTCTTCCTATGCCTTCTTTGGACCCTGCGATACATAACCACAATATTTTATTAACTAAACATCATGGTTTTAAAACAAAATATTCCTAACACTAAAACATTAAATTGCCTAACATATAATAAAACAAAACTAAACTAAACAAAAAAACATTAAAATAATTATCCTAATACAATAACACGAAACATAAATAAATAACATATCTAATCTATATTAATAACAAACACATTACATTAACAAAAACAATAATAACAAAAACATAAACAACATATAACATAACAAAACATAACATTCATTAAAAAAATAAGAGAACAAACTATAAACCAAAACTTTTAATTACTTAATGATAAAGTAACCATACAAGCACCACTCAAAATCTTCAGATCACAAGGTGAAATTTCGACCGTGCACTCTGCTATAAGACCAGTCACATAAAGATGAATATTTTTGATATTCCAATGGTGACAACCTAAACCATAAGCGCAAGCAATACTTTGACTCCGTCTTTAAAATTTCAAGTGGGTCCCCAAACTTTGGGGCCATTGTGAAAGAGTCACAACAGTGAGATACATGCTTTAAATAGAGAAAATATAGGTTATAAAATAAATCCTTGAGTCCTTTATTTAAAATAATTTGACTAGGATGAAGAGAATAAAAACTTGATAGAAAACAACCCATCAAATTCACCAAATGCATATACTTATGGTCCCTCTTAAAATATACAAATATGGATTCCCTAATTTAATTTTACTGGGAAGGTGGAGGCGCATGAATGACTAAGGTAAAAATAACCTTTTAAATCTGGAAAATCTTCAAATAGTAGGATATACTTTATGTAGCCTTGCATCATCAAAATGGATCTCAAAATACCCTATACGAGATTAAATAGATTTTGTAGATGCTTTATTATAGAGAGCATACCATATTTAGGATGAGCCATATGATTTTCAAATCATGCATCCATTTCAAAGGGATATTTTTAGGGAGGAATACATAGAGAAATTTTAGGTTTTACTGTTAATTGTCATCTAATATGGTCCCAAGAAATTATATTTTTAACTTGATGATAAAAATACATATTGATGTAAGGATTTATGAACCTAATGCTTTGGAAAAGGCTTTTATTTTAGCTATAGGACATAAAATCATGTTGCAATATTAAAAAAATGATTGGTTCTACTTCAAAAGGGTATATACACATGAGAGATTTAGCAAAGTGGATGTGGAGAAAGATAAAAACAATTATAGTAAATGAAAATATATATAATTGATCAAAGTACGGTTCCAAAAAACCCAAATCTATATCATACATTTTCTTAGCCTTGGTCAAAGGGACATAAATGTAAATACCTAAAATTGTATATGGCTATAAACACATTTCTAATTCAAAGTGAAAAAAAGAAATATTTCTCCAAGCAGTAATAAGTGAATCAAATGAAGACAATAAACCCCAACCAACCATTGAAATAACCCAACCTTCAATATCTTTGGCTATAATTGTAAGTGTTGTCATCTCTAGATGCACAAGCCTATCAGGGTAGAAGCTTGATGTGCCTTGGATACCTATGATTCATCTAGAACAACAAAACAATAAATACCATGGGTGAGGGGATCACTTATAGGGAAACCTTAGGAATTTTTAGTCGAGGATGAATCCTTATTGGATTAATCATTACAGACTTCTAGAATTCATGGGTTTAGGTATGCTTTTCTTAGGGGTATAGAGAAAGGAATTATAATGAAAGTAAAAGATAATAAAATAAATAATAGGAAAGTAAAGTGTTGGAAAAGTAAACCTAATATACATGGGTGATGCACCAAGATTAGGGTTCCCCTCCCAATTGCATGAATAGAAAATAAATAAACAAATTCATCATAGTTTAAGTGCTAGAATTTGAACACACTTTAATATGCATAACCCAAAATCGAGAACACACTTGGAGAAGTAAGATAGAGAAAAATTAGTCACAAATTCAATTCATGTGTCAAAAAAATTATAAGGGATGCATCTTAAAGAGGCTCGATGCTACTTAGACAATGGCTCAAGTTTCTATCCATACTCATATAATTGAGGACTAAAAGGAAGAGCTCACAAGGCCAAATATGAGGTATAAGTAGAAAAATTCCAATGCCTTTATAATGAAAATTATAGGCCTATTTATAGGCTAAGCTAAGGGCCCTTTCACTTTAAAACTTTTCATAGAAGGCCTATATATTATTTTTTTCTCTACAACCATAATTGGTAGCTTCAAGGTCTCTCAATCTAGGGCCATCAATATTGGAGGTTTTTGGGCCTTCAAATGACAAATTATTATTGTCATGTTTCATAACTTCCATCTCCCATTATTGTTATGTTGGGGATGGTTGTTCCATTAAGATCTCATGAGGTTTTCCTCTAGGTATGGCCTTCATAATTGGTTTAGTATGGTAGGGTAGGCTTACCTATGTGATGGGTGGCCACTATAACTACCATGTAGTTGGTTCTAAAAGGCCAACGGTATGTCTCTTAAATTGACTTTTGGAATTTCTTATATATGTGAATGACCACGATGAGTCTTTGGATAATATGGGATCTCCTTTGGCCAACGGTAGGCTTTATTTGATAATTTCCTAGCACTTACCTCCTAATTTTGATTGGTTGCCATGTGTCTAGCCCATGTTGTAGTAGGTTTCCTTTTATTCTTTTGCTCTTGTTGGTTTGAAATTTTCAACACAAACTATCAAATGGAAAAATGATGACCCATGGGACTTCACACCCTCAAGATACTATATTTAAGTACAAGATGAGCATAAATATTGATGAAATATCCAAAAACTAGTATGGCTTTGGGATCATATACATTTAATTCAATATGGATCCAAAATGTGCCCTTTTGACTAAAGGTAAGCTATGCCTTTTGAATGACTTTCAATTATCTCATTTCTAATTAGGGAATTTTCTTGAGTGAAGTATGAGTATAGGAAAAATTCCCTACAGTATTGGTATATCCTAGGGCTCTTCAACCTATTAAAGAGAGCAAATCCTAGACTATTTACCTTGTCCTTGGGTGCAAAGTCAAAATATGAAATTTGGGGATATCAAAATATACAATAAGGAAATAAAATAGTGAGACAAAAGTGTGGTGAAAATTATTGCCTTATGCTTGAGACTCTTGGGTAGAGAGTTTCATTTGGATTTAGTGTGTGCATGAGAAAACTTTTAAGAAATTTCAAAATTTTACCTAGGTTGGCAAGACAACATTATTAGGAGAATTATGACTCCATGTGACTCTTTCAATCTTGAATATTAACTGGATCTTTAGTTTTTTTTATTGATAAAATGGGGTTTTGAAAAAGATCGTAAATAAAATTAAGGGTAAGAAAAAAAAAAGAGACTACCCAATAAAAACAAGAATATCTCAACCAACCAAACCAAGAATATCTCAACCAACCAAACCATCTAGGAGATCATAAATAAAATTAAGGGTAAGAAAAAGAGACTACCCAAGAAACAAACATAAATAAAGAGGACAAGCACAAGGATCATCCAAAATGCCAAAAATAGATAAAAGGATCAACCTGAAACACCAAAAATATAGGAGGAACATATTGAAACACTAATTAATTAGAATTTGGTGGATGATATTGGTTCTCATGTTTCTTCATTAGGGTTTCTACTTCCTGAGCTACCACCTTTTGGGTTTTGAGCTTGTTTATGATTGTACTAGCATGAAGAAACATGGAGGTTTCCAGGGACACAATGTCATCCAAATAATTTAGTGGATCAGAATTCTCTACAGACTAGGATGAGGTTGTGCTGGGGTAGAGGTCATTCATGATAAGAAAGAATTTAATGGAAGTAGCAACAATATTCTATTTCTTATGTACCAAAGAAGAGGATTCAAAGGAAACCTTCTTGAGGTCAATCACTAGAACAAATTTAATTTTTCCTCTAGAAGATTTAGTCCAAGATGAGCACTAACAGGGAGAGGGTGAGGCTTCAAAATATCTAAAAGTAAGTTTCTTCTTTCTGCATTTTCTAGAAGTAGTGATGCCCACTTCCACATCATAATCACTCGATACCTCCTCTTGAGTGGCTTGGGGAGATACTTGGCTAAGGTTAAAAGCAAAAGGGTGATTTTTGGGTCTACCTATAATGGATAGGATAGATCTCTAAACATGATTCTAAATAGCATAGTTATATATTATCATGTGTAGCCCTTGGTGCTTCAAGTGATAATATTTGTATTTCCTAATGCCATCAATAGAAATCTCCATGGAGAAGAATAGGTACTTTGGATGTTTATCACTTTGATGTCCCTCAAATGATTGAGGAAAGCCATATGAAAGTTGTGAAGGAGCGAAGATGACTCACCAATTATAAAATACTACATAACAAGGATAAGAACCCTATTCCAAGGGGATGATAGGTCCTTCTTAACAATACCATTGTCCTCCTTAGCCAAAAGTTTTCCCCTATCTCTAAAGTGCACCAACTCCATAGCCATTGAGTGCTTGTCGCAAAGGATAATGTCATCGTCATTATTAGTCCTGTTGAGTGGTATTTTCACCCAGTTGTGAATGTACACTCTCCTTTAGGATTTGGGTTCCAAATCCCTTCTTGAAAAGAAGTTAAACAAACAACTTCTCCAAGGTCTCCGCTGTATTGGCATTTGCATATGTGTATTAGTAATCTCAAATAAATATATTCAATTTAAATGCTTGGAATACCTTAGTGATTGCAAGTAACTGCAAACAAGGGGAAATGTTGGATTATTTCACCATGAAAATTTAGTGATTGTTTATTGTTTTTTTTGTATTTTGGAATTTTTTAAATGTTTATTTTAATGCCTGAGAATTTAAAATAAGTTAAAATTTTTGGAAAAATAAAATGCAAAAAATGAAATGCAGAAAACTGAAAATAAAATGCATTCAGTATGATGCTATCCTATTTCAACAAAACCGAAGATGTGAGGTTTTCATGCATGCAACCTAACCTATTGGACCTGCAAAACAAGCATAATCCGGATAAGCTAAGTGTTGGCTCCTAGGGTTTTAAATGAGGTTTTTCAGATTTAAACATTCACATGAAGCAACCAAGAAAACTTGCATAAACTCCATTTACAAGCCTAAAATATGAAAAGGGGAAAAATAGACATTTAATCTTGCATGCAGAAAATGACTCCTCCTTTCTTGCCCTCAAGATGCAAATTTTTGAAAACTTCTACATTAAAAATGTGTCATTTTACAATAGCAGAATTTTTTGGTTTTCCCAAACCAGTCCATGGAAGAAAAATGACTCAAACAGGTCCAGAATGGCCTTATCGCCTTCAAGTCTGCAACTCTGCTCATAGCAATTTCCAACCCATGTCCATGAAGAAGAAAAACCAGTCTACGAAAGAAAAACATCCCAACTAGGTCCATAATGGCTATCTTGCCTTCAAATATGCAACGCTACTTGCAGCAGTTTCCCACCCCCTTCTGGCCTCTTTGAATGGCATATTTAAACTTCTAAAAAAAAATTGTTTCTCCTTCCATGAATGTTCGTTTCACTTTCCCTGATTGTTCTTTTCACCTTCCCTTGTGCATGGTTGCATTTTGGTTTCCAAGAAAAACTTTTCCTTTCTATTTTGTGGCCCTTCGTTTCATTTTCTCCACATGAGCTTGCATCCGTTTCCTTCCGTGTGTAATGACCATCTTAAATGATTTCAAATCATTAAATATTCCTTATGTAACGCTTGTCTTATTCACTGGATTTTGTCCTTATGTCCACGTCACTATGCAGGTCCGTTACCTTGGCGAAAATGGAACATGTCACGATATCGTGACACTTTTGCCTCCTTGCTCTCTTTTGTTGCTTTTAGCCACGAAAATGCAACATGTTGCGATATCGCGACACTTTTTCTTTCTCTTGTTTTGGCCATGAAAATGCAACATGTCACGATATCGCGACACTTTTTCTTTCTCTGCTTGCCTACCCATTTTGAATCGCGAAAATGCAACATGTCGCGATATCGCGACACTTTTTCTCTTTTGGTCGCGATGATGCAACATGTCGTGATATCATGAAATTTTTTCTCTTTTGGCCGTGATGATGCAACATGTCGCGATATCGCGACATGTTTTCTCTTTTGGCCATGACGAGGCAACATGTCGTGATATCGCGACAATTTTTCTTCCTTTGGCCGTGATGGTGCAACATGTCGTGATATCACGACACTTTTTCCTCCTTTGGCCGTGACGATGCAACATGTCACGATATCGCGACACTTTTTCCTCCTTTGGCCGTGACGATGCAACATGTCGCGATATCGCGATACTTTTTCTCTTTTGGTCGTGATGATGCAACATGTCGCGATATCGTGAAAATTTTTCTCTTTTGGCCGAGAAACTGCAACATGTCGTGATATCGCGACACTTTTTCTCCTTGTGTTTTTTTTTTTGCTTTTTTCTTTGATATTTAGCATATGGGCCACTTCGGTCTTCTTGGAAAACATGCAAAAAATGTGGGTCCCCAATTTTGGGGTACGTTGTGGAGCAGCCACAACAAATGGCGACTCTGCTAGGAAATGCTCCTGAGCATTTCGATGAGAACTCAACCTAAAAACACACAGACTCAAATACAAGCGTCAGCAAATATCCCAAGAATGAAAATAGATGAGAAATACATGAAGCATTATAATTATTAAGCATCAGCTCGGTGTGTGCAATGTGCTTCATTCCCTATCGTTTGAAACTCGTTCAACTTTCCATTGTCAGTTTCACTTATGATTCGCATGCAAGGCTATGAATGATTTTTGCAGGATTTGATGTATGACAACTATGTTAGAGATATAACAACCTGCTTTGCAAAGGCTCGGACTTTCTAGTATCATGAACAAACATATTAAAACTGTCAAACCCTCTTAGGACCAAAATATGTATACTAAATTAATTTACTAGATCCCAAAGTTGGTTATGTGCCCCTACCATCTTGAACCCATGTGCAAGTGTAAGTGAAATTAGAGCTTTGGGGAATCGGATTCCCAACCTAAGTGAGATGGGAATTTGACCCTATCCTTACTACTATGATCTAGAGTTCATTACCTCATCTTGAACAAAATGATTTAACCTGTTATGGATGAAACTGTCAGGCTAGCCTGTCCGTTTGAGCAGTCAGTGGTCTTGTTTTTAGACAAGATGTGTTGCCACACATGAGCATACTCCACTGCCAGCCAGACATCTATAGCCCCGGTGGAGATTAACCCCATAATCTATGGTTTGGCTTTAATTTTGATTTCTTGGACCTTGGGGATGACTACCCATCCTTGCAAGGGACATGTAGTAGGATCCTTCCAATCCAATATTAATGATGAAATGAAAAATATTTTCTTTGGAATTTCAAGTTCTTGAGTGGGCAAAATAGAAGCCTTGGGGAATCGGATTCTCAACCTAAGCGAGATGAGAATTAGACCCTATCCTTACTACTCCATGAAGGTCAAATTAGAGATTTGGGGAGTTGAATCCTCAACCTAAGTTTGATGAGGATTTAACCCTATCCTTACTAATCTGATTTTAGGCTTTAAGCACTATGGGAGTGGTAAAAACCACTGTTTTAAGGATTATGTTGCATAATAGGACAGACACGAAATAATCCTTTCGCCTCACCTTTTCTTCCAAGTATGGTTTTGACCATTTTTCTCAAGATCATTTTTTTTTTAAATATGTAGAACGTGCTTGGTTCAAGATAGTTCGGGCATCAATTCCCAACCTTAGGATCCTTTTAATATATGTTATGTAATAACCCTAAGAGGATTCGACACCTTTTCAATGATTGTACATGAAATGAAGATGCAACTGAGATGAAATGTATATGCAATATGAAATGTAACATGAGATATGAATGCATTGCTTATTTTGAAATGCGGATGGAGTATACCACCTACTTTTCCATAATTTATAAAACTGACAACTTCATGCATCACAAGTTCCAAATGATATTCTTTAATGTGTTTGCAATATTCGTGGAGCTTTCTGCAATACAATTTCGATGTTTCATATTCTCCTAGTCTTAGTTAACATTCATAAGGACCTAAGTTAACAAACCAAAAGCATCCAAAGGACCAACACACAAAACTTAAAACCAAAATGAGATCCAATCCAAAACCAAAACACGAAAACCAAAAGTATATACAAATGTACAAAAAGTTTGGATTATCATTTTCTTGGATCCCAAACCTTATTAGAATTCTTTAAAAGACATATGACGTGATACGCATACCAAGTTTTGCAGGAATCCAACAAAAACAAGATCAAACCAAACAAAGAAACAAACTTCCACTTGCCCCTCTCACCATACCAATTTGTTTTAGTTTCATTAATAATCCTATGGTGGAGTTTCAAGATTTCAAATTGATTAGACAATGATTGATATTCAATTCCTTTATGTCTATTCTTTAAGATGTCCATTCCACACTTTGATTCATGGTGTAGAAATAAGCTTTCATTTTCATTCAATTAGGCCATAACATTAATAATATTTGAATCAAACCATTCATTAGGCCAATCTTCATTCGAATTTTGCATGGTGAAACCAAAAATATGAGATTTTACCTTTTTCACATTTTCACTTTCCAAAACTTGGTGAGGATTTGCAATTCCCTCTTTTACCTCATGACATTCATCATCATGTAGCACGTGTTCTTTCTCCATGACTCTTTTATCAAAGGCACCAAACTTAGGTACCCAATTGAAAATATGCCCATCCCTTTCAAACCATAAGTCTTGTCTATCTAGGGGTGGGTTAACTAACATATTTCCGTGATCAATCACTTGGGTTGTTTTGGGTAACGTGAGATTTTCAATTGGATCATAAATGATATCAAACCCAAATGATTCAAGCTTTGTAATTTTCTCATTTTGAAATGGCATAATCATTGTAGCACAAGTAAGTGGATCAAGATTTTAAATTTCTTTTCCTTCAAAGGAATCTAAAGCAAATGACTCTCTTTCTTGATTCATGGTTGTAGAATCCTTATAATGTTCCAAAATTTGATGAGATTTGAATTCCTCTTCCAAAAATTTCTCAAATTGTACAGGATTTATAGTATCCTCATGTGAGGAAGCAATTGAGTTATCCTGCATATTAATTGACACAACAAGTTTATTAGAATATTTAGATTGATAATATTCTTCCCATTTTTTCCACGAATCATAGTAATCATCCTCCAAGTTCAAGTTCTGACGCTCAAGTACTTCTTCTTCATCTTTTGATTCATCAACATGTTTCTCACCTCATTCATCTTCACCTTCCTCATTCTCACTCTCTTGACGATATAGAGTTTCCACCACCAAAATGTTGTCCACTCCTTGTTGATGTTGGGTGGACCCTTAATTGGCACAAGTTCTAAATCATCCACTTTATCTTGGAGACAATGGGTATACCTAGCAATTTTGGGACAATTCCTTTCATTATGCTCCTTTGTATTATGCAATCTACACCCCTTTTCCCACGCAAAATCAGAAAGATTAAGAATGAAACTAGAATGACTTGGTCCTACAGAAGTATCTATCTGATTAGCAATAGGGGAAGGCACACCCCCATTATTTGGCTTTGTATTGCACTATCTCCCTCTATTGTTGAAATTTAAATTTGGGTGAGGGGCATGGGATTCATACTTCTGTTTTTGAACCAAATCATTACTCAATTTGTGAACTATATTTTTTAGTTCTTCAACCTCTGAATAAATCTCTTTTGGTTGAGCTATGTTATTTCTAGTTCTAGTAGGGATTGCGTAATTGGTGAGATCTTGAATTAACATTTGAGTTGGATTTTGAGCCACTTGATTTGCGTAGGGATTCACACTTTGAATCAAAATTGGATTGGGTAAAGGAACTATAACCTGAGAATTAACCGTACTAGCTCCTTGCATAGTCTGTTGACTATTTTGCAAAAATGAAGGAATGGGGGGAATGGTTGTGATTTGTTGAATTGGAATGGGTGCATAAGTAGGTGTTGATGAATATGGTTATTGATAAGGCAAATCATTTATGCCTGATATTTGCAGTGCCATGATCTGATTCATCATAGGAGCTTGACCATATGGACCATATTGTCCTACCATAGGCGTTTGGGAAAACCCATAACTCTGTGGTGTCATTTGTTGTTCAATGGTCATAGCTTCATTGTAGGCTAGAGCAAGCATGGTAACTTGAGGATTTCACCTTGCAAACATTACCGTCATAGGATCCAATGACCCAAAATATATTTACAAAGCTACTACGGGATCAATGGCAAAATGTCGAATTGCTCTATTATAGCACTTCTGAAATCTCTGATTAAAAGTTTGGATTGGCTCACCCTGGCCTCTTTTGCATGTAATGAACTGATTATAGATGATTGTGGGATCTAATGGTGACTTGAATTGGTTGAAAAAAGCATCCTCCATTTGCATCCATGACGTAATGGAACTAGTAGGTAAGCAAATATACCATTCGTAAGCCACTTGGTCTAGGCTCATGGGGAAGATTCTACAAGCCACATCTTCATGTTGAACTTGCAATCTTATCAAAACATCCCTATAGGCCTAAATATGTTCTTCTGTGGTCCTTGGGCCATCCGGTTTGTATTCGGGCAAAAATATCTCTATATTCTTAGGGATCTCGTGAATATCCCCTTCAATATTCAAAGGAATTTTATTGGCTCCATACCAAGGAGGTGGTGGAGGTTGGGCCATTTGATTCAAAATTGATGATGATAACCCTACAAGAACCTGACAAAACTCTCAATACCTCAAAGAAAACCTGCGACACACAGAAAATCCTGCAATTAATGAAATTCAAAGAATAACTTCAAAACCAATTTGTTAGTCATGAATAAAAGAAGGAACCATGACAAAGCAATATTCTAAAAATGTAAGTTTCTGATTCACCAGATCGCATATGCGCAAGTGAAGAGCATACTCCTAGTGTTGTAGGCTTTCTGATTCACAAGATCGCATTACGCCCAGGTGAATAGCATAATACCGACAACGAATAAATTTTTAGACAATATAATTCCTTACAAATAAGCATGAAATGACTAGCAAATATCAAACATGTAACGTATGAATAATAACGTTAGCATAAACCAAGAGATGTATCCATTAAAATCAAATGAAAGTAATTGCATGGAGACAACCTCGTTAGTCAAGACCAAATTTTTTCAAAATAAAATCAAAACACATTATTCCTGTATGAACAATCAAAAGCGTTAGAACAATGCATAGCAATTCATGTCCTCCTTTTAACACTACAAGGTTGTATTGTTAAAATAGGGCTAAAGATAATAATCAATAGGGCATGAAATATTCAAAATTTAAATCCCTATAGCATTTAAATCACTCTGAAATAAAACAATTCAGGCCCTCCTTCTAGCACCAATCTGTTGAGTGGTATTTTCACCCAGTTGTGAAAGTACACTCTCCTTTAGGATTTGGGTTCCAAATCCCTTCTTGCAAAGAAGTTAAACAAACAACTTCTCCAAGGTCTCCGCTGTATTGGCATTTGCATATGTGTATTAGTAATCTCAAATAAAGATATTCAATTTAAATGCTTGGAATACCTTAGTGATTGCATGTAACTGTAAACAAGGGGAAATGTTGGATTATTTCACCATGAAAATTTAGTGATTGTTTATTGTTTTTTTTGTATTTTGGAATTTTTTAAATGTTTATTTTAATGCCTGAGAATTTAAAATAAGTTAAAATTTTTGGAAAAATAAAATGCAAAAAATGAAATGCAGAAAACTGAAAATAAAATGCATTTAGTATGATGCTATCCTATTTCAACAAAACCGAAGATGTGAGGTTTTCATGCATGCAACCTAACCTATTGGACCTGCAAAACAAGCACAATCCGGATAAGCTAAGTTCTGGCTCCTAGGGTTTTAAATGAGGTTTTTCAGATTTAAACATTCACATGAAGCAACCAAGAAAACTTGCATAAACTCCATTTACAAGCCTAAAATCTGAAAAGGGGAAAAATAGACATTTAATCTTGCATGCAGAAAATGACTCCTCCTTTCTTGCCCTCAAGATGCAAATTTTTGAAAAATTCTACATTAAAAATGTGTCATTTTACAATAGCAAAATTTTTTGGTTTTCCCAAACCAGTCCATGGAAGAAAAATGACTCAAACAGGTCCGGAATGGCCTTATCGCCTTCAAGTTTGCAACTCTGCTCATAGCAATTTCCAACCCATGTCCATGAAGAAGAAAAACCAGTCTACGAAAGAAAAACATCCCAACTAGGTCCATAATGGCTATCTTGCCTTCAAATATGCAACGCTACTTGCAGCAGTTTCCCACCCCCTTCTGGCCTCTTTGAATGGCATATTTAAACTTCTGAAAAAAAATTGTTTCTCCTTCCATGACTGTTCGTTTCACTTTCCCTGATTGTTCTTTTCACCTTCCCTTATGCATGGTTGCATTTTGGTTTCCAAGAAAAACTTTTCTTTTCTATTTTGTGGCCCTTCGTTTCATTTTCTCCACATGATCTTGCGTCTGTTTCCTTCCATGTGTAACGACCATCTTAAATGATTTCAAATCATTAAATATTCCTTATGTAACGCTTGTATTATTCACTGGATTTTTTCCTTATGTCCACGTCACTATGTAGGTCCGTTACCTTGGTGAAAATGGAACATGTCGTGATATCGCGACACTTTTGCCTCCTTGCTCTCTTTTGTTGCTTTTAGCCACGAAAATGCAACATGTCGCGATATCGTGACACTTTTTCTTTCTCCTGTTTTGGCCGTGAAAATGCAACATGTCGCGATATCGCGACACTTTTTTATTTCTCTGCTTGCCTGCCCATTTTGAATTTTGAAAAGGCAACATGTCGCGATATCACGACACTTTTTCTCTTTTGGTCACGATGATGCAACATGTCGCGATATCGCGACACTTTTTCTCTTTTGTCCGCGATGATGCAACATGTCACGATATCGCAACACTTTTTCTCTTTTTGCCACGATGAGGCAACATGTCGTGATATCGTGACACTTTTTCTTCCTTTGGCCGCGACGATGCAACATGTCGCGATATCGTGACACTTTTTCCTCCTTTTGCCATGATGATGCAACATGTCGCGATATCGCGATAGTATTTATCTTTTGGCTGTGATGATGCAACATGTGATATCGTGACACTTTTTCTCTTTTGGCTGTGAAACTACAACATGTCACGATATCGCGACACTTTTTCTCCTTATGGGTTTTTTTTTGCTTTTTCTTTGATCTTTAGCATATGGGCCACTTCGGTCTTCTTGGAAAACATGCAAAAAATGTGGGTCCCCAATTTTGGGGTACATTGTGGAGCAGCCACAACAAGTCCTATAATTAGTAAGCGTATTAATGGTAATGTTGAACATAAATCTATAGAGTATCACATAACCATTATCCTAGGAATTAACAAGCTCCATGGAAAGCATAGGATTGTTCCCCTAAAATTTCCATAGGAAGGGGATAAAACCATGGGAACTTAGAATTTCCTTGACCATGGGATCGATCTGGAGGGATTCAAGATCTAGTAAAGCCATCTCAAAATTCCACCAAAGAAAGGGCACACTCATAGGTACTTCTCAAATATCAATCCAAATTCAATTCTTCTAAAGCATAGGCAATGACATGAGCATATGAGGGGGGAGTTGCATGTCCCTGGAATTTAAAATGAGTTACATAGGAAATCACGGATTGATATGTTGACACTTTTGGAGGAATTAGTAGATCTAGACTTTTGATGGTACACCTCAACTTGGGAACACCTATTCTCACTAGATATTTAGTTTGGCTCATTTTCTAGGCCTAGTAAATTCTACTTTCATCATGGCCTTTCTCATTTCTTGATTTATGACACTTCAAAATTACCTTTATATAGGATTACTAGAATTATTTGAGTGTGCCCAAACTATATTATTTATCTAGTTTCATTGACTTGTTCCCCTTCATTTAGATGAAGGGTTTGGAAATTTTTAGAGTTTGAAAATATTTTATCTTCATTGTTAGCCATGACTAGGGTGACCTCTTAATGGACTAATAAGACTACATGATCTAAAAGTTTGACAAATTAAAATACCCAAGATGCTTATGTTTTCACATATTGTAAGCTCTTCTAGATGATCCCAATCTCTTGTTTGGTCACCTTCATCCTCTTCTTATTCTTAAATTGTTCCTAACTTTTATTCCTCTAGGGCCTCTACTAATGTTTCCTTGGTAATTCCCCTAGGGATAGTGAATCTAATAATAAATGCAAGAGGATTCAGTATTCAAACCCACCCATTTTGGTGATGGGTAAGTTCATGATTGTTGTATAAGAAGGGGCCTCACTAGAGATAAAGTCCTTTTAGTTATCATTGGAATGTCTCTAAGACTCTTATCAATAGTGATATTTGACTTAACGACCACCAAGAAGGCTATGAGCATTTATTTTTTTAGTCTGATGGGTCAACATAGCCTCATGGTATTGGGAGTTTCAAATTTACTAGAAGATTCCTTTAAAGGCCTTCCTTTATTAGCATCCTTGGCATATTTATGATATCAACCACCTGATAAACTAAATAAGCTTTGGGTCCTCTCATATTGCCCAATTTTAGCATGGAAACTCCACTCCAAACTCATTTTTGGATTATATTTATCTACTATAAGGAACTCTTAGGAATATATATTTCTCACTTGGGGAGAAGCTTTGCATCAGATCTCATAAGGAGTATTGAAGGATGTTCCCCACTTTTATAGGCCCTTAAATTAGGAAAGTTATTGAAGTCCCATTTTTATAGGTCCTTCTTTCTATTGGATCCTCTCTAAAAAACCAATGAGAAATAATATTTCATAAGCAACTGAATTAATAAGGCATGATTATTTATAACCCTTTATCATGTTCAGTCATGGGAGTTGTCTCCAAAAACATTAATAAAATTTCATCAATTCAGCTAAAAAATTATATATATATATATATGCATGCACAAGTCTAGTCTCTCCCTCTCTCTCTCTCCTTTTCCTTCTATTTTTTCTCCTCTCTCCCCTTCCATATCTCTTTTTCTTCCTCTTTTTGAATTCATGCCCCTTATTTCTAGGGCATGAAATTATACTCTATATGAATGGGGTATGAATTTAGTAATCATTAGATTCATGCCAAATTTGTGAGTGGTTCCCTAATTCATTTTGGGATCCCACACAATAATTCTCACTTAAAACCTTAAAAAAAAAAATTAAGCTTAAACTAAAAAAATGAATTCTTAGGGCTTATATTTGGTACTTACCCATGCTCGATCCACTATTTCACCAACGTCATCCCTCATAATCATTGAACCACATGTGGAGCCATTTATTCCTTTTATCTAGAGCTCATTTTCTTCTTCTCGTACAATAAAAATGAATTCATATTCACCCTCCCCTTTCTTATTCCCTTCTTTTTCTCTCTCATATTTTTGTTTTCACTCTTTTCTCCTTGTTTCTACCTTTTTTGAGTTTTATCAAGAATAATGTATTCCTTTCACAACTCGAAGGGGCACCCTAGCCTAAGAGGCATTAAAGTCATTAATGCCTCATTTCGCATGCAAAATTTTAGTGTTCATAATAACATCATTTTTGCACCACCCCTTCTTTTAAACCAACCATCTCTTTTTGTGTTCGTCGTTCTTTATCCATAGGTGTCTACATATTTCTTTGACATATTTACTAGGGCATAAGTGCATGAAAGAGGGGGAAATGTAGACATGGAAAACTGGCCCGCATAAATGTGTCATTTTTCTTAGAACCCCTAAGAAGTCCCTCAAACATATTAAGTACAAGTTTGGGATTCTCTTCCCTCTTCTTCTTTGCCTTTTCATCTAACTTTGCTGAATTCGTGGTCATCTAGTATAGGGCATGAATTTGAAAAATTAGGGTTTTTCCTTATAAAATATACATTTTGGACCGACCTCCATGTCATTGGCTTTCCCCTAGGTTTAATTTTAATTTTTCTAGTCTTTTTCCCTTTGAAACAATCTATAAATAGTGGATTGTGAATCCCCTTTTCCTCTAGAAAGTTCTAATAGGTTCTAGAACAAATATTTTTAAGCAAGTTCAAGAGAGAGGGAAACAAGTTTTGAATTCCATCAAGTGTCTTCAAGTGTTCTTCTACTACTTCTTTTGCTTTGTGATTTACTGCTATTGGTGGAAAAGTGTAGGAGCCTTGAGGAGGAGTCTAACATTTTGTTTGCTACCCCATATTTTTGCTGCCCCCTTTGCTTCTACCAAGTTCTATTGGTTGAAATTTTATCTAATGGCAAGGATTATGCACCCACAGACCTTGATCAACTTTGAATGGTCTCAAAACAATAAGCTTTGGGTCCAATATTTGGATAAGATTGGTTCCTAGGGGTCCTAGCTAACTATGCCTAGGAGAAACAGAGTAAAGAAAAAGAAAATAAAGTTGAAGCTAGAACATAAGGGATGGATTCAACCACATAAAAATACACACAACATAAATAATTAGTAAAATCTCATAGATTATCTAATAGACCATAAAATACTTTCCATTAAAATTCATCATACATAGTTCAATTGTGAATTTTTGAATTAGAAAATGAAAACCATGAAATCCAAAATGTAGAATTACAACATATTCACCCAACTAATTTTAACAAAAATAAATAATTAAACAAGCATACATACATGAGAAATGTTTGGAGGCCAGACAATAATCCACTTGTATTCTAAGTATTTCAAATATTACATGCAAGTTGTAATGGCTAAAGATCTAACCTTTTGAAATACCTCATAAACGTACATATATATCTATCAAGAAGAGACTCTCACCACAAGAAAATTAAAACCTCATTAATGGAGGGTAGCTAAATCAGAGGGTATTTTGGGATACCTCTCCTGTGACCTTGTTTTCAGTGATGGAACATTTCTATGATAATTGGGCTAGATGTGCTAGTTGCATTTATTCAATTTCCCTCTTTATTGTCAAACATGATAGTCATGTTGCCTTAAATATCCATGATTGCTTAGGGGGTTGAGTGGTTGGGGTACTTAAATATTTTAGAAATTGCCTTAAAGGTGGTAATTTCAATTTTCTATGTGCCAAATTCACAAAAATTTCATCTCGATCATGCATTAAATTTACTGATCAACCTTCATCTTAGGCATCACACTCTACTATTATTGGTGACAAATTGATTTTTTGAATTCCTCTGCAAGGCTACGATCTCCTCCTGCTGGCTTGGTGGGCCTTTGGGCTGCTCATGTGTCTTGGATACATCTTGATTTTTCACCAAACATTATGTTCCATGCAAGACAGGATTTTGGATTAGACACAAAATCTTATCTCATCCAACTCTTCTGTTCTATTTTACTTTTGTATCCCTTATGGTGGGACTTTGGGACCTGGGAGAAAGTGTATCAAATCCTACTTCTCCACCCATGATCATAACTCTCTCTATTTTGGGTGGGATTTTGTAACCTAGATGCCACTTTCTAATTACTTAAATATCTGCCCAACTTGAGGGTGAGGTTTTGGGAACATCGGGTAACTCATAATGCATTCATTTTTCTACCCAAAATAAGGGCATGGCTTTGGGATCATCCAAAAAATGCACATGACCTGATCCTTCACCCAACACTTATTTTCACACTTTATTCAGGTGGGACTTTGGGATTGGCTTAAGATTAGGTATGAATTTGACTCACCGCCTGCTTTCATAGTTAGCCATTTTTCAAATCAAATTCATCTTACTTCATTGATTGGTTGTGTAAGTTGCTACTTTTGGGCTTTGCAAGACTTGGATTGGGAGACTAGATACCATATAAGTCACTTGGACTTAAAGCTTCGTACACATTTTATCCTAAGCTTCTATAGTAGGAATGGGGGAAATTTTGATTTGGTCAATTATGTATCTCAATTTGTAGCTTTCTGTGCAAGGGAGGTCATTGTATTTTTATATTGCTTTCTCAAACTTGGTTGAAAAGCCAAAGAGTTTAAGTGTAACCTAGAATACTTGTTCCATAATTATGGGCTCTTGCAACTTTATAATTTCACTCTCATCCTTCTCCAAGTCTTCAAAGAGCTTCTTGAGGTCTGTCTTTGTGTACAACTATTGTTGGTTGTCCCAAAATTTTTGGGAGCTAAGCACCTTGAGCTATGTATTGTTCATCCTTTCTAGCTCTCTTTGATTTCTCCTTGCAATTCTTCCCATTAAAAATATAGATCCATGATATGAAAAATATACTACACCATGATCCACACTGCTGAATTTATCTCATTGACCAGGCATGTAGATGAATTTATTTTCTCATTATTTTTCCTTTTAATATTACTACCTAGGAACCCATTTCTGACACCATGTTTCTTTTGTTCTCTAGGTCAACCTTTACCCCTATGGTTACTGCTATGCTCTCTTCTATGGTTAATGCAAAAGGAGTGAGTATTTTTAGAACTACCTCCTTTGAGATCCTCAAATGAACAAGTCTAAAATCCTTCAAGGAGTCCTTTGAAATGATTGACCCTGATGAATTGTCCCTTTAATTTTACAACTTTTCTAACACAACATTCAAGGCATATTCTTGTCATTGCATCTTAATATTACATTCATTCAACGAATTCTCTTGCTGCTACACAGTAGCACAAAATTTTGTGTTCTACTTTTTAAGAGGAGTCTTCGGTGCTTGTAACTCACTCTATAAATTAGCAATCTTCTCATCTTTCTACTTTAGAACCATTGTGGAGGGCATTTTTTCTAGATTGTGGCTTAACTCTTTGTTTCTATTCTCGAGTGTATGCTTGTCTAGCTTTACCCAATTGAGTAGAGCATCCAAATTTAAACCCTATTTTCTATAGCCTTGATCTTCTTATCTACATCTTTGATTTTCAAAAAACGAGTGTCGACATAGACATGAGAAGATTTTATGACCTCAACAAAAGTGATTTGAGCAATATCTCTAGTTTGAATGTCCAAATTATAGTCATTAGGCCCTATATCTACCATAGCATTATTCTCCTAAGGATGAGTAATTATCTTATACTTTTTTCCTTCAATTGGATCAAGCTCATGAAAGGTAATAGGGGAAACCTCCTTCCCATCCTCACATGACTATCACAACTATTCCTCCACCCATATTTTTTTATTATCTTATGCAACTATGACAACCCTAAATATTTTTGACACATATTCCTCTTTTTCCTTGGGCATGAGAAACATGGCTAAAATGGTTTGCAGTGTTATCAAAGGATATATTACTATTGCTTGACCTAGGACTATACCATAGATTCCACTTAGGGGTATTGATTTTGCTTATGGGGATAGCAATGGAGGTTGTTGGATTGGGATTTTCACTAATTATACAAGAATGGACAAATCCACAAATGGAACCAAAATTTGAGGTGGAGTGGACAAAGGGACTTATGGATTGGATGTAGATAGGGCCATGGAAAATTCTAATGGATTTTGAGGATAATCGAACACATGATCAGGATGTAGAGGGAAGACCATCAAGGGTGTATGGTTCTCTTTTCTAAGCAAAGATATAATTACTGGGATGCTCCTGAGAGTTGGGTAGTGCAAGAGGGTGAGTCAGGGAAATATTCAAATGAATCAAGTGAAGGAGTTTTTTCATGAGAGAGGAAATGAGATTACATGAGAATGGTACTCTACTCCTAGGTTTTCTCAATGGGTAGCTCAATTATCATATTTCCCTTGTCCACCTAGACCATAATTCTAATTTCCTTCACCTCCAACCATTGGTATATTTTTCTAGGTACATTATCTTATCTGTTGCTATGCCAAACAATATATCTAGCATAAATAAGACCGATTGAGCCTCCTCATTGAACTCTACCAACATCCAAATTTACTTCATGTAATTTTGTGGTAGTGTTTAGACCCTCAACATTTGCTTTAGCTAAATTTTTTGGCCATCATCACTCAAACTATTATTTAGCTCTTTTAGATTAATAATTTTCAATCACCCTCTAGGCAAGTCTTCCATAGGGGCTCTGGAGTAGCAAAGGCTTACTTGATATTCTATGGGATTATTTGAAACAAAGGTTGTTGGTTTTGGTTTTGTATTGTATGTATGTTGGTGTCATAGAATTCTATAATAGCCTAAACCAGCTTAGGGCATGGGTGCACCATGATTGGCATGAACCTGCTTAACAGGGTTGTCCATGGAGCATCTCCTATTGAAATTATTGAGGGCTGCACCACCTTCTATATCACACCATATTATGAAAATCTAGCTTTATACTTGATAGTTAGATGTGTTTCCATGATTTGCTTGAATGCATCTTCTAGATTCTCTTAGGCTTAGCCTTTATCATTCTACCTTTTGTGCCCTTCTATTTTCACCACTTCCCTTGCACATACACTAACAATTGATACCTTGCTTCTAATTATGTAGGCTTTATTAATTCAAGTGCAATGCCACTTCAAGGGAGGTGAAAGTAAACATCAAAATTTCATGTTCCTTACTTATAGTGCATAGGGGGAAGACCACAAAGTTAGCTGACAAGAATATTAGGGAGGATATTATGTGAAATGAGAGAAATATCATTGAAACATGTTCCATTTGTTAGGTAATTTCCATTAGCTTTTCTTGGGGCATAAACTATCATCCAATGATATTACTCGCATAGTTTTTTCTGTCCATTGGGTATGCCATACCCCAAATGGCTTGATCTTCTCACCATTATGATGTCATAATTAATTGGGGTGTGGTATCCCTAGGAAGATCATCCTTGGGATATTTTCCACTCTATAATTTATGATGGATGATTTAAATAGTTTTGTAACATGTGCCCCCATCATTGGGTATCTGATGTGCCTAGCTAATAGACTTTTAGCTAAGATGCCACATTGATCTAGCCATTGTTTCTTGTGATAATATTGATATATTTGATTCTTTAAATTGTGATCGGTTCACCTAGATCAACTTGCCCTCTTTTACTCATGTAATTTTAATGTTGCATGCATGACCCAACTTGAATGATAATTCTACTGATAGCCTTGGGGTGATAAATAATTGATATGGACAACTCACATGCTTACACCTAGAAACTGATAACTAGTGTCCATAAGCTTCAATTTCATTTACTTGGGTAGGACTTTGGAATTACAATTGAGGGGGTTGAATCCTATTTGTTCACCCACATTTATCATTTCTCATGAGTCCTTGGATTGGGGTTGCAAAGGTAGAGCTTTGGGCATTAACATCCTTCATTAGGCTTCCTAATTTCTTGCTAGTTGTAACTTGTGTACTAGTAGAGTAGGCTTTTTGGTTCCCTTTGAACTCTGAATATCTTCCAATATTCCACCTAGGTAGAATGGATATTTGGGATCATCAGAAGTTGGGAGACTTCTTGATATTTCATCAAACTAGTAATTACTCTAAGGTGAAGCTTTGGGTATGGATATCATTCGATTGCTAATCCATTTCACCACTTGGATCACACTTAGCCTATTTAATCTACTTTGATTACTTTGATGGATGAGTGGTTGATTGAAAATAAGTTTTAACAAAGATGAATGCTTGCTATTTCTATCTCTAGACCTATACAACTAATCAAAAACCAAAGAAAAATATAAGAAATAAAATATAGACATATATAAAATACTACCATGATTAAGGCTAAGCATAGTGTTTTAAGCGTTTTCCTTCATCAATATTGGGATAATCCACCCTTCAAAGTCACGTAATTGATACGCATTTTCATCCTTGCAATTCTCAATGAGATATGTGCCTGAACAGAAAGAATCAAATTCATCATGTGCTCTTGGCTTAGCTTAGTCTACATCCCATTTTAGGACAAGGTCATCCTTAGAGAATAATTTTGGTGTTGATTTTTTGTCAAACCAGTGCTTGACCATATTTTGATGTTGGAACAAGTTGTATGTATGTTCACATTTCTTTTCTTACTACATTAGCTGCATGAACCTCTTCTCTATTACTAGAAAATATTCTGCCTCTATTTCACTCATGAATTTCAGTGCTAGGAGCTCAAAATTAATTAGGAGGAGTTCCTCCTTTCCATAGACCAAAAAATATGATGATTTTTTTAGAGAATTATCATGGGTTATTATATTTGCCCACAGTGCTTCATCAAGAAGCAGGTTCTAGCAACTGGGATTGAGTTCAATATTATTTTGATTATATTTAGTAGATTTTTGTTTGTGGATTTTGCCAAGCTGTTCCCTATGAATAATAATTCGAAGAGGCATTCCAGTAGATACCATAATTTTTAGCAAATTCGATAGTTTTAGCACTTTTGAAGGATGTACCATTATCTGAAACTATAGTAGCATGGACTCCAAACCTAGTGATCAATATTTCTAGAAAGTGAATGACTATTTGTTGATCAAAATTCATGGTAGCTTCAACATTTTTCCACTTCATGAAGTAGTCTGTTGCTATGAGAATATATTTATGATCGGGTGAGGAATTTGGTTTGATTATTCCAATGAAGTCTAGGCCCCACTACTAAAATGGTTCCTCTGCAATCATTGGCTATAGAGGTATGGTAGGGTGTTTGTTTTTTCTAATGAATCTATGGTATTTATCACTTGCTCTAACCAGTTTGAATGCATATGAGAATATGTATGGCCAATAAAACATTGCCTTGAGGATTTTGGCTAATATTATCTGAGCTGAGTAATGCCCTCTTAAAAATCTAGAGTGAAATTCCTCAAGGACCTTCTAGGTCTTCTCTGGAGGTAGGCACCAAAGCAAGACCTTGTTGAAAATTTTTTAGTGGATAACATCATTGGTCAATGCATATTTATTAAATTGTAGCCTATATATCTATCTTTGAGATGTTATAAATCCCTCTAGACATATGTTAGAGTTGAGATAATGAGTGAATTTGGTGATCCAGATGTTAGATGATGCTTGTCCATCCTTTGGCTCCATGGTTTCTGCTTCTTCTATGCATAGGTTCTTAGAGATTTTGAGTATAGTGTTGTCATTTATTTCAAACATTTGATGTCATTGGTTGTCATTTATGTCAAAGGTGAAAAGGTTAAGTTTTGTCTTCAAGGTTGAAATAATAAATGCAAAGGAATTTTCCATGGTTGTGAAAGCAAGCAAAGAGAATTTTGAAGAAAAGGATTATAATATTTAAATTATAATATTTAAATATTATTAAGAGAGTTTGAAAGTAACAAGGGCTTCATTTGGAAAGGGATATTTTAAATTGCAAAGAAAAAACAAGACTTCTCATTGGTGAAAAAAAAATACCCAAGGCAAAAGGTTTTATTATAATATATTTTTACAAATTATTATAATACCTAAGTATAAAGTTACATGGTGCCAAAGATAATTCAAATTATTTTTAAATAAATTTGAAAAAAGTACTAATATCAATAACTTTCATTAATCATCAATTATGATCCTACTTTTATTTTTGTTGTTCTTAAAAAATTTAAGATAATAGAGAGCTCTGGAAGAGAAAACTAGGGCATCAGTTGGGTAGTCGAAGATATTTTTGGTTACTGTGGACTTGAAGACAAGATTGCTGCCCCAAGAGGACCCAATGGGGGTACCTTTAGATCCTATTTTAGAGACATAGTTCTTTTGCAGATTTTTTAAAGGATAAATCTCCATCCAAGACTGAAGAAGCAAAAAAAACTGCATTAAAAATGCTCTTTACGACTGCTGGAAATAGATCAACATCTCAAAGAGTTAATGGATGCTTGCCATAATTAGAATCAAGGTCAAAAATTATAATTAAGCAAAGTATGGTCGAAGAAACAATTTTATATAGAGCCAATCATGATTTGATCTATAAATTTATGGGTATTTGCCCTACCCTAAATTTTTTGAATCCTTGGGTTTGACAAAACTAGGAGCTTCTTGGTGAGTATTATTTTTGTTTTATTAGAAATTAGTTTTTCTTCACTTGCTGATAGAAATAGGGCTTTCAAATCAGAAAAGAGAAACCATGGTCCTGCAAGATTATTTTTTCAACCCTAGAGAGTGAGATTTGATCCTCGAATTGAACCCACTGCTATCTCGGTTTGGATCCATTTGTATGCACTTCCAATGGAGTTTTGGAGTGAGCAGGTATTGGAAATTATCGACAATTCCCTTGGAAGATATTTGGGTGTTTCCAAAGATACAATGGAAGGAAACACAATTGTTTATGCAAGATTATGTGTGGAAATGGATCTTAGCTAACCTTTATCAGTAGAGGTGGAACTCGAACTTGCAGGACTATATTAGATTCAAAAATTGGATTTTGAGGTATTGCCCTTTAGATGCAGATTTTGCCATAAATATGGGTATTTGGCCCGATCTTGCCCAAATAATATGAACATAAAAATGGATGCTCCTCTGGGAATGTCAAATATTCCTAATGAGGGCAAGTCAACAAACAATAAATAAATAACCAATATTTCTCAGGGAAAATAAGCACAGGGAGATGGTTTTGAATAGCCCAAAAAAAGAAGGCAAAAGAAAAAATATGGTAAAGAGAAAACCCAAATCAAGCCCTCCAATAGGTAGGAGATATTGAAGACACTAATGGAACAAGAAGAAGAACAATTCATGGAAGGAGTGGATGGGAATAATGAAAATAATAACAACCATGTTCAAGCCCCTCTTTCACCTCCTCCCATCATAGAGAAGGTAATTTACGACAGTGAGTTGCTGCAATCATAGAGTGCAGGGGCATTGATAGTGCATAACCAAGAGCAACAAATAATTAAGGATGTCATCATGGTCATAGCAGAAAAGAACAAAGAAAGACCAACTCCAGGGATAAATCAAGTGGAAAAGATATAAAAAAATAGGATCTCTCAAGGAGTGGGTAGAAAATAAAATAAGGAATTGATAGCAGTTCAAGGAGACAAACTGATCACTAAAGTATTAGTGATACCAATAGATTTTTACTTCTCTTAAGGTAACCAATGATTATATAATCATGGAATATTAGGGGTTTAAACAGTAGAACCCATCAATCTGTTGTTCAAAGACTCTTATAAAAATGTAAAAAAAAAAATTTGCTTATCTAGGAGATACAAATTTTGGTGGATCTTATGTGTAAAATAGTAAATAGACTTTGGAGAGGTGTTGTTCATATGGAAGTGGCTTCCCAAGGGGTCTCAGGGGAGATTACTTTTTGGAACTCTCTTGAATGGACTACAATAGAACATATGGCTTGGAGGGATGTCCTCACATCACATTTTAGGAACAATGTCATAGTTGAACATGTTTTAATCACAAATTTTTATGGGGCTCAATACCTAGATGGTCAGATGCATCAATGGAAAGCTGTGCATAACATGAGAGTCTCAAGGGAAGATATAGACTGGATTATTATTTGGTATTTTAATGCTAAATTATCCTCTATATATCAATAAGGGGGAACCCCAATTTTGGACCTAGGGGATCGACTTATGATTGCCCAAGTCCAAGCATTACACTTGGTGGATATTAAATTCCTTGGAATAAACTATACTTGGAATAATAAGAGGAGGGAGCCACATAGCAGGAAGGTGAAGTTAGATTATTTTTTGGTTTCAGAGGAGGCATTTGTAAAAAGGAATATAAAATTTCATATTTTGGAGGATCCAGTTTCATATCACTTTACCATTTTGTTGGAATGGGGGATCAAGACAGTGCAACATCACAAACCATTTAAATTTAAAAAAAAAAAAAATTGGTTACAAAAATAGGATATTTGAAATAAAATTTTGTAATTGTGGGAATAAGTCCACCCAACATATGGGAAAACAATGTTTAGATTCCACAAATAACTTTATTATGTTAAAGATCAACTGAAACAATGGAGGTGAGCTAATAAGACAAACTTCCAGGTCTAAAGAGCTCCATTGGTGGCTAGATGGGATGAGGTTCAAAAACACTTTAGGGAAGGAACAATTATAGATAAACTCAAAGAAGAGGATGATGCATTGTGTAAAGCGGTTGAAGACATTGAAAACCAAGAGGAGACCTACTGGAAACAAAGAGTAAGAACCACTTGGTTATTAGAAGGTGATAAAAATACTAAATTTTTCCATTGGTTTGCCTGTGCTAGGAGATAGATGAACAACATGGAAGCTCTTCAATATGAGAACAAAAACTCCTTTGATACAATTCCAAGTATGCATTTGCATTCAATGGATTATTTTTCTAAACTATTTATGGAAAGTATTGTGCAATATGAAGAGGCTCAAAAAATTCTTGTTGTCATACCCTCTGTTATCTCTGAAGAAGAAAATAAAGCCCTACTTAAACCCATTGATATAGAGGAATTGGAGAATGTAGTCTTTGGAATTATCACCAAAAAAACACCAGATCTAGATGGCTTTTAAATTGAATTTTTTTATGTCTTCTGGGACAAATTGGAGGAGGATGTAATGGCTATTATAGAGGATTCCAAAGGTAGTAAAAGAATACTTAAATCATTAAATCATACTTTCATTGCCTTAATTCCAAAAGGGGAGGAGGCAATGCATATTTCATATTATAGACCTATTTCCTTATGCAATTTCATATATAAAACAATCACAAAGGTAATGGCTGAGTCACTAAAACCTCTTCTACATAACATTATCTCATCAGAGCAAGGGGGTTTTATAAAGGGTAGGTAGATATTGGATGATGTAGTTCTAGCTCAGGAGGTAATCCATTCAATGCAAACATCTGGTAATAGAGGAATATTCATAAAATTGGATATGTTAAAGGCTTATGATAGGGTGGAGTGGAGCTTCTTGTCAAAGATAATGGCAGTATTTGATTTCTCTTAGGATTGGATAGAATGGATCATGAGTTATGTTTCTACTCTGACATACTCAATGTTAATCAAGGATATTCCCTTGCAACCATTTAGAGCTACTTGAGGCCTTCATCAAGGAGATCCTTGTTCCCCCTATCTTTTTATCATATTGGCTGAAGGCTTGGATAGATTCATCTTGAAGAGAATATGAAAAAGTTTGCTAACATGTATCGAGGTGGGTTAGGAAGTTTTAACTCACCTACAGTTTGTGTATGACACAGGATTGGTGGGAGTGGCCAACTTCAAGGAAGCAAGAATGATTAGAGATACACGTAATATATTTCTTAAGGCTACAAATCAAGTCATCAATGATAAAACATACAAAGTGGTATTTTTCAATATTGATCAAAGGCTTCAATACATAATTTTAGAGATCTTGGTATTCACAAGGACTCCTCTCCTAGTGGTATACTTGGGGGTCCCTTTGCATTTAAAAATAAATAAAAATAGATATTTGGAGGAATATTTTAGACTGTATCAAGGAAATAATTAACCATTGGTCTCACAAATGGCTAAGATATGGGAGTAGATTAAATTTTTTATAGTCAATCATTCGGGCCATGTCAATTTATAAATTTTCTATCCTTGTTGCCCCACATACCATATAGAAAGAGTTGGACAAGATGGCTAGAAACGTTTATGGGAAGAAGCAAAAGGAGAGAGGAAATAGTCCTTAGTATATTGGGAGAAAGTAAGCCAACCCAAGGTAAAAGTAGGTTTGGTACTGAGAATATCAAAGTTAAATAATAAACTTTTGGCTGGAAAGATTTATTGGAGGTGGATTTCCCAACCAACTTCTTTATTCAGAAGAATTTTAACTAGTAAATATTTGGGATAGGTAAACCCAAATGAGGTGGGTCATTTCTATTTGGATGGTAATGTATCCTTATTTTGGCAAAATATTAAGTTAGGATCTCAGGTAATGAAATATGGATTATTTTGGAAAGTGGGGAGAGGGAAGAAGACACGATTTTGGATAGATTTATGGGATCAATACCCACCTATCATTGTTAAATTTATTGAAATGCAACCAATAAAAAAAATCATGGAAACTAGGGTTTGGATCAAAATTAAAAGTTATTTCAACACTAGTCAGTTCGAGAATTATAAGTTTAAGTAGTTTAAGAATTTGGATGAGTGGCCAATTTCAATCCCTTCGGATTTGACACCCATCATGACTAAAATATTGGTAGAAATATTTCTCATAGGTAGAGATGAGGAGGATGAATTAGCTTGGGGCTATGGGAGACTTGGTGTCTACACAGTGAAGGATGGATATGATAAGATCCTTCTATATCCTCCTCCTCATGCATATCAGGTTTAGGATTGGAGAAATATTTGGCAGTCTAAGGGTTGGCCGAAATTTTTTTCCTGGTAGTTCATGCATAATGGAATTATTACTTTTTATAATCTCAGATATAGGGGAATATTTGGTCCATTTCAATGTTTTTTATTCTACAATAGTGAGGAAACAACTGATCATTTGATGTTTGAGTGCCCATTCATGCACCAGATTTGGGAGTGATGGCTTTTATATTATAAAATTCGAGTTAATGGTGATTTGAATCGAATTAATATTTGGGAAATATGGAAGAGGGGTAGATTTAAATCTAAAGCTATTTGTATTAGTTGGGAGCTTGGATTAAACTTAATTTGGTGGCAATTGTGGTTGGAGAGAAATGGCATAATTTTTAGAGAAACCTTTTCATCTTTAGATGGAATTTGGCAGGTTATTTTGAGCAAAGTCATAGATATTGTGGTAGTGTATGCTAAAGAGGAAACTCATGTTGTTATAGGGATAATGGAGAAGGAAGCTGAAGTGTAAGAGGGGCAAGACAAAGCTATTTGGAAACCACCCCTAGAAGGTTAGATTAAAATTTTTACTTATGGAGCTGCAAAATATAATCTGGGTAGAGCTGAAATTGGAGTGGTTTTCTGAAATCATGTTGGAACAATGCTCTATTGGGAACTGCAAGTCTTGGAAAGGGCCATAAAAAATGAAGCAAAAATCTTAGCTATCAAATCTTCTTCTATTTGGGTGGTAAATAAGGTTACAAGAGGATAATCCTAGAATCATATTCTCAAAAAATTGTTGGAGCTCAAGATTGCATGAGGAACTTTGCTTTGAAGACATGGAGGTTGAGGATTCTTATCACTCAAATTAAGGAACCGTGGATGGAATTAGATGATATGATTCCAATTTATGTGAGTAGATATCTAAATAAAGTGGTAGAATTCCTAGCTAATATGGGTACTAAGAAGGAAGTAGGGGTTTAGTGGTATAGTGACATGGCTATTGAGGATGAGATGATTATGTAGGTTGCTAAGAAAATCCAGTGTTTAGGTAATTTGGACAACCATTCTAGAAACATAGTTTAGGATATTTGTGCTCCAATGTAGATATTATTTTATAGTTTTAAACAAGTGAACAACCATTGTAGAAATATGGTTTAAGATATTTGGCTCCAATGTAAATCTTTTACTATTGTAAACATGTGTTCTCTTTGGCTAAGGCTGGGAGAAGTCTCATCCTAACTTGTAAATGATATTTATTTTAATACAAATTTTTTCAAATTATTTTAAAAAAAAATAGGGCTGATGTCTAAAATATGCATGAAAGAATATAAATACCCTAAGACTTTGGAAATAAAATTGTGTGCTTGATATTTGATTTTTGTGCATCGTGAAAAATGGTGACAGTGAATGAGGTAGAGGAGATAAAATCGATTTAGAAGCACGGAAGGAGAAAAAAATAAGTAAATTTCATTTGCTCCTTTATGTCATCCACCAGAGTGGCCCAGTAGTGGCTAGATTCATGCTAAGTCATTTTCAGGGTAGATGTATGTGGTTCGATTCTCCCTAGCGTCAGTTTTGAAGGATTTAATTTGTGTTCGACAAACACACCAATGGAATGAAGAGGGAGTCCTATGCATTAGGTATCAACTTCTTGGCTAGCACAAGCTATCATGCACTGCGTTAGGGGGCTGAGGTCGGAGGGTCGATTCCCATCTGTGCCAGCAATATTATTTTTGATAAAAATTATGTGCTAAGTTTGAATAAATTTGCTTTACATGAAGTTTGAGGGGTGTAATATGGTGTAAAGGTTTTTGGCACATAGGAGGTAAAAGGGAAATTTATGTTTACCAAATATTTGAAGATATTGTTTTCATTAATATGTGTTATTGAGGTAAAACTAGGAGTGATAAGTTGTAAATGATTTATTTAATATTGTAAATATGTTTTATAAGTCATTAAGTGGTTTGAAAACTATTTTATGAAAGTGGGAGATAAAAGGTGTAAAATATGTTTTTATTGTTTGTAATATTTACATTAAATTTGAAGGACTTGGTTCATGATTTGATGTTTTATTTTGAAAAACCAAGAGAGTTATAGAGCATTGGTTTGGAATAAAATTGAGCATATCTTTTTGAGAAGGAAGTTCATGTGGATGGTTTGAGAAAGTATTTTGCTATCTAACCCTTGAAGTGGCACTAGAAATTTCAGTTGTTTGTGAGATAGGTTTTTGAAGACATATATCCTTAAGAGAAAATTAAGAGGTATGGGCACATCATTCCTTATTTAAGGTGTTTTTTTGAGTATTTTTTCTGAAATATAAGGTGGAGATAAAATGGTTGTTTGGTAATCATTGTTGAAAATATTTGAGTTAGGGTTTGAGACCTACATGTGCATCAATTTTTGAGAGAAAGTTGAAACAATTGCATTAGAGTGTGAAGATTTCTTATACTTCATTTTTGAATGGTTTTGGAAATATTTGGGATAGAGTTTGAGAACAAGTGTGCTTCTATTGTTGAAAGAGATTGAGACATTTGTGCTAGATATTGTGAACTACTTGTGTTAGGTTTGAAGATAAGTTTTTGTATTTTTGTGAAATCCTTTTGAGCATGTGTTATGAGCAGTTATGAACATTTATTAGAACATAATTGAGTAGATATAGAGAGCAGGTTTAAGACAGTGTTTTTAGTAGATTGGATCAGACTTGTGAGCAGGTTAAAGGTAGACTTGTGAGCAGGTTTGAGGTAGACTTGTAATCAGGTTTAAGATAATGTTGTGAGCATATTGCATCAGTGTTGTGAGTATATTGGATCAATGTTGTGAGCATATTGAATTAGTGTTGTGAGCAGATTTGATCCAAGTTGAGCATAGTAGAGGATAAAGTTCTCCTATGGAGAGAGATCCATAAACTAGAGCAAAGGGGATAGAGTTCTCCTATGGAAAAATATCCACAAGCCATATCAATGGGGATAAAGGTCTCCTATGGATAGAGATCCACAAAACTGAGCATAGGGGATTGGTGTCTCCTTTGGATCGAGGTCCATAAACATTGTAATAGGAATTTGATTCCCAAAATATTAACTGAGAAAATTTATAAGGAATATTATCTCTATGGATGTAACCCACATTGGGTGAACCACGTTAAATCATATCTCTCATATGTGTGATGATGTGTGCATTATTTACTACTTTAATATTATTGTTGTTATCATTTGGATTGAAAACTAAAAAAAATTATCTTATACTGTTCACCCCCCCTCAGTATAAGATTATGTTATTCAATTGGTATCAAAGAGAGCTTCTTCGTGAAAAGCCTAAAAACTTGGATGAATATCCCACAAGAACATACATGACCTTAGAAAATGGAGAAGAAGCCATGATCAAAATAAAAGAGGAATTTATTGTTGCTCTTAGAAACTTGGAAAATTTTAGAAAGAAGAATTCAATTTTGAATGCTCAAATCCAAGAGGATGAGGAAGCAAAGATGGAACTTCTAAAAAATCTCACAAAGCTCAAGGTAAAAGTTGAAGAGGGAAGGAAAATTGAACAGGATATGACAAGACAAATTAAGGTAAAATATGGGGGTGGGGAGCAAGTACAACCAAGTGTAGTTAGAATATGAAGGATTGGAATCTGAAATTGACTATCTAAAAAAGGATGTTGAAAAGACTAAATATAAGTTACAACAAGAGATAAAGTTATTTGTATTAGTTGGGAGCTTGGATTAAAATTCATTTTGTGGTAAGTGTGGTTGGAGATAAATTGCATAATATTTAGAGAAACCTTTTCATCTTTAGATGGATTTTGGTAGGTTATTTGGAGCAAATTCATAGAAACTGTGGTAATGTATGCTAAAGAGGAAACTCAGGTTGTTATAGGAATAATGGAGAAGGAAGTTGAAGTTTAAGAGGGGAAAGACAAAGCTAGTTGGAAACCACCCCCAAAAGGTTAGATTAAAATTAATACTATTGGAGATGTAAAAGGTAATTTGGGTAGAGCTGGAATTGGAGTGGTTTTCTGAAATCATGTTGGAATAGTGCTCTATTGGGAACTACAAGGCTTGGAAAGGGCCAAAAATAATGAATCAGAAATCTTAGCTATCAAATATGCTTCTATTTAGGTATTAAAACAAGGTTACATGAGGATAATCCTAGAATCATATTCTCAAATAATGGTTGAAGCTCAAGATTGCATTAAGAACTTTGATTTGAAGACATGGAGGTTGAGGATTCTTACCACTCAAATTAAGAAATTGTGGATGGAATTAGATGATGTGATTTCAATTTATGTGAGTAGAGATCTAAATAAAGTGGTAGACTTCCTAGCTAATATGGGCACTAAGAAGGAGGTATAGGTTCAGTGGTATAGTGACATGGCTATTGAGGATGAGATGATTAGGTAGGTTGCTGAGAAAATCTAGTGTTTAGCTAATTTGGACAACCATTCTAGAAACATGGTTTAGGATATTTGTGCTCTAATGTAGATCTTCTTTTACAGTTGTAAATAGGTGAACAACCATTGTAGAAATATGGTTTAAGAAATTTGGCTCCAATGCAAATCTTCTTTTACTGTTGTAAATATGTGTTCTCTTTGGCTAAGGCTGGGAGAAGTCTCATCCTAACTTGTAAATGATATTTATTTTAATACAAGTTTTTTCAAATTATTTAAAAAAAAAGAGGGTTGACGTCTAAAACATGCATGAAAGAATATAAAAACCCTAAGACTTTGGAAATAAAATTGCATGCTTGATATTTGATTTTTGTGCATTGTGCAAAATGGTGATAGTGAATGAGGTAGAGGGGATAGCATCGATTTTAAAGCATAGAGGGAGAATGAAATAAGTAAATTTCATTTGCTCCTTGATATCATCCAATAGGGTGGCCCAGTAGTGGCTAGATTCGTGCTAAGTCATTTTCAAGGTAGAGGTATGTGGTTTGATTCTCCCTAGCATCAATTTTGAAGAATTTAATTTGTGTTCGATGAACGCACCAAGGGAATAAAGGGGAGGCCTATACGTTAGTTCTCAACCGCTTGGCTAGTACAAGCTATCATGCACTGTGTTAGGGGGTTGAGGTCGGAGGGTTGATTCCCCTCTATGCTAGAAATATTATTTTTGATAAAAGTTGTGTGCTAAGTTTGATGGAATATTTCTACGATAATTAGATTAGGTGCACTATATTCATTTGTTCAATTTATCTCTTCGTTGTTGAACCTAATAGTCTTGTTACCTTAAATATCCATGTATTCTTGGGGGTCCAAGTGGTTGGGATACTTAAATATTCTACAACTCACCGTAGAGGTGGTAATTATAATTTGCTATGTGCCAGCTGCACATAGATTTCATCTCAATCATGCATTAAATTTACTAAACAACCTTCATCTTGGGCATCGCGCTCTGCTATTATTGGTGATATACTAGTCTTTTGAATTCTTATACAAGTCTACGATCTCTTCCTACTAGTCTAGTGAAATTTTGGGTTGCTCGTGTATCTTGGTCATATATTTCTTTTCTACTAAACACCAGCTTCCATGTAGGGTGAGCTTTTGGGTTAGACACAAAATCCTATCTCATCCCACTCTTTAACCTAATTTTACTTGTCTCTATTATGATAAGACTTTGGGACCTAGGAGAAAGTGCATCAAATCCTACTTCTCTACCCAAGCTTGTCACTCTCTATTTGAGGTAGGACTTTAGGACCTAACTGCAACTTGCTAATTACCCAAATATCTACTCGACTTGAGGGTAGTATTTTAGAAATATTGGGTAGCTCAAAATGAACCCATTTTTTTACCTACCATGAGGGTGAGGCTTTGGGATCATTCAAAAAATACACACGACCTTAACACTTTCTTCTGGTGGGACTTTGGGATTGGCTCAAGGTTGGGTATGAAATCGATTTGTTGCCCGCTTTCATAGTTAGCCATTTTTAAAACCAACTCTAACTTGCTTACCTTAGGGAGCAAGTGGATGCAAGAAAGCCATCCAAAGATTATTTCTATGTTTTTAGTCTTCTTAAGTCATTAAATTTGTATTTTGCATTTCATATTTTTAGTTTTTAGGGCAATCAAAGCCTCTATTGCAAATTCAAACCCCATACTTATAGGATATGAATTTGATAGAGCCATATTTACAGTCACCCCTTACAGGGTGCGAATCTAGATCCTTTAGATTTTGGGATAAGGTTTCACTCCCAAAACCCTAATCTACTTTTACATGTTTTATTTTGGTCATAATATCATTATCTACATTCTATTTTTTGCATTGTTTCATTATGTTGCACTTTATCTCATTTTAATTTTTAGAGGTCAACAATCTCTTTTTTTTTCAAATGGTTAGCTAAAAGCACCAAGGGGGATTAATTTATATGCCTCCAAGCTCAATCACACAATGGCCTAAGTAGGCCTCCAAACATTGATCAAAATTTCTAATGATTTTAATTTGTTTTATAGGATTTGAAGCAATTGGATATATAAGGATGAAATTTAAAAGCTAGGATCAACCATGAGATCAAGTAAGTGCCCTAAATAGACTTCTTAAGTTGTTTATTGTTTGTTGTTTGTTGTTTGCTTTTTATTCATTTCTATTTTTAGATCATAAATAATAAAAAAAGAAAGAGAAAAATATTTGACTTTAGTTTTAGGTTTTTTAAAGAGAAAAAACATATAGTTTGCATCTTAGGTTATATTTGTTTATGTATCCTATTGAACCCTTACTAAAAATAAAAAGAGTTACTTATTTGTAAAGTTAGAGTTTTAGTTCTCATTGAAAATAATAAAAAATATTCTAGGGGTAGGTCCTTGTTTGATTGCATAATTAGTTGCCCTACAAAATTCTTTTATTCTTCATAACTCAAATCTTAATAAGGCCAAACATAGATGCTTGTCAAATAAACACATCAAACATTCTCACCCTAAATTTGGAGCGAGTCCTAAATCTATTCTTGGTGAACCCTTTTTAATCCCCCAACCCTCAAGTGTAGAGGAATATAACCTACCCTTATGGTCACCTCGATTCCTAGTGGATCTAGTTGAGAAAGATACACGGTAGAGTAGTTTTCCCCCTCTACAATAGGGTACCCACACCTCACGTAGGGCAACATAATAGGAAGCAGCAAGGATGAATGAATCACCTATAGGGAAACCTTTATGGTTTTTAACCAAGGTTGTCTCCTTGTTAGATTAATCTTTGGCACACTAGGTCTTCATGAGCTAAGGCTTGCTTTTCTTGGGGGATTTCAAGGAAAGAAATTGCAATGAAAGTAAAAATGCAATAAAGGTAAAGGAAAAAAAAAAAAAACTTTGTAAACAAATAAACCTAAGCTTTAGGAGTGATGCACCAAGATTAAATCCCCCCTCGACTGCATGAAATGGATTGAAATGAACACACCCACGATAGTCTACTAGCTAGAAAGTAAACACACTAAATTTTGTATAACCTAGATTGGTTTCACACTAAATAAGTAGTATAGAGAAAAATTAGTCATAGATTCCACTCATGTGCAAGAATGATTACAAGGCATGCCACCTAAAGAGGATCAATGTGCCTTAAAAAATGGCCCAAGGTTTGAACTTTACTCATTACAACCAAGAAGGAAGGATGAAAGGAAAAACCATAAGTCTAGATAAAAGGCACATGTATATAGCTCCCAATACCTTTATAATGTAAATTTAGGCTTATTTATAAGTCAAGAAGGATTCTTTCCTTTTGAAACTTTGTGTAGAAGGTCTACGATTACTCCTCTTTTCTAAAGCTAAAATCCTTCTATAATTGTAATCAACAACTTTGAGGTCTCTACATCTAGGTCCATTAATGCTTGAAAGCTTGCGAGCCTTTGGATGATACTTTATTACTGATATGTCTTATTGTTACTATGTTGGGGAGGTTACATTATTAATATTTTTCTATATTTCCTCTAGAATGTCTCACTCATTATTATAGTGGATATGGCCTCCCTAACTAGTGTAGGATGGTAGGGTAGGCTAACTCATGTGATGAGCAGTTGTCACACTAACACATGGATGGTTTTAAGAGGCTAGGCCATAAAAGCAAATCTTGGTAGTCGATGGTGGATGTCCTCTTAAAATCCTTCTTGGACTAGCTTCTTGTATGTGCGTGTAGATGCCATGTGTATTTGATTGAGGTAGGATCTCCTTTAGCCAATGGTAAGATTTTTTTTGGTTGGGCATCATCATATTTCTCTTTCAAATTTTGATTGACTGCCACATGTTTAACTTTGGATTGTGTCAAGGCCCTTTTCTCCTTTATGTGCTTTTCTTCATCGTATGGACTGTATGGACCATTGGATGGAAAATAAATGGCCTAGAAACCCTATCATCCTCAATGTTGTTGGCTTTAGGTGGTAGATGAGTGTCAACCATTGATGGAATATCTAATGGTCAATGCATATTTGGGACTCATTTACCTTTCTCTCAATATCTCTCTTTCTAACTAAATGTGGAAGGCACCTCCCAACTACCTTCTTTATCTTATCTCATTTTTATTGATCTTTGGAGTGAAGTGGGGGCTATAGGGAAAATTTTCCTACAGTTCCATGGAGGGACCACTTGCATATGAACATTTGATTGTAAAATTTGAAGAAGTGCCTAATGTTTTCAATCAAATCATCTTGTACGTGCTTTTGAATAGGTGAATTTTCCAATTTGAAATCATATTTTGTAATGTAATGGAACTGCATAGTCATGAAAAGTAGCTTTATCTCTAAAAATAATAGTATGGTATAATTTTTTTTTTGATAGGGAAGCATTCATCTAACACGCAAGTTATTTTATTTCTTCCATAATGTCTTCCTTCCATTACAAAAAGAAATAAATTAATTAATGCATGATTTTTTAAAACACATGAATAAGAGAGGAATTCTTTAAAAATATTTCGACAATTACTAGAAATATTTAACAATTTTTACTTATATTAATTTTATGGCCATTAGTGTAGAATATTAAAATACATCCATTATTGGTATTATTGTTTGGTATATTAAGCATTTGATATCAATAAATTTTGGAGTAGAATTATTGAGTTGGCATGACTTTTCAAATGTTGTTTAATATTATTTTTTATCCATGGTAAGGAGTCATCCTAACATAAATATAAAGCAAATATTCGATGAGTTGAATAAATATTTTGATCTAGATAAATAAAAAATGAGTAGGTATATATATCACACTATTAGGGAACAATTTTAATGCTTTATAAAAGGGGTTGCATGAGATTACGGTGAGTTCTTTTTGTGTGATAATGAAAAAGTATAAATAATTGTCATCCTGTCTCATGTACTCTCGTAACTATCTAAAAATAAATGGTTGATGCATCCACAATCTTTATAAACATATAGCAAGTGAGGTAGGAGAAAAGTTAATACATAAATTTTCTTGTTTTGTCTCTTTTTAAGAACAATGAAACTATTTATGTGTCTTAATTTTATTTTTAACAACATTTTTATTAGAAGGTTTAAGTTTTTTTGTATTATGAAACCTAGTGTCATATATACATAGATTCATAGGGTTAGGTATATGATGATATAGCATGTCTAGGTAAAACCTCTAGTTTTTGTTTTATTATTATATAAGGTATATATAAGAATTTTTATTTTTATTTATTTTTACATTAGTTACGTATACCTACATTATTAAAGTATTTGTTGTGCAACATTATTGTGTACATTCTTAAGAAATATTCTTTAAATATAAAACTATGATTAAATATAGATAAATTATAGCCATCATTTAAATAAGTTTTCTTTAGTATTTTGTTTTTTGTTATGCATATATTTATGATTTTATGGGACGTTCTCTCCCATTTTGATTGGTTTGAAAACATTGTAAAAAAGCCTTTTTCGAAATCCAGTGGCCGAGTTGCCGACGATGGACAGAGTGAGAAATTCCGCTTATGGGGAAAGCATTATGGGACCCTCGAATATTTAAGCATAATGTGTTGAATCCCACGACGTCACCATTGCAAGGGAATAGGCATAGGTCTATCTAAGCTCTAAACGCATTGGATTCATTGGACAGATAAAGCTGCTGGTGCTGGTGCTGCCGCTGCCGCTGCCACTGCCATTGCCACTGGTGTCGTCATTGGATGTAGAGTTTTTTCTGGTAGCTTCAGAGCACGCGGCCTTGTCCTCCCACATTTTAAATCCAAAGGTCCATGACGCTCGAATCCCCGAGGATTACAACAGCAAAGGGACTGCGAGCACCCATTGCAGGCGTTGACAATTACAAATACTATAGTGGTTATCATATCGAACTTTCAACTCCTCAACTGTGTAGGCAGGCAGGCACCTACCTGATATAGGCAACGTGGGTACCATTCATATCATGAGAATATGTGGGCATCCCTGTCGTGCAGTCCTCCACTGAAAAGCAGAGGTGAAGAATTTTGGTGGACTCCAAATTCCAATTTTCAATTCACATGATAGGTAGTGTTACGTATGTGGGTAGGTGCCCACATAGTGGGAAATGGCTGCTCATGAATTTGGAAGGACAGGGAATGGGAGCGGGAGGGATAGGCACCTCCTACAGCTTTAAAATGCAATTTTGATTTAGTCTAGCGGATTGGTAAGTGTTAGTTTGCATGGGCACTTATCAAAAAGAGATCTAGATTCAAACCTTAGTGGTGCCAGTTAGTAAAAGTAAAGGAAGTAGTCTAAGTAGTCTGATCTGAATCGACCTAGATTCAAACCTTGGTGGTGCCAGCTAGTAAAGGAAGTAGTTTGATCTAAATCCTCTAAGTGCGTGACAGATCGACGATAAACCAAGTACCGACGGTCACATCTCATACCAAAACCCGACATCGAGAACCGGCTATCGGGAACGGGTACCAATGGTGCGGGGTTGGGATTATAGGAGGCAGCCAAGGTTTGAATTATGCCTAATAATAGAAAATAACGGATTTCAATGTGCTACTTAAAAGTAAAGAGTGCAATTTGAATTATGGTCAAACTGTAGTATAGGACAGCGCACTGTGCGTGAATGCACAGACGACAGTTCACCATATTCTGAGGACAAAGTGCAGGCATGAAAGTCCGCATCGCCCTCAGAAGCCCCAGATTCAGTTGTAGGAGAACACGCTACTGGGGACAAAACAACATGCACATTTTTCCATACGATATGCTTACTTCATTTTTTTTTTATTCAATTCAATTTCTTGTTTTTTGGGCGGAGTGGCGTTGATTTCTGTCTGAGTTCTGGCTGATATTGCGCTTTGGAGTGCACAGTCTTCCAACGCCTCATAGTCTCTGGGCGGCTTCTTTACCTCAATCCCATGTCATGTCCTTACCAAGCTCACTGTTATGTCAGACTATTGTATTGATCGGCCCGCGTAATTCTCCATATTTGAGTCGGCGACAGCGACGCGAAAGTACTAACGTGAAAGAATCAAATTTTCTCCTAAAAAGGATAATGGAGCACATGATCCACAGGAAACGTCTAAGAGTGACTGAGACTGTTCTGCGCTTTTGGACTAATTGAATAAGTTGAACCTTTAAACATGATATTTTAGGAGACTTGGGATCCGAATGAGCATGGCTGGGCCCTAAAATAGCCATGAAGGATCTTTTATGTGCATCATTGGTCGATGTCAAAACTTCGAACCCTCTCAGTATATTGTCCTGGTGTCAACTGTTTATTGCGTCATACCCATCGGAAGGTCTCAAACATACTCGAGAACAGACGAAGGCTTTGCAGAGAGATTGAGAATCCCAACTGAATGTCACCTCACCGGAATATATTAATGTTATCGTTCTTATTACTTCATCCTCTGTAAATGGGTTGAGGTAGATTGTACTTTTGATTTTGTGATTCTCTTCTGCCTATACATTATTTATTGTTATATTTTTATAATAAAAATGTGTTCCACTTTAATATCTATTTAATCCTTATTTTTATTTATTTTATTTTTATTTTTTTAATGGAAATCGGTAACATCTTTTGGTTTTTAACAATTAAATACAAGTTAGACATTTTCCCCGAGGTTTATGTCTCTTAACATAGGTTAAAGAACACAAATCATTGAAGCTGCATCTATAACCCTTGTCTCTCCTCAGTAAACCCATCCCGGAGTGAAGGAGACCCTTGGTGGCTCAGGGTTAGTATTGCCATCGTCAAGTTGGCATGCACTGAGCGGACTCAAATCAGAGTACTACCTTTGCCCTTATTGGGCATGCCCCCAAGGTTTGCACCTATGTCTTCTCCTCTTAATAAGTGCCCAAAATCTTAACAATCCATCTAACTCTTAGAAACTATTTAATACCTACTTCACTTACACAAACTCTTAGAAACTATTTAATACCTACTTAACTTACACAAAAGATGTTAATATTGAATATACCTATTTCTATTTCTTATAGTGTCTTCTATTATTTATTTTAGTTAAATTATATTTTATTTCTATCATTTCAAACTTTTTTTTATTGAAGACATTATGCACACATGAAAGACCACCAAGATTGAATCCTTACGTTGTTAATAATGGATGAATGAGAAAAATAAAATTGTTTATTACATGCAAATTATTACTATTTCTAATTTTTAAGTATTTTAATTTGTTATTTTTATTTTATTTTTTGTTACATAGGGGAATAGGTAACTTCCCTTCATTTTTATCATTAGACCTGAGTTCAAATATCTGGAGTTATCACTATAACCCCTACCTCACCTTGTTATTACCACACCATTGGTGGCTTGATGGCTCGGGATTGAAGTCGTTTGGCTGACATGCACATAGTGGAGTCAAAACAATCTACTACCTTTGCCTCAAATAGTCTTGCCTCTAAGGTTTGAACCTGGGTCTCCTCTTAATAAGCGTCAGAACTTACCAATCCACCCAGCCTTTGGGATTATTTTTTCAATTAGTTTACACAGATATTTAGAGGGTTCTTGGTCCCCTCATACTGAGTGAGGTTTGATCCTTGGACTAAAATTGAGTTTACATGGGTTTTTATGAGGGGTATCACTGTCTTTGTACAAAAATTGAGTTTACATGGGTTTTTATGATGGATCCTAGTCCACTCATACCGGGGTTTATTTTTTCAATGAGTTTACACAGGGTTTTAATGAGAGTCCCAACCCTTCATATTGAGTAGGATTTGAACCTTAGACCTCTCAAAGAGAGGCCAAAGTCTTACCACTACAGTAGGCTTGCAACTTTTTAGTTTGTCAAATTGATTAAAACTATTTTTGTTGGGAGTGCTTATATTGAAGTTTTTTTATATCATAGATTTCTATTTCATCACTGTCCTCGGGCTTATAATAATTATTTTATTGAAAAATTAGTATATGCATTTTCCCATTTCATAGTATAGAGACATTATTTAAATCTTTTGAATATAGTTTTATTTTAACAAAAACATGAAGGATTGAAAGCATATTAAGTAAGAGAACTTATAAGATTGGTAAAATAATTTAGAGCTCATAATAGAGAGAAGAATCAACCTTTTTAAATTTCAATTTTGAAGCTAAATCTATTAATAAAACCTTGTCATAATTGATATTTAACATCTCTAAATATAGAGATGTCTAATTGATATTTAACATCTTTAAATATTCATTTTCATTTCAAAATTATTAGTGGGATAATATTCTTGTGTTGGTTTATCATAGCCTTGAAGATAATCCTATAGATCATAGTTTTTAAAGTGTCCATAGAACTAGCTTCTTCTTTTTAAATTAATATAATGAATATATCTTGGAATAACAATGAAAATAATATCTATCAAACAATATAAAAGGGATATTAATCATTTCCCTATTATTTTCATTGTTATCTATTTACATTCTTTCACTCCTTATCAAACATATTTCTTGATAATTTTATAAAGTAATTTAAAATCATTCATAAAAGTAAATATTGAAGCCTTACCTCTCCTTTTTCCAAAAATAACATATTTGATTACTTTATCTTTTGTCTAGGTTTTATGTGCTTCTAATTTATTGTCCATTTTTATCTATAGATAATTGAGGAAGGGGTGTGTTTTGCTATAAAATGTGGTCATTTAGATGCTATTTTTTATATTAATTTTGAGAAGAGCCTTTTTTTCTTTGCTAGAGAAAAGGGGTTGTACTCGGGTTGTATCGAAAGGTAAAGTTCGATATGCTTTAATAAATTTGTTAGAAATGTATTGAGAGCAATGTAATGTTTTATCTTTGTAATGGTAGTGGCCCCTAATAGAAACCACACATAACTTATTATAAAAATATTATGGGAGGTTGAGTTTCAAGAAGACAACTATACATGGACAAACAATAGAAGAGGCCAAAACCTAATAGAATAAAAATTAGATAGATGCATACTCTTATATCTTTGGCTAGATGAAGGGCTTGTGCTAAAATTAATATGTTGGCAAGGATTGGTTTAGATCACTGGCCAATAAAAATTAAAATGGTGGTAAGTCAATTATAAAAATATATTTAAAATATGAGAAAATGTGGGAAGACCATCCTCAATTTGTTGATATGATAGCATGAACACAAAATTCTTCAGGAAATGGTGGGTTGTATACACTTCTAAAATAAATTAAATCAATGACATCTACATTAAAATAATGGAACACGAATACTTTTGGAAATAGTTTTTAGACAAAAGAAAAACTAAAAGATAAACTTTCAAAATTCTAAAAAGGTGATCATAATTATCCAAGCTTAGAGGAAAGGGATTTTCTTAGTGAATATCATGATATTTTGAGTAAGGAAGAGAAATTTTGGAGATTAAAATTGAGAAATACTTGGTTCAATGAAGGAGATAAAAATACAAAGTGTTTTCATAGGATGACTATATTATAGAGATTAGCACCTAGAATTAATATAATTAAATCAATAGAAGGGGTTTGGATTGAAGACCAGAGTGAAATCGAAAAGGAGGAAGGTATTTTTATCAAAAAATTCTAGGATTAGAGGAGTTTTAAGTTCTTAATGGTAAACTCCTATAAGAATTACCTTCAGTTATAACAGAAGAAGATAATAGGAAATTGATGGAGCCTATTACTCTAGAAGTCCATTTAGCTCTTTTCTCTTTTAGTAAGGATAAATCCCTAGGTATGGATGGGATGTCTATAGCTTTATATCAATAGAATTAGGATATAGTGAAAGGTTATTTATTGGTGGTACTAGAAAAATCTAGGGTAAAAAAATGCATACCTTATAAACTAAATACAACATATATTATCTTGATTCCCAAAAAATAAGGATGCAAAATTATTTGATTCATTTAGACCCATAAACCTATGTAATATGGCATATAAGATTATCTACAAAGTGATGGTAAATTAGTTAAGACCACTATTAGACAAAATTATTTTAGAAGAGCAAGGAGGATTTGTGAAAGGGAGACACATTCTAGATGGGATAATAGTAACTCATGAAGTTATGCATTCAACAAATTTAAGAAAATAGAAAGCAATGATCTTAAAACTTGATATGAGTGAAGTATATGATATGGTTAAATGGGATTTTCTTTTTACAGTATTAGAAAATTTTACATTTAGGAAGAAATGGGTTCGATGGATTAAAGCTTGTCTCTATAGTTTCATATTTAGTATTGGTTAATGGGTTAGTAATAGAATCATTTAAAGCCAAGATAGGTCTTAGACAAGGATATCCTCTATCACCATATTTGTTCATTATTATGGTAGAGATTTTGGGTAGGAACTTGTATAAGGCTAAAAAAAATGGGCTTATAAGTGGACTTAAGGCTAGTAATAACATGGACAACATCACCCATCAATAATTTGTAGATGATACAAACATTTTTGGGAGGGAAAGGATAAAGAAGGCTAGAGTTTTGAATAACTTATTAGAGGAATATAAAAGAGCATTAGGAAAAAAATGTTAATAGGATAAAGTCCAAAATTTACTTCCTAAACACCCCAACTAATATCAAAGTAAGGATGTTCAGGTTTCTTCAAATAGAGGAGGTAAAATTACCAACAACTTATCTAGGGGTGCATTTATTTGAGGGAAAATGAGGATAGAATTATGGAAATTAGTCATAATGAAAGTTTAGAATAAACTTCTAGTATGGAAAGGTAGATGGTTATCATTAGTAGGAAGAGCGCAACTAATTATATTAGTCTTATAGGTAATTCCAACATATTATATGTCCTTGTATACATGTCAAAATCGATAGAAAAATGTGTAATCTATATTATGCGGTTATTTTTATGGTCAGGATTACATGATAAAGGAAATTTCCTTTGGTGAAATGGAGAAAGGTGTGTGATGACAAAACTAGGGGAGGTCTCGGTTTAAGAGTTCTTATGGATGTAAACTTAGCTCTTAAGGTAAAAGTAATTTTAACATTGTACAAAGAGAGTCAAAGATAATAGGCAAGAATTATTTTAAGTATGTTAATCCCAATAACCCAAGCTTAATATTTATTGCATTATCTCTACCAAATGATTTTTCTCTATGAAATGATTTAAAAGAATAAATTTATCTAGTGATTAATGGTTTAAGATGGGTGGTGGGAACTAAAGAAAAAAAAATTATTCGGATGTCTACTTTGTGTGAAAAAATACTCAATCTAGATACAATTTTGAAACCATGGGTGATATTACTTTTTTAAAAATATGGTGATAGGGTTTCAAACATTTTGTACAAGGATTAGGAAGGAATATACAAATTTAAAGAATATTTTATTACAAGTATACAAGACATTGATGCTATCAGGTAGTTGAGTAGTGTAGACACAAAAAATTGATCCACCCAAGTGAGCCATTTTCCCTTGACTCCTTTAGAAGGCCATCAATCTTGCTAGGGTAAAGTTTAAACTCTTTTCTCTTGATTTTGTCTTATTTTTCTTAACCTTGATTGAATCTATGCTCGATAAGTTACGGGGTATGAATTCAATAAATTTAGGGTTTTCATGAGAAAAAACTAAATTTTAGATCGACACCTTAGGACATCGCCTCAATCAAGGTTAAATATTTGTTTTGCCTATATTTTATCCCTTCAATTACTTTATAAATAAAGGTATTGGATCCCATTTCCACCTAAGTTTTGTAAGCAATCCTAAGTTCTCTTGCAATCAAGCTATAAAAATTTCATTAGAGTTCTCTTGCTTTTTGATGCTCTTGGTGCGTTGGGCTTCTGTTATTGGTGTGTTCCTTGTTATTTTACAAGTGGAGGAGATCTTGATGATAGTTTATATTCTTGAAGAAGGAGAGATATTCCACCTTTGCCCTTGCCTCTTTCACAAGGTCACCAGGTTGTTTATTTTCATTCATTAGCTTGCTTACCTTGTTTCATTCTATATTTTTATTATTTTTAGGTTTTGTTTAGGGTTTTTGGTCCTCTTGTGTAAATTAATACCCCATATGATATAGGGCATAGATTTAGTTAAAGCCTTTCTTTCATTCATCAGGCACTCTACATCCATTTGGCTTGGTTATCGAATCCACACTCAATATCCTATAGGGCACAAGTTCATCTAGGCTAGGTTTTGGGGTAGTTGCTTGCCTCAAAACTCTAGGGATTCACTTTGCATGCCCTCTAAATTTTTTCTTAGCTTTATCTGTGTCAATTTTGGGATTGTTATCATTTTATTTCACTTACATTTTGTAGACACCAAATCCTAGCCACTTGTACTCCATCCACATCATCCAATAACATCCACCCATTATATATATATATATATATATATATCAATATTTTATATTTATATTTATATATTAAATATATATATATATATATATATATATATATATATATATATATATATATATATATGTATGAATAAATCATAGCCACTCATTAAATTTTTAATCTCAACCATCCACTTGACTTAATCTGTGTCACATTGCAAATATTACAATCCTAGCCTTCCATTATGTTTTAATCTTTACCGCATGTTGGTTTTGTCAAAACCCTAGCATATGGAAGGCAAGTTATAAAAGATCATTCACTCTTGTGAATAAGGGTTAAGCATTTTTGTTAAGCGATTATTTTATTTTAAGTGATATTTTGATCCTTTAGGTGGTTAAGCATTCTCGTTAAGCCCTCATTTCCATACCCCTTAAAACCCTAGCATTCTGCTACCATTTCCCTCATCACCATCGAATCCTCTATTTCTAGTCTCCCAAACCCTTGTGAAATATATTTGGTTTTGCAGTACCCTCCATAGAAACCCTTGAATGCCTTCCAATATCTCATGAATGCTAATGAGCATTACAAGAATGCTACAGAGCATCTGTTTCCATTTCCAAATACTTTGAGTATTTCCCCTCAACCGATTTTCCACCATCATACCCTCGAACGCTTTTGGGTATTCATACGACTTCAAATCATAGACACAATAACACAGATCAGAACAATGAATATTATTCAACAACGTAAATATTTTATTGTTTGACATCTAATGTTTCCTATATTTTGTATGCATTTCATCATTTTTAGCACTAGGGTTTATTGATTTGATTCAAAGAGGGACTCACATAGTGGATTCTTCTTATATGCTATTGAACTCTTAGTGTTGTTTATTCATTTGCAGGTGTAGGAAATTCATTATTAAAAGTTGTTGCAACTAGGGTGGCCCCGCAAGGATACTCAAGACCACCTACAACTTGTCTGGAGTAAAATATGACACAGAAGAAACATAATATTCTTTCTGAACAAGGGTTTTAAAACCCTTGTACTTTAACTATGGTATTGATATACACTATATTGTAACATTGGAGATCAACTCTCCCCACATATTAATACAATACATTACTTTCTTCTTTGTACAATATATTTTGTGTGTTGAATTTTGTTGCTACTACATTGGTGTTGTTAATTTTTGCTTTACAAAATGGTGATCATAGTGGGATGCACAAAGGGTTCTATATTTTAACTTACCTTGTATTTTTATCTATTTTTTGTGTTTTTGTTGCAGGTTTACAAATATTCTATAGCATGAAAATATTGAAACTAGGGTTTATGGAAGCAACAAAATTTAATCGTTGGTCGCACGAATGCCCTATCGTGTTCAAGGTATTCCCTACCACATCTAGGAGATGCCTCACCACATTTTGGAGACTCTACAACATGTCCAGGAGTGTTGAAGAAACAAACATAGGCTTCCTGGTAAGTTTGGATCAAAACCCCACCTCCATTTTCCATTTTTCTTGCTTTTTAAAGGTGAAATTGAAAAGAAATATTTACTTTCCATTTAAAAAGCAAAGCATTTTACATTTTAGGCATTTACATATTTTCATATAGTCTACACATAGGATAGATTTACATCCATACATCCATGCTAGTTGCATTAAAACATCCATTACAGTAAGTTTAAGTTTTTGTTGTGTATTTATTTGATGCTTTGGTGTATTACACTAGAGCATGAGTAGTTGTATTATAGGATAAAGTATCCCACTTTTATTTCTTTTAAGTTGGAACCAGATAGAGATATTCAAGAATACTCCCATTGTTAGAATCACTTGATGATTCAGGGTGGAAGAGCTGGGTGAACCCTCCACTATTAGAATCATTTTATGATTCAGGGTGGATCTTAAGCAGTGTACCCTAGGTTATTTTGAGGGAAATTGATATTAATGTTCTTGGATACTAGATTATCTGAGTAAAAGTAGGTTTCTTATCACTATGTGAACACCATAGATAAAAAAAAAAATTAAAATGAATTAGACCCTTTTGCACTTTTCACATTAAACATCAATACGTTGGACTTAATCACCAAATAATGGTAAAGAATAGTGATGGTGGGCTTCATCACCAACTAATGATAAAGGATTTTGTGATTCTCTTCTCCCTATAAATTATTTATTGTTATATTCTTATAATAAAAATGTGTTTCACTTTAATATCTATTTAATACTTATTTTTATTTATTTATTCTAAAAGGAAATCGGCAACATATTTTTATATTTAACAACTAAGTACGGGTTAGACATTTTCCCCAATATTTTTGCCTCTAAACACAAGTCAAAGAAAAAAAATCATTGAATATGCCTCTATAACCCTTGTCTTTCCTCGATAAATGCATACCGGAGTGAAGGAGATCCTTAGTATCTCAGGGTTAGTACTGCCATCGTCAAGCTGGCACGCACTCAGTGGACTCAAATCAGGCTACTATCTTTACCCTTATTGGGCATGCCTTCAAGGTTTGAACCTAGGTCTCCTCTTAGTAAGTGCCCAAAATCTTACCAATTCATATAACTCTTGGGAACTATTTTTTTTTTTAATAAGTAACATTTATATACAAAAGTGGGTTTTTCTAGAGGATCCCAAAAACCTTATTACAAAAATGGGATGAACCCATTACAGCCGCGAGGTTGAGGTCTCAAAGCGGGCCTCAGACCTGAACAGAAAGACAGGAAAAAGAAGCTGCCATAGCATAGAAAAAAGAAGCTGCTCTAGCTCAAAAACCCAACCGGCCTGGAAACGCCAACACCCTTAATTGGCAGTAGGATTCTCTGGGATCCCAGAGGATCCTTCAACATGCGCCTTGAGATTGCGGAGGTAGAGGATTGCCGAATCAGCAGCCCTAGAGATGTTTCCCATAGCGTCGATGGCCAGATCGATGAGCATGCTCAGGGGAACTTTCTCCTGCTCCTTCTGCACCGACTCAGAATCCGAGCTCAGGTGGAGAGGAGACTCGTTCTCAACTTTGGCCTTGGCTCTCTTGAGCCACCTGGAGGATCTGCCACTCGGAGGAGTAGCCTTGGCCCGCCTGCGACAGCGACTGCGACTGGGGGTAGCCTGGTCGGGAGACTCGGCCTTGGGAGCATCTGTGTCTGGGGAAGCAGGCGGGTTGGAAGAGAGGGGAGGGACACTCTGGGGGGGCCCTGTTAGAGAGACAATGGCAGAAAATAATGCCCATAAGCCCCTGGTGCCGCGGCTTGGCCTTGTTCTTCCGAGCGGCCTCGATGGAACACCCGAGGGAGTAGTTGAGGAAGTCCGAGAAGCACAGCTTCTTGGACGCCCGCAAGTGGTTCACGAGAGTGATGTGGTAGCTGCGAAGAGGCTTATCCGGATCGTCGCAGCAAATGAACTGCATCAACGGCTTTAAAGCCCAGCTCCACGGTTCTTCCAGCTCCTCTCTAAAGAGGGAGGACTTGTCCCAGCCCAAGCTTTTCCCTTTGTCCGAAAACTGGTCCAATTCCTCCTGCCAGTTGTGCTTGTCCCACCGGATGAAATGCCCAGTGGCCGGCATTCCAATAATCTCGACCAAGAGATCAAAGGTGACCTTCAGGTGGACACCTTTCACCCGGACCTCCCCATCTTGCCAAGTCTCCATGAAATCGGACGTGATTTCATCATCCGGGCCCTGAAACTTGCTGAGGAAAGGGATTAGCCCGAGGGCTTTCATGAAGATTTTCTCCTCCTCAGACAGGGAGGAGAGTTCTGGCTCAATGTATGGAACAGCCATGGGAGGAGCCATGGGAGGAGCAGGGGATCTACAGAAGAGGGCCTGAAGGCAAGAGAACGCTGCGGTAAAAACACCCGTATCACCACCCTGGAATAAAAAGATAGGGAGCTTGCGTCGAAAGGACGACGGATCGCGAAAGTCGCATGCATGGGAACCAGGCGAAAAGAAGGGAGCCATCGGATAGGAAGAAGATAGGCTCGCGCGGTCCCGAAGACTAAAGAAAAACATGCCTAGCAAAGCGTTAGGAACGGAAAAAGAGCTGATTGCCAACTTGGGACTGCCGCCCACGTCAGGGGTGCTGACGGGTATGCCGGGGAAAGACTCACCGCAGGCAGTAATTGGATGCCGCAAGAAAACCAAACGCCAACTATCCACCTTTCCAAGAAAGCTTGACGTGTCCCACCAAGCTGATCTGGCGAGACTCATTGAGCTTTTTGGAATTCTGACGCAGCCACGTCAGCAACATCTTGAGGGATTTCAAGATCCCACGTGGTGAGTCTGCCGGAGGAGGATCCTCTGTTGGCTAGGAGGTCAGCCAAAGAATTTCCTTCCCTGAAGATGTGCCGGCATCTGTGGGTCCTGCTGCAGGAGAATCCTTCGAATTTCTCCGATGGTGTTGTGGACCCTCCAGGCAGGGGTCTTATCCTTGTTCAAGTAGTTTATGATATTCATGGAGTCACCTTCAATGATGATAGCTCTGGAGTCCTCCGCAATGAGGACTAAACCTCTCCAAAGGGCTCTGGCTTCCGCGACATGGTTGGTCTGAACCCCAAGATCTTCAGAGAAAGCGAGGATGACCATGCCCCGATGGTCCCTGACCGCGCCACCAGCCCCCGCTGCTCCTGGGTTCCCTTTGGAAGCCCCGTCAAAGTTAAGCTTGATCCATCCCAGAGGGGGAGGACTCCACTTAGCAAGGATACGGGGATGAGGTAGAGGGTTCCCCAGGGGGGACAATCAGAAATATTAAGAGAAGAGAGGATACGCCCTTCCCGGGACAGAGGAGAGGGGTTGGGACAGTGAATAAGATTAGCATTTTTGGAAGCGAACGCCATAGCCCTGATGGCCACCGATTGAGGATCCCGGGAAGAGGTTCCAAAGATCCTGCAGTTTCTCTCAAGCCAGACTTGCCATATCAGGTGGTGAAGGCAGATGTCCCAGAGGAAACGAAGCTTAAGATTAGCAAAGGGTTGGGGCCACTGGTAGAAGGCACCACACAAAGACTTGGGAGGAACCCATTGGATCCGAAAGGTAGACAGTGGTGAACCCAAACACAACCGAGGTGAACTCACAAGTGGAGGAACAAGTGATCGGTGGATTCCCAGCCGGACAGCACAGGTAACATCTGTTGGGAAGGGGGATGCCTCTTTTGATGAGGTTCTCAGTGGTGAGGGGTTTGTTTTGGAAGGCAATCCACGAGAAGAAGGCCACTTTCAGAATGAGGTTCTTCTTCCAAACAATATGGGAAGGGGAGACAGGGTGATCCTTCAGGAGGGAGAAGGCAGACTTAACAGTGTACAACCCTTTGTCGGAACCAGCCCAGGCAGGCTTGTCATCTTTCTGCTCAGTGGGAATGGTAGTTGCTTGGAGCAAAATGTTGAGAGCAGCAACCTCAGGAGAGGTGCCCGCGAGGAGCCTCCAACGGGGATGGCCATCCTCCCAAACTATGAAGTCAGAAACTTTCATTCCCAACCGAGAGTCAGGGACCGTTTGAAGCATGGCGAGGTCCGCTCTGCCGCTTAGGGGTTCATCCAACAACCATCTGTCGCTCCAAAAATCAATGCTCCGACCGTCCCCCAGAACCCATCTGAGGCCTTTCTGGATGAGCGCTTTGGAATGAGTCACAGCCTTCCAGAAGGCAGATCCATTGGGGTGGTTGCCAGAATCAAGGAAAGATTGGTTTCCCATGTATTTCTTACACACCAGCGTGGTCCACTCCGTAGGGTCTTTCGAGATAATCCTCCAAGCCTGCTTACCAAGCAAGGCTGTGTTCATGTCTGACAGTTTTTTGAAACCCAGCCCTCCTTGCTTCTTGCTTCTGCAGACAGTGTCCCAAGCCACCAGGGGAATCTTAGCTTTGTCTTCGGATCCTGACCATAGAAACTTTTTTTGGATGCGTTCAATGAGCTTGCACACTGACTTGGGAAGAGGGAACACTGACATGAAGTAAATGGGGATGCTCTGGAGGGTTGAACTTGATAGGGTTGCTTTAGCCGCTTGGGAGAGAAGTTTACCTTTCCATGCTGCCAGCTTGCGTTGGAATCTTTCAACAACATTGTTCCACATACTCTCTTTAGGTCTTCCCCGAAAAAATGGGAGCCCCAGATAGGAGGAAGGGAGAGCACCAGCAGAGCACCCAAGGATCCGCCCAATCCTGCCCTGACGGTCCAGGGGGTGTGAACGAAAAATAGCTTGCTTTTGGAGAAATTCACCTGCTGCCCAGCCGCTTTCTCATAGAGGGAAAGGATATGCTTGATGTTCCTTGCCTGAAAGATAGACGCCTGCGTAGAAAGGATGGTGTCATCAACAAATTGCTGGTGAGTAGTGGGAGTGGAGTTGGACGTCACTGGGATGCCAGAGATCTTCCCCGCCACTCTGGCCGCAGAAAGGGTTCTGCCAAGGGATTCCGCCAGAATGATGAACAAAAGAGGGGATAGAGGGTCTCCTTGACGGAGTCCTCTAACGCTGGGAAAAAACCAACGGGGGAGCCATTGACCAAAGACCGAGAACCAGGCAGAGGAGAAGCAATTATGGATTAGCTGAACCCAACTGGGGTGGAAGCCGAACTTCAAGAGGACGTCCTCGAGAAACTCCCAACTAACCCGATCAAATGCTTTGGTCATATCAAGTTTGAGAAAGAGACCTGCTTTTTTGTTTCGGACCGCAGAATGAAGGGTTTCATGAATGGAAATGACTCCGTCCGTAATGTTTCGCCTTTGACCGAGCTTCCTTGGTGGGGGTCAATAATGATGGGGAGGATGGGCTTCATCCTGGACGCCATGGCTTTGGAGAGGATCTTGAAGAGAACGTTGCAGAGACTAATGGGCCGGTAATCAGCCATAGACCGGCAATCAGGGGACTTGGGGATCAAAGCAATGAAGGTGGAGTTAACAGCCCGGGGGATGGGGTGAGATTGGAGATCACGAATGGCAGCACAGACGTCCGGTCCTACCAGGTCCCAGCAGGCTTGGTAGAACCGGGGAGGAAATCCGTCCGGCCCGGGAGCTTTATCGGGTTGCATGGAGAAGACCACCTCCTTAATTTCTGAGTCGGAGAAGGGCTTGAGGAGGGAAGAATTGGAGTCGCCAGAAACCAGACTGGGGATGTTCTCCAGAAGGGCGGCCTTGGCAGAGGCAGAGCTTTCTAGGGAGGTTCCTAAGAGGTTTTGAAAGAAAGAGACAGCCTCAGTTCTGATCTCGTTGATATCTTCAGTGCTGGAACCATCGCTGCATTGAATTTTACTAATCTTATTGGAGCCTCTGTGTCTCATGGTTGAAGCATGGAAGAATCTGGTGTTGGAGTCTCCCGCTTTGATCCATAGTTCTCTCGGATTTCTGCCTCCATAAGGACTCCTCACTGGCAAGAATGGAGTGGAATTCAGCAAGAAGTTTCCCTTCCTCCTTCCTCACGGCATCCCCGGAATCCCCTTCTTCGATCCTTCTCTCAATGGCTCGGAGTTGATCAAAAATAAGCTTCTTTTGGCTGAAAATGTTGCCAAACACCTCTCTGTTCCATCTCCGCAAGTTATCCTTGGTGAACTTGAGCTTCTGAGTTATCCTGAAGATGGGAGATCCATGGACATGCTGGCTCCACCACTGACTCATCATTTCACGGAAGTCCTTGTGATTGAGCCACATAGCCTGAAACCGAAAGGGGGTTCGAAACACAGGAGACTTGCCCACCTGGAGGATAATGGGATTATGGTCCGAACCAATCTTGGGGAGAGCCGAAAGGGAAGCATCACCAAAGAGAGGAATAGCTTCCTGGGAGATCAGAACCTATCCAATTTGACCCGAATCAGAGTTACCTCCACCTCTCCTGTTGCTCCACGTATAGCGAGTCCCTTTGAGAGGAATGTCAATGAGCTCGTTTGAATCCACAAAATTCTTTAGATCCTCAGTAGAACGGTGAGTGGCAGCCAACCCTCCCTTTTTCTCCGTTGGATACAGGGGGCTATTGAAATCCCCTGCAGCCACCCAAGGGATAGTGCTGAAGGAGTCCCTCATCCGGGAGATGGACTTCCAAAATTCAGTTCTCTCGACAGGGGAATTTGGAGCGTACAGGTTGGACAGGATCCAAGACTGATTACTGGAGATGCAATGAAAGAGAATATTAATGACTCTACTGGAGGATGATAGGAGCCTACCTTCCACTTGGGACGGGTCCCAGAAGCAAATAAGTCCACCGCAGGAACCTTGAGCGGGGCTGTGAAGAGCTTCGCCTTGAGACCAGATGGACCTGGCAGCTTTCCTGGAGGACTTCTCGTCACATTTGGTTTCTTGCATAATGAAGATGGAGGGTCGGATATCCTTGCGCATATTAGCAGCCAGCCTAAGCTTGGCTGCACTGTTGAGCCCTCTCGCATTCCAGGAGAGGATTTTCATCTAGAAGATTTGAGAGGTTTCTTGCCTCCCTTCGCCTGCTGGAAGGGGGGTTTAGACACTTTAGGATCATCGGAGAGGGATGCGTCAGAGTTTAGGAACAGGGTCCACTGGGAGCCGTTAGCTAAGTCATCCTCCGTTGCCCTGATACGCTGTTCAGCTGTAGAAGGTCGACCTCTTTTTCTCTCGGCTCCAAAATCCATGGTTTGCCCTTTGCTTCTGGTGTTGATAGGACTGAACTTCCCAGACGAAGACTGGTGGGGTAGGAAGTTCTCAATTTCCTGGAGGATGGGGTTTAAGGATTCTGAATTGATGGCAGAGGCTCTGAGGGCTTCTGGGGATGGTTCAGGGTTGGCGCTAGGGTTTGAAGCAGAATCCAGAGATTTGCCTTTGAGAAGCCCCTCCTGGCTCAGACCTTGGATTTCTGAAGGGACGATGGGGGTTTCCCCTCCGGGACTGGGACTTCCCTGCCATGACTATGAACATTGAGATACTCGCCTTTACCAAGAGGGCCCTACGAAGGAGGCTTCGAAACTCGAGCTTGGGGACATTGGTTGATGAGATGCCCTTGGGTATTGCATGCAGAATAGAAAGCGGGTTTGTTTTCATAAACAATGGGCTGCTTTTTGATGAGAATGGAATCCTTGAACAGGTTAACAAAGGAAGGAAGGTCAGTTTCCAGATTGGCATTGACACACAAGCGAGCGTGGATCATGCGGGAGCGTACCTTAGTAGACGAATCTACAGCAACGAGCTCTCCAATCGTGCGGGCAATTCCTCTCAGGACTTCTTCTTGCCAGCAGTGGAAGGGTAGGTTTGGAAGCCGAATCCAAATAGGCGCCACATTGATGTTTTGAGTGTCTGGGTTGAAGTCCTCTCCCCACCCCCGGAGGGAAAGGCTTCGCCTACCTAGGAACCAGGGCCCCCCAACAAGGATATTGCATGAATCTTCTGCATTATTTAATCTGATCGCAAAAAAACCCCTGGACAGGGCTATAAGCTGCAAGCTCCCACTAGTGCGCCATTTGCTGCTCGCCCATTTACGAATTGTTTCCATATCTGGTCTACCTCCGATGAACTTGCCGATGAGGGTGAATTGGTCCTGAGCCGCATAGCTATCCAAAAACGCCCCTGGGATCACCAGGTCGGAGCCGTTGGGAAGCTGTGGTTTGAGAGGGAAGAGGGTTTGGGGTCCCTTTAGATACCGCATGCGCATACGATCCCTGGGAAGGTGAAGAGGGATCAGGGGGTTTCCGAGGGGGAATTTCCCCTTCCTCAGGTGGATCAGGCTCTGGACCGCCGGGTCCAGAGGTGGATCCCGGAGGGCTCCCAGAGTGCCTCCCGCTTGCGATCCCGCTCTCTGCCATTTTCTCTTGGGAACTATTTAATACCTACTTCACTTACACAAATATTTTATACATTTAATTATTTAAAATATTTTAATATTGAATATACCTATTTCTATTTCTTAGAGTGTCTTCTATTATTTATTTTAGTTAAATTATATATTTTTTCTATCATTTCAAACTTTTTTTTTTATTGAAGACATTATGCACACATGAAAGACAACCAAGATTGAATCCTTATGTTGTTAATAATGGATGAAGAGAAAAATAAAAATGTTTATTACATGAAGATTATTACTATTTCTAATTTTTAAGTATTTTAATTTGTTAATTTTATTTTTTTGTTACATAGAGGAATAGGTAACTTCCCTTCATTTTTTATTACTAGACTGGGTTCAAATCCTTGGTGTTGTCACTATAACTCCTACCTCACCTTGTTATTACCAAACCACTGCTAGCTTGGTGGCTCGGGATTGGAATCGTCATCTGGCTAGCATGCACTCAATGGAGTCAAAATAATCTACTACCTTTACCCCAAACAGACTTACCTCTAAGATTTGAACCTAGGTCTCCTCTTGATAAGTGCCAGAACTTACCAATCCACCCAACCTTTGGGACTATTTTTTCAATGAGTTTACACAGGTTTTTAGGAGGGGTCTTGATCCCCTCATATTGAGTGGGGTTTGAACCACCCAACCTTACTATTTTTTCAATGAGTTTACACAAGTTTTTATGAGGGGTATCAGTCTCTTCATATAAAAATTAAGTTTACATGGGATTTTATGATGCATCCCAGTCCACTCGTGCTGGGGTTTATTTTTTCAATGATTTTACACATGGTTTTCATGAGAGTCCCAAACTTTCATACTAAGTGGGGTTTGAACCTTAGACCTCTTAAAGAGAGGCCAAAACCCTTACCACTGTAGTAGGTTTGCAACTTTTTAGTTTTTCAAATTGATTAAAATTATTTTTGTTGAGAGTGCTTATCTTGAAGTTTCTTTATATCATAGATTTTTATTTCATCATTGTCCTCGGGCTTATAATCATTATTTTATTGAAAAATTATCATACGCATTTTCCCATTTCATAGTATAGAGACATTATTTAAATATTTTGAATATAGTTTTACTTTAACAAAAACATGAAGGATTGAAAGCATATTAAGTAAGAGAAGTTATAATATTGGTAAAATAATTCTAAGCTTATAATAGAGAAAAGAATCAACCTTTTTAAATTTCAATTTTGAAGCTAAATCTATTAATCAAACCTTGTCATAATTGATATTTAATATATCTAAATATAGATATGTCTAATTGATATTTAACATCTCTAAATACTCCTTTTTATTTCAAAATTATTAGTGGGATAATATTCTTGTGTTGGTTTATCATAGCCTTGAAGATAATCCTATAGATCATAGTTTTCAAAGTTTCCATAGAACTAGCTTCATTTTTTTAAATTTATATAATGAATATATCTTGGAATAACAATGAAAATAATATCTATCAAAAAATATAAAAGGGATATTATCCATTTTCCTAATATTTCAAGATATTATTTTCATTGTTATCTATTCACATTCTTTCACTCTTTGTCAAACATATTCCTTGATAATTTTATAAAGTAATTTAAAATCATTAATAAAAGTAAATATTGAAGCCTTATCTCTCATTTTCCCTAAAATAACATATTTTATTAGTTTATCTTGTGTCTAGGTTTTATGTGCTTCTAATTATTGTCCATTTTGATCTATAGGTAATTGATGAAGGGGTGTGTTTTGCCATAAAATATAGTCATTTAGGTGCTATGTTTTATATTAATTTTTGAGAAGAGTCTTTTTTCTTTGCTAGAGAAAAATGGGTTGTACTCAGGTCTCCCACCATTTACAAATTACAAATATCTTCTTTATAGCTTGAGAGTTTACAAATAGATTCACTTCTCATCTAAATTGAGTTATTATAGCTAGATACCTACATCGTTTTCATAAAAAGTTTGAATTCTTGATTTTAATATTTTATATATTCTTCAATTTTTTGTGAGGATACAAATATTCCAAAATTTAGCATCCTTCTTGACATTCTCCTCCAAAAACCTTTGCAATACCAAAACTCCACCTCTATTGTATATGCATTGCGTACTATTTTGAAAACTTTGCACTATCATAGTCCAATTTACTAGATCAAGATTGCTAGTTTCCTTCCTAAAGCATAAGTGCACCCATAATAATTGTAATAAATAGTTTATATGAAAACACATTAATGTTGATCATAGGATATTTTAATGCCATAACTAAGCTAGATTAAAATTTTAGGGGAATTAGGAAATTAACCCAAAGTATGAGATATTTCTCAGCTTTTATTCAAAATAATAATCTATGAGAGGTTGAGTTTTGAGAAGATAACTATACATGGACCAACAATAGGAGAGTCTAAAAACTATATGAAGTAAAATTAGATATATGCATACTCTTAGATCATTGGCTAGAAGAAGAGATTCATGCTAAAATTAATACCTTGACAAGGATTGGTTAATATCATTGACCAATAAGAATTAAAATGGTGGTAAGTGAATTAAAAAAAAAGGTCATATTTTAAATATGAGTAGATGTGGGAATACCATCCTACAAATACAAAGTGTTTTCATAGGATGGCTATAGTACAAATGTTAACATCCAAAATTAGTAGAATTAAATCGGTAGAAGGGGTTTCGATGGAAGATCAAAGTGAAATAAAAAATGAGGTAAGGTATTTTTATCAGAATATTCTAGGATCATAGGAGTTTTAAGTTCTTAATAATAAATTAACCCACGGTATGAGAGATTTTTTGTTTTTTATTCAAAATAATAATTTATGGGAGGTTAAACAACAAAAGACGTCAAGTTTATTCAAGTAAATCATCTTTATTTTTCTCAAGTGGCATAGAATCCCCTCCAAGTAATAAGAATGAAAGAGATGAATATGTTATCCCTTGCACTTCAAGGTTTCAAGAGCATCATAATAAAGAAATAAGGATGGAGGATACCCATAATAATTTAGGTTTTTTAGAGCAGAATAAGAAGGTATAAATTGTTATATAAGGGCATCCTTGCACTTTAGGGTTTCTAGGTAAACATAAAGAAGATAGTTCTTTTGAGGTTATTCCTTGCACTTTAGATCCTTCAAAACAAGGCAAACCTAAAGATGATAACTCTTACTATGAGCAGTGTGAGAAGATTGAAGATATTGATGAAGATGAAAGTATTTTTGGGAATAAATAAACAAAAAGAGAAAGACCTAAGACGCAAAAAAAAAAGGAAAAATAAATCCAAAGGGATATTGATATGGGAAAACAAAATCAAATATCATAAGTGCTAACAAGAAGTAGGGCTAAACCCACAAAAAAAATAAAAAAATAAAAATAAAAATAATATCTTGGAATATTAGGGGAATGGATAAGAACCCTAAAAAAAGGTATTAAGAAATTGTGAGGTTGTTATAGACAAGATATTTATATATATAATTTGGTAAGAAAATATTTTAACCATTAGTGGTGTTGAATTTCATCTTGGTAGAATTTAAATTTTAGAAGGCATTAAAAGGAGTTGATTGTGGAAACTTAGCAATTTGAGAAATATGGAGATTTATAGAAATACAAACAAAGAAAATATTTGGTCAAAAGGTAAAGTTTGATATGCTTTAATTAACTTGATAGAAATGTAATGAAAGCAATGCAGTGTTTTATCTTTGTAATGGTAGTGGCCCCTAATAGAAGCCACACATAGCTTATTATAAAAATATTATGGGAGGATGATTTTCAAGAAGACAACTATACATCGACCAACAATAAGAGAGGCCAAAACCTAATATAATAAAAAATAGATAGATGCATACTATTATACCTTTGGATAGATGAAGGGACTTGTGCTAAAATGAATATGTTGATAAGGATTGATTTATATCATTGGCCAATAAAAATTAAAATGATGGTAAGTCAATTATAAAAAACATATTTAAAATATGAAATAAAATTTGGGAAGACCATCCTCAATTTGTTGATATGATAGCATGAACACAAAATTCTTCAAGAAATGGACATTTCCAAAATAAATTAAATCAATGACATCTATATTAAAAGAATGGAACACAAATTCTTTTGGAAATAGTTTTCAGAAGAAAGATGAACTAAAAGATAAACTTTCAAAATTCCAAAAATGTGATCATAATTATCCAAGCTTAGAGGAAAGGTAGTTTCTTAGTGAATATCATAATATTTTGAGCAAGGAAGAGAAATTTTGGAGATTAAATTTGAGAAATACTTGGTTCAATTAAGGAGATAAAAATACAAAGTGTTTTCATAGGATGGCTATAGTATAGAGATGAGCACCTAGAATTAGTATAATTAAATAAATATAAAGGGTTTGGATTGAATATCAGAGTGAAATTGAAAAGGAAGAAAGGTATTTTTATCAAAATATTCTAGGATCAGAGGAGTTTTAAGTTCTTAATGGTAAAATCCTACAAGAAGTACCTTTAGTTATAACAGAAGAAGACGATATGAAATTGATGGAGCCTATTACTCTAGAAGTTAATTTAGCTCTTTTCTCTTTTAATAAGGATAAATACCTAGGTATGGATGGGATGTCTATAGAATTTATCAATAGAGTTAGGATATAGTGAAAATTTCTTTATTGGTGGTAGTAGAAAAATCTAGGGTAAAAAAATGCATACCTTATAAATAAATGCAACATATCTTACCTTGATTCTCAAAAAATAAGGATGCAAAATTATTTGATTCATTTAGACCCATAAACCTATGTAATATGGCATGTAATATTATCTTCAAAGTTATGGTAAATTAGTTAAGACCACTATTAGACAAAATTATTTTAGAAGAGCAAGGAGGATTTTTGAAAGGGAGACAGATTCTATATGGGATCATAGTAACTCATGAAGTTATGCATTCAACAACTTTAAGACAAGAGAAAGCAATGATATTAAAACTTCATATGAGTAAAATCTATTATATGGTTAAATGGGATTTTCATTTTACATTATTAGAAAATTTTATATTTAGGAATAAATAGGTTAGATGGATTAAAGTTTATGTCTCTACAATTTCATATTTAGTATTGGTCAATGGGTTAAGAATATAATAATTCAAATCCAAGAGAGGTATTATATAGGGAGATCCTCTATCACCATATTTGTTTAATATTATGGTAGATATTTTGGGTAGTAACTTGGAGAAGGCTAACAAATATGGGCTTATAAGTGGACTTAAGGCTAGTAATAACATCGACAACATCACCCATCGACAATTTATAGATGATACAACCATTTTTGGGAGGGAAAGGATAAACAAGTCTAGAGATTTGAATAACTTATTAGAGGAATATAAAAGAGCTTTAGGAAAAAATATTAATAGTATAAAGTCCAAAATTTACTTCCTAAACACCCCAACTAATATCAAAGTAAGGATATGCATGTTTCTTGAAATAAAGGAGGTAAACTTACCAACAACTTATCTAGGGGTACATTTATTTGACGGTAAAATAAGGATAGAATTATGGAAACTAGTCATAATTAAAGTTTAGAATAAACTACTAGTATGGAAAGGTAGATGCTTATCATTAGTAGGAAGAGTGCAACTAATTATATTAGTCTTAAAAGTAATTCCAACATATTATATGTCCTTGTATACATGCCAAAATCGATAGAAAAACATGTAATCTATATTATGCAGTCATTTTTATGGTCAGGATTACATCATAAAGGTAATTTCCTTTGGTGAAATGGAGAAAGGTGCATGATGAAAAAACTAGGGGATGTCTCGATTTAAGAGTTCTTATGGATGCAAACTTAGCTCTTAAGGTAAAAGTAATTTGAAAATTGTACAAAGAGAGTCAAATATAATGGGCAAGAATTCTTTTAAGTATGTTAATCCCAATAACCCAAGCTTAATATTTATTGCATTCTCTCTATCAAATAATTTTGCTCTATGAAATTATTTAAAATAAAAAATTGATCTAGTTATTAATGGTTTAATATGGGTGGTGGGAACTAAAGAAAAAAAATCTATTCGGATGGCTACTTGGTGTGAAAAAGATACTCAATCTAGATAAAATTTTGAAACCATGGGTGATATTAATTTTTTTAAAATATGGTGATAGGGTTTCAAACATTTTGTACAAGGATCAGGAAGGAAGATACAAATTGAAAGAATATTTTATTACAAGTATACAAGACATTTATGCTATAAGGTAGTTGAGTAGTGTAGACACGAAAAATTTATCCACCCAAGTGAGCAATTTTCCCTTGACTCCTTTATGAGGCCATCAATATTATGAGGGTCAAGTTTGACCTCTTTTCTCTTGATTTTTTCTTTTTTTCTTCACCTTGATCAAATATATGCTCGATAAGTTAAGGGGTACGAATTCGATAAATTTAGGGTTTTCATGAGAAAAAACTAAATTTTAGATTGACACCTTAGAACATCGGCTCAATCAAGGTTAAATATTTGTTTTACCCATATTTTTGCCCTTAAATTCCTCTATAAATAAATGGATTGGATCCCATTTTCCACCTAAGTTCTCCAAGCAATCCTAAGTTCTCTTGCAATCAAGCTATAAAAATGTCATTAGAGTTCTCTTGCTTTTTGGTGCTCTTGGTACTTTAGGGTTCTATTGTTGGTGTGTTCCTTGTGATTTTACAAGTGGAGGAGATCTTGATGATAGTTTATCTTCTTGAAGGAGGACAGGTCTTCCACCTTTGCCCTTGCTTATTCCACAAGGTCACCACGTTGTTTATTTTCATTCATTAGCTTGCTTACCTTGTTTCATTCTATGTTTTTATTATTTTTGGGTTTTGTTTAGGTTTTTTGATCCTCGTGTGTAAATTCATGCCCCATTTTCTATAGGGCATAAATTTAGTGAAATCCTTTCTTTTATTCATCGTGCACTCTACATACATTTTGGATTTGTTATCGAATCCATGCTCGATATCCTATAGGGTACAAATTTATTCTGGCTAATTTTTGGGGTAGTTGCTTATCCCAAAACTCTAGGGATTCACTTTGTATGCCCTCAAAAGTTCATCTTAGCTTTATATGTGTCCATTTTGTGGTTATCATTTTATTTCACTTACATTTTATAGACACCAAATCCTAGCCACTTGTCATCCATCCACATCATCCAATCACATCCACCCATTATTTATATATATATATACATATATATATATATATATATATATATATATATATATATATATATATATATATATATATATATATATATATATATTTATATTTTATATATAAATATAAATATTTTATATTTATATTTATATATTTAATATAAATATATATATATGTATGAATAAATCACAACCACTCATTAACATTTTAATCTCAACCATCCACTTGACTTGATCCATGTCACATTTCAAATATTATAATCCTAGCCATCCATTATGTTTTAATCTTGACCGCACGTTGGTGTCGTCAAAACCCTAGCATATGGAAGGCAAGTTATAAAAGATCATTCACTCTCATGAATGAGGGTTAAGTATTAAGCAATTATTTTATTTTTAAGCGATATTTTGATTCTTGAAGTGGTTAAGCATTCTCGTCAAGCCCTCATTTCCATCCCTCCCTAAAACCCTAGCATTCTACTACCATTTCCCTCATCACCATTGAATCCTCTATTTCCAGTCACTCAAACCCCTGCGAACCAGATCTGGTTCTACAATACCCTCTGTAGAAACCCTCGAATGCCTCCCAGCATCCCATGAATACTACTGAGCATTCCAGGAATGCTGTAGGGCATCCACCACCATTGTCGAATGCTTTCAAGTATTTCCCTCAACTTTATTTACCACTATCATACCCTCAAATTCTTTTGGGTATTCATACTTCAGATCACAGACACAAGAACATAGATCAGAACAATGATATTATTCGGACAAGGTAAATATTTTATTGTTTGACATCTTACGTTTCTTGTATTTTGTATGCATTTCATCATTTTTAGCACTAGGGTTTATAGATTTGATTCAAAGAGGGACTCACATAGTGGAGCCCTCTCATATGCTATTGACCTCTTGGTGTTGTTGATATATTTGCAGGTGTAGGAACTACATTATTGAAGGTTGTTGTAGCTCAGGTGGCCCTATAGGGATACTCAAGCCCACCTACAACTTGTTTGGAGCAAAAGATGACATAGAAGACACCTAATATTATTTGTGAACAAGGGTTTTAAAACCCTTGTATTGTAACTATTGTATCAATATACATTATATTGTAACATTGGAGATCAAGGCTCCCCCACATTAATAAAATATTTTGTTCTTCATTGTGCAATATATTTTGTGTGTTGATTTTATTATTGCTATATTGGTGTTGTTGATTTTTGCTTTACAAAATGGTGATCATGGTGGGACCCACAAAGGGTTCTATATTTTAACTTACCTTGTCTTTTGATCTATATTTTTGTGTTTCTATTGTAGGTTTACAAAGATTCGATCATGCAAAAATCATGAAACTAGGGTTTTTGGAAGTAGCAAAATTTGATCTATGGTCGCACGGATGCCCTACCACATTTGAGGGATGCCCTACCACATCTAGGAGATGCCTCATCATATTTGGGAGACTCTGCATCATCCAAGGAGTGTTGGGAAGAAAAAAATGTAGGCTTCCTAGTAAGTCTGGATCAAACCCCACCTCCATTTTTATTTTTTTCTTTTTAAAGTGAAATTGAAAAGAAATATTTACTTTCTATTTAAAAAGCAACGCATTTTACATTTTAGGAATTTACATATTTCTTCATATAGTTTGCACATAGGATAGATTTGCATTTGTGCATCCATGTTAGTTGCATCAAAATATCCATCATACTAAATTTAAGTTTTTGTGGTGTGTTTATTTGTTGCTCTGAATTGTTGCTTGCAATGAAATGAAAAGAGCATAAGTAGTTGCATTCTAGGCTAAAGTCTCCCACTTTTACTTCTTTTAAGTTGGAACAAGCCATAGATATTCGAGCATACTCCCACTATTGGAATCACTTGATGATTCAGGGTGGAAGAACTAGGTGAACCCTCCACTGTTGGAATCACTTGATGATTCAGGGTGGATCTTAAGTGGTGTACCCTAGGTTATTTTGAGGGAACTTGGTATTAATGTTCTTGGTCACTAGCTTAGCTGAGTAAAAGTAGGTTTCTTGGCATTGTATGAACACCATAGATAACTAGAAACTTTAAAATGAATCACACACTTTTGCACGTATCACTTTAAACATTAGTGCGTTGGACTTCATCACCAACTATTGATCAAGACTAGCGATGGTGGGCTTCATCTCCATCCGTTGTCTTGCCCCATAGATACCATAGCAACCCGTGAGATATTTTTCTGGATTTCATCACCAAAAAATCCTCATTTGCCATCCACCTTAGGACTCCATCCTACATAGTAGTTTAGGCTTAGGCATACATCAAAACACACAAAACCAAAAATAAATAAAAACATTATTGCAAGACATAGGATTCAAATTGTTTGTTTGATTATATGTATTTTCATTATCACTTCACATTTTCACACACATTCCCCACATTCACTACCCTAGTTGGCTCATTAGCTTATGGTTTCAACTCAAAGCCAAGCTAGAATCATGAGTCAAGCATCCACTAACCAACCCACTTCATCCATGGAGTGCATCACCTCTTTCCCAACCACTTCTGTGGCTAACCCTACAAGTGTGACATAGATAAACTATTCTAGTTTTTCTATTGGACCTTCACATTCTGTGTTTACTTCAAATGCAGATGTGATGGAAAGGGCTATTCACACTTCCATCCTAGATATCGAGCCTTCCACACCTACTGACACTCGCATCACATACATAGACATGGATAAGGTTGGACTTTATCTAAGATCAACTAGACCTATCTTAGAACAACTCAACATTCCACATAGCCAAGTTCCTTCTTTTCAGTAAGAATTTTCTCACCCACAATACACCAACATTAGCCAAGTTTATACCAACCCTCTTTTTGAGGCCACATCCACCCCTTCACATCACATGTCCCCACCACAACATAGCCAAATCACCTCCATTCCATCTACATGTACCACCACTTACACCAATCCACTTTATGAAGCACATGTCAATGCAACTTCACACATTCCATCTACCATGCCATCCACTACCCCTCATTCTATTGTGATTCCTTTCACAACTTACCCTCCACCAACATCTACCAACATTGCCAATATTCACACTTCATCCACATCCACCTCCATAACCACACCATCTGCTTCAAAAATTACCATACAACAAGCATGGCAACATCTTAATCAATTGCTCATGGGCTAACAAGATGCTCATTCTTATCCCCAACAACAACCTTAGATATTATATTTCAAACCCCATTCCATCCCAAGCCAACACACTTACTTCACACCTAACTTATCTTGGGTATCACCATCTTCTCAGGTTGCTATACCCACACCTCCATTCACTCATATCAACCCCACTCTCACAACCCAAAACACTCACATCCCACAAACTTCACATCCACTTCATCAACATCAATCATTCCAACATCAAATCCAACAAAATACCCAACATCATCAAATTCCCTTCAATTCATCAAGCCATCAACATCACATTTCTTCACAATAACTCATTCCTTCACACACATCACCTCCACTTAATCATCAAATAATCCAGGCTTTCATACACATATGGAAGACCCTAAAATCCAAGCAATGCAATAATATATTGATAGCTTGATTCAGCATACTCCTGGTATGATGTACCAAAAGCCCACCCTAAGATAACTAATCAATCAACCTATCCATTTTTTGGTACCATCACCACCATATCCGATAGATTTCATAGTACCAAAATTTGACAAGTTTAAAGGGACTGAGGACCCTAGAGAGCACATAAGCACATTTATCCACTCATGCTTTTGGATCCAAGATCAAGATGCTTTGATGCTCAGAACCTTTCCTCAGACATTGGGGGAGATGCTCAAGATTGGTATAACCATCTACCTCATCACAACATTTTCACATTTGAACAATTGGTAGATAAATTTTTGGAGAGATTTTCCCTCAATGTTCAAAAGAAGACCACATTGACTGACCTATACAACTTAAGATAATTTGAAGAAGAGTCAGTCTATGATTTTAGAAATCATTGGAGGGTAGTTATCACTAAATTTCCATTCTCCCTACCAATGGAAGAACTAACTTGAATGTTCACAAGGAGTTGCTTAAAACCCATCTCTTTGCTATTACAACTACAACAATATAGAATATTCGATGAGGCTCTCACTCAAGCCCGTGTCATTGAAGAGATAAAAATTCAAGAGGGTAAGATAAAGCCTAAGAAGAAAGAATGGTAAAATAAGGGCCAATCAAAAGGAAGTTATTCTGGCCAATCAAAGCCTAGTCAAGTAAATCAAGTGGTCTTGAGTCAGTCGATAATGACTCAACAACAACAACAACCCATGCAACAACAACCGCAACAAATCAATTATCAAGTGGTTCCCCCACCTCACCAACCTCATGCCATAGTGCCAACTATGGAGACTCACCAACATCGACAATCTATTCGACAAGATCACATCTTCACACCTTTGCCTGAATCATACACCTCCATATTTCTAAAGGTTGTATGACACCAATGCTATTGCCTTACCCAAAATCATACTAGAATATCAAGTTAAATGAGGTAAGGGCTATAGGGAACACTTGTTTTATCCTTTTCATCGACATAAAGGGCATGACATTAACAACTTCTGGTCATTTAAACACATAGTGCAAGATTTGATAGAGCTAGGGGCCATCAAGCTTGATAGTCCCTTGGCTCAACAAAACCAAAACCTTGGCATATACCAAACACCACTTCCTCATCATGAGGAACAACAACAGACAATAGGAGAGTCAAATATTAAGACTCCTCCTAATCAGGTCAACCATGTACAACAATATCAAGGTTTTGTGGGGGCTATTCATGTAGTTACCCATGGTCAAAGAAGCACCAATAGATAGAATGAACAACAATAGGCAGTCCAACCTCCTATAGCACCTCAAGCAAGTGTGTCACCACAACCTATCATTCCACCATCACCCATCCATTTCTCTCCCAATTCATCCCAACCAATCCATCTTCCAAGTCATCCATCTCAACCAATTCATCCTCCAAATCATTCACAAAGACCAATCATCTCACTAAGTAGTCGACTGACAACTAGCCTCAAAATGGCTTCAACCAAACTATCGATCTATGAGCTAATTCAACAATCTCCCCCACATCGTGAGGCATTAATGGAAATTCTAAAATCCATTGAACTCCAATCCCAAGACACTAATACCTTCAATAATTTTGTGGGGAGTATTTGAACATGCATGGAGCCTTCCATTACATTTTATGATTTTGAAATTAAATCAATGTCATCAGAAGTGGTGGACCCTCCATTACATATTATGGCTCAAGTTGATAGGAAGCCATTTAAATGAGTGTTAATTGACACTGGTTCCTCCATCAACATCATCACCACATATACCCTTCAACATCTCAATCTTCTACCATCCCACATTACCAAATCCACATTCACCCTAAGAGCATTCAATGATGCTCTTTGTTCCATAGTTGGCACTATCGTTCTACCCATAGAAGTGGGGGTAAAAATATTGCATACCATGTTTCACATCTTGGAGGGGTCCATGGCTTACAATGTACTCCTTGGATACCCTTGGATTAGGGATATGAGATGTGTCCCTTCAATTCTACATCAATGTTTAAAATATGTACATGAGGGATAAGTCCATTGCATACCAATGGATATCAAATCATTTAAGTATTGTAATTTCATTTCAAATCCCTATGAACCCACACTTCCATCCACCCACCTATTCCTAACCCCATCAACCACATCATCCACCACTTCTTCATCTAAAGCTCCTATTCTTGAGGAGCTTCCCATCACTACCCCACATCAAGCTTCCACTTCTACACCCCCACCTTCATCATAATCAACTACATGTACATGTGGTCAAACCCAATCCACACCATCCACATCATCAACATCAACATCCACTACCATTCCATCTACATCAACATCATCAACCATCCATCAAACCCCTCAACCAAATCCATCTTCATCTCACACTAGCAGATGTCTCACAAGTCAATCTAATAGATTGTGAGATGCCATTTCACCACACATCCCTCCCACTACCTGAGCCACAAGTCATCCATGAGCCTTCCACTTCCACATCCACTCCATCCACCTCCACATCATCCCAAGTTGTGGTCCACCTCACTAATCTTGGCATTGGTGAATACATGGTCCAAGACATCACTGTTACACCACTAAACATCCAAACTACTAGGGATTATGGTCACCCACGTGACCCACCCTTATCCATAGGAGTAGTGTACAATATGGGTTCAATACCTAATAGAATTAATTTTATGTATGGGGGATTGATTCATCATCCGATCCACCTTCCCTAGATGAACCCAAACAACCAACCCTTGCCAATATAGAATGCATGATAGGTTTTCCTTCATGCTACTTTCATCGAGTCAATTGGCAAGGATATGGCCTAGGATGACATGAACAAGGCATGCATGAGATCATTGATACTCCATATCAAGAAGTGCATGACCATTCAGGTTTAGGCTACCATTCTCATCCCACCATTTCCTCTTTTGAACAAGCTTTCCAAAGCCTTCATTTAGGTTCAGAAGAAGAAACCATCCACAATGATGACTTTGAGGAGGAAATCTATGAAGAATACGATGTTATGTCGATAGCTTTAGATGAATCTAATGAGGAATCAACACCAATCATTCCATTCACCGAATAAGATGAGCATTATCTCAGAATGTTCCCCATCCATCAACCCATTTTTATTTGCTCCTCCCTAGGGAGTAAGCTGAACCAACCGGTGAACCACCACCTCCACTTCATTGATCCACCTCACTAAAATATTTTGTAACATATGTACATAATTAAAAAAAAAAAAAAAAATTTGCATTGCATGTGCATGGCTTTTGTCATTTGCATTTACAAGTGTTGCTTGTTGTTGTTCAGGTTCCCAAGGTTCCTTCATCGATTCTCAATAGATAAAACCAACCTACCCTTCACATTGCCAACCACCATTCCCCACTAAGTCATCATGAATCTTGTTGACTTATACACCCCACTCCATAATCCATATGATTTGGCAAAGCCAATTCCAATTGACATTAGCCTCATTGATATGGAATGGATTTCATTACCACCATCCTTTGTGAATTTGTCCTTTTTGAGGAATTATTAAGAGCTTTTACTACTTACATTCCTCCATCACCTCCACCTTCACCTTCGCCTTCACCCTTGGATCCTGAGGTTTTCTAGGTAGACATAGAAGAGATTGAGTCAGAAGAGTTTGATAATGTCATTGATGATATTCATCTGATCCCAATGCCCCATCAACTTGAGGAAGGTTCTCACATGTCCATTGAAGATACCATTGATGTGAACCTTAGTTCAGATGTGGACAATCCACAAATCGTTAAACTTGGAAAAATTTATCCATTGATGAACAAGAGCAATTGATTGCTCTCCTCAAGAGGAAGAAGGGCATATTTGCATGGTCCTACAAAGATATGCCTGGCCTTGACCCTAACTTGGTTGTCCATAATTTAACCTTGCACCTTGATGCTAAGTCAATCAAACAAAAACTAAGAAAGATGCATCCTACCATTGCCCTCATGGTCAAATAAGAGCTTCAAAAGCTATTAGATGTGGGTTTCATTGTACCCATTGACTATCCTGAGTGGCTTTCAAACATGGTACCCATTCGTAAGCCTAATGGGGTGATACACATTTGCACTAACTTTCGAGACCTTAACAAAGCGTGTCCTAAGGATGACTTTCCTCTACCAAACATTGATACTCTTGTCGACACTTGTACTGGCCATGAAATGCTTTCTTTAATGGATGGTTTTTTAGGATACAACCAGATTTGAATCAATCTTGATGACCAACACAAAACAACATTCACTACACCTTGGGGAATTTTTGTTACAAGGTGATGCCCTTTGGCCTCAAAAATGTAGGTGCTACTTATCAACATGCCATGACATACATCTTCCATGATTACATGCATAATATCATCGAATATTATGTGGATGATCTCTTGGCAAAATCTAAAACTCGACAAGAGCACATTGGTGTCTTGGAAAAAGTCTTTGATCGACTTCTAGAGCATAATGTAAGGTTGAACCCCAAGAAGTGTGTCTTTGGTGTCACCTCAAGCAAACTACTAGGATTCATTATCTCCAAAAGAGGCATTGAAGTGGACCCAAACAAGGTCAAGGCCATCATGGAGATGCCTCCCCCAACAAACTTGAAAGAGTTGCATAGTTTACAAGGAAATATTCAATCGATCCATCATTTCATTGCACAACTCTCAGACAAATGCAGGCCATTCAATCACCTATTACAAAAGGGGGTGACATTTTCATGGATAGATGAATGTCAAAAATATTTTGATGATATCAAGCAATACTTAGCTTCTCCACCAGTCTTAACTCCTCCTCGTCTAGGGGTCCCCTTCCATATTTATGTTTCAGCAATGGACTTTGCTTTAGGGACAATGCTTGCTCAAAAGAATGAAAACAATTGAGAGCAAGTTGTCTATTACATTAGTTGAACATTGGTAAGCTATGAAACCAGATACGCTTATGTAGAAAAATTATGCTTAGCAGTGGTTTTTTCCACTAAGAAACTCAGATATTACATGCTAAGCCACACAACATATGTCATAGCTCATGAAAATCCTCTGTGTTACATGATGTCTCACACTTACAATAACACCCACACCACAAAATGGATAATGCTTCTCATTGAATTTGATCTTGAGTTCATTAGCCAAAAATCCATCAAAGGTCAGGTAATAGTCGATCAACTTGTGAAAGCTCCACTTCCTAGTGATCAACCATTGATTATTGAGCTCCTAGATGATTTGATATTTACTATCACTGAATAAGAAGAAGATGTCATTCTAGAGGAAGATGTCGATATCACATTATTCTTTGATGGTTCTAAGTGCAAAAAGGACAAGGTGTTGGAGTCATGTTTCATACACCCTAGGGGGTGCCTATTCCCTTATCATTCAAACTTGATTTCCCATGCACAAACAATAATGCAGAGTATGAAGCCTTAATCCTAGGACTTCAAGCAGCCTTAGCTATGAGCATAAAGCGTATCAGGATATTTGGTGATTCTCAACTTGTCATTCACCAAGTAAATGGAGAATACCAATGCAAAGAACCAATCCTAAAACTTTATCATGAAGTAGCAATGAAATTGCTTGCCAAATTTGATTGGTATGAAATTGATAGCTTGCCTAGATCGACTAATAGATTTGTAGATGTGATGGCCTCTCTAGGATCATTGATTCCAAAGAACTTCGAAGGAGAGGTACAACCATTGATTATCACAATGATCTCTAAATCTACAATTTCTCGAGTTGAGTCTAAATATGAGAAGGATGTTTGCTTTATCCATGCAGAGTCATATGAGCCTTGGTCTAGCCAAATAAAATCCTTCCTCAAGTTTGGAACACTCCCATATGACATGTCATAGATTACTAAATGCACTTTCAAGCAAAAGGTAGCTCATTTTACTCTCTTGGGGGATGTGTTGTATAGACATGGTTATGATGGAGTCCTCCTTCATTGTCTCGAGCCTATAGAGGCCCAAAGAGCAATATTAGAAGCTCATGATGGTACTTGTGGTGGTCATTTTAGTGGAATGGCCATCACAAAGCATATTTTATGCATGGGTTATTATTGGCCCACCATGGAATGTGACTATTGCAATTACATCAAGAAATACCAACAATATCAACAACATACTAATTTAACTCATGTACCATCACAAGCCTTGCAACCTATTCAAATTATTTGGCCATTTTCACAATGGGGTTTGGACTTGATTGGTAAAATCTCACCTCCTTCCTCGGGATAACACACATTCATCATCACAACCACTGAATACTTCACTAAGTGGGTTGAGGCAATTCCTCTAACTAGTATGATAGGACCTAGAATTATGGAGTTTATACTTCAACATATCATCTGTCATTTTGGCATCCCCTCAAAAATCATCTCTGATAATGGCAAGTCTTTCAAGAACAAGGATGTTCGAGCACTTTGCAAAAAATATAATATCCAACATAGTTTCTCGACTCCTTACTACCCATAGACAAATGGACAAGTTGAGGCAACCAATAAGACCTTGATCACTATTCTCAAGAAACTAGTCAAAGAAAATCATCGATATTGGCACACTCAGATCCCCTTGGCATTATGGGCTTATCGAACAAGCATCCACATGCCTACTGGGGCAACACCATTCTCATTGGTCTATGGTGTCGAAGCCATCATGCCTCTTGAGCTCGAGATCCCCTCATTACGAATTTTATTGCAAGAATTCATAGATGATGATACTGCTAGACAAGCACATCTTGACCAACTTACACTCCTTGATGAAAGGTGGATTAATGCCTTAGAACATTTATGAGTATATCAAGATCATCTCAAGCATGCTTACAATGCCAAAGTCCATCTACGTGAATTCCAAGTAGGAGATCTTGTCCTCAAATAAAATCAACAAAACACCAATGCATTACCGCATCTTCATGATAAATTCATGGCTAATTGGTTAGGTCCATACATTATCACCCAAAAAGTGGGTCAAGGAACATATAGACTTGCTAGTCTAGAGGGAGAAGAAGAGCCTAAACCACTTAACATCATCCACTTGAGAGCATTTTATGCTTAATGTGATTTACATATATGTATATATACATGGCTAATACACAAAAACATCATTCATACATTGCATTACACATTGCATTTACACATTCACATTACACAATCACATTCATTGTCATTTCATTGCATTTCATCCACCATATTAGGGGTCATTTGTTAAGTTTAGACAATAATTGATCCAATAAATCTTGTTGCCTTAATCAGGGGCACCCCCAAGTTCACATCCATTTCATTACACCATTTCACAAGTCAATTTACCATTTGCACTATCACTTCATTACCCCTAGGTGTTTTCGGTCACTCAACCACTCCTAGTGTTTCAAGCAAACTCCAATACATGTCAAGTTTTCTCTAGGACCAAGTCACATTTTCACTAAGAAAATATTGAGTTCTGGGATTGACTCTAACACTCTTGAACCAACCACATTTTACACATATTAAAAACATCTTGTGTCAAAGAGGGATAATACCATGATTGGGTTGAACCTCAAAGTAAAAAGGTCATCTTTGCTTGTCCCATTATGCACATAGTCCAAAATAAAAAATAGTGGTCTTCACCACTACTCACATTGCCAAAATAAAAGAATGAGTAGTAAGGATAGGGTAAAATTCTCATCACACTTTGGTTGAGAATCTGATTCCCCAAAGCTCTAACTCTTTTACACATCACACACCACAGATCCTCAAGTTGTAAGGATAGAACTACATTTCCATCTAGATGGTTAGGTAGTCCGAATCCCCAAATCTTAGAGATCAGATCATTGGACTATGGAGCTAATCTCCACCAGGGCTATAGATGCTTGACTGGCAGTGGAGTACACTCATGCATGGTGACACATCTCTCTTGAAGAGACCTCTGACCACACATAAGGACAAGCTAGCTTCTTGGTCTCCTCCATGATAGGTTTCATCTCAATTTACTCAAGATGGGTTAATGAACTCACTTGCACACACATTGGTTCTTGATTTCCTTGAGTCATTACCATGCTCATGATTTGGTAAATGAACATTTCACTACACACACATTTGGTCTTAGAGAAATTAGATAGAACTTAGGGAGTTTGTTTGAAATCACTAGTATGTTTGAGTCTCTACAAAACAATTAAATATCCATATCATTACATGAGTCTTCCATTTCACATACCACCATTTTGGTGCCCCTGATTAAACAACAATGATCAACAATGGTCAAGAAAAATTCTAAACTATGAATGATCATTAGTGCATTAGTTCATTTGCATTCATTACACATACACATCATCATTACATTACCATCCATCACATATACATATGCATTCACACACACATCCACACAAATTCATAACACAAAAGTAAAGGCCATGTATATATATATATATAATCACATGTACAATGAATACTCAAAGGCTATATACAATGGAGCACCAAGGCTCATATACAAAAAGTGCATCTAAGCACTAGCTAACACCTATAGGAGGACCCCTATGACCTCTAAGGAGCCCTAGACCTAGAGACACTATGCCTAGAGCCACTATGCCTACTAGAATATGAAAGAAGAGGGTCGATCTGGTAGCCCAATGTGGTGTTGCATACATAGATCCTCTAAATCTTAGATATATACCTCTTGAGATTGTAGGTGTAGTACATCATACCTCTGATGAGAGTCCCTCTATCTCAGCTCTACCTAGAGCCTTACTATCATATCCTCACCTCTACCTACTACCCTCTATACCTCTAGCTCTTCGTAGTCAATTCTGATCTCAAGCCGTATCATCACATCTTTAGCTACTATCTTTGCATCTCACTCTACCACCATCTATCAAAGTTGGTCTCACTCTACCTCTAGCCTCACCCACTCCTCCTCACTCTAACCTGGAGGTCTCTCTAGAACCTCCTCCATATCATCCCTACCACCATCATCACCTCTAATATCTAGAGGCTACTCTATTGCATCCCTTGCCTACCTTCTAGATCAATGATATCTCTAATATTGAGGAGCCTCCTCTACCTCCTCCTCATCTCCACCACCCTCCTCGACCACCTGACTTAGCACCCATGGAGGTTATGAAGTAAACCATACATCATACTCTATTGTGGTCTTGACATCATCCACATCTAGGAGATCTATCTCCTCATACTCATACCTACCACTCCTCCACACATGGTAGGCTTGACTCATCTGATCGATGCCTATAGAGTACTAGGAGCCTCTAGAACTCCCTACCTCAACCTAAACTATCATAGCACTTATGAGAATTAGATCAGCTCCACCTCACTCCCATGCCACCCAACCACCCATCTAGCCTATCGAGTCCTCCATAGCTGCTCTCCATCACTAGGCCACCTAGCCTCCCACCATGGCCTCTAGCACACCTGATCTGGTGTTAGCCCTACCCATATATCTCTACACTCCTAGCCACTATGACTAGGATGACTAGGTTGTACCTCCTTAGCCACTCACCATCTCAAAGCATAGGGCTGATCCCTATCCCAATCCTCACAAGGCAAGCCCATAGGATGAGCCACACTAAAGTGCTCCTAGCCCCAACACTATAGTAACACACTACATCCCAACCCCTTTACCCCTACCTCCTCACCTCATATAGCTCCATATACATCTGAGCTAATAGAGTAGGTGCCCATGCATACACCCGAGGCTCATCGATCATGTCATACACCAACCTTATCATGTTCCATGGGAATCGACATCTAGTGTTGTTAGGCACCAATATGTTGGCCAATAGAAACATGATCAAGGTGGGTAAGGCCTCCAACTCCTCCTCCACATACATAGCCAAATACCTTATCCCTCCACCTTGGATATTTACATCCCTCCATCCATCTCCAAATATCTTACTCATCTCATACCCCAACTTGGACATGCAATCCCTCCACTGGCACTCGAAATATATGGTATACATCTTCTAGTATCACTATCATCTCCCCAATTGAGAGCTGGAAGGTCCCCCTATCCGGATCCCATCTCTCATCCAAGGTGAAGAGGTACCCCTCATCCACCCTCACCACCTCTATCCAGGCCACCCCCACCAATCCCATCCCCTCCAACTTATTCCAATCATCCTCCTGCAAGGCCTTCCTCACCCCTAGTATAATCAGTGAGAATCTATGACGAGCCTCTAAGATCCTCAACTATAGCAACACAACATACATTACCATCACATTCATTGCATAATAAAAAATATTTACACATGTAAAAAAATTGCACAAATCCAAACAAGAGTGCCAAGGGCACTTACCTCAGCCACCTATGCCTCCATGCCTGCTCTCGCATCCATGCCCTCCATTTCCATCACTTCACTCACTCACTTCCTCCACTCCTCAGATGCTACTTTTGAAACTCTTGAATGCAAGAATGAGTCCAATTTCACTTCTGTAGCACTTTTATAGCTATTTTTGTATGCTCAAATGCTCATGGGCATCTTCCTGGTGCACTCAAATGCTGCCCTACATTTGCAGGGTGGCAGACGCTTATCGATGTCTGTGCATGGTGTGGATGTTGGCCAACATCTAGCTCTAGAATGTTGTAGAAAGACCAACAGGGCCCAAAAATGTAGCTTACCTCCACAAAATCACTCCAAAATTCATCCATGCATCCATTTCATCATCACATCATGTTTTGTGAAGGTTCGGATCGATTTGGATGCTTCATTTTCATTTATGACCAAAAGTCATAAAAATGCCAAATTTGCTTACAAAAGCTTCAAAACGGCCCCAAATTTCACAAAATGGCCACATTCATCATTCTACACATACATCACATCATCCCATAACATTCTATGATAATTTGGATTGATTTGGGTGTTTAATTCTTGATTGCAACCAAAAATTGTAAAATTCCCCAAATTGCTTCAAATCATTCCAAATCATTTCACAAAATCATCAAATTCACCCACCAATCATTGCATCATCCATATACACTCATTTACATCATTCATATCATCCACAATTCCATACATTATCACTCAACATTTGCCAATTCCACTCACATTCTCAAGCGAACCTCGTATCTAGTGGTTTACCCTAGTCACTTGGCGATTGCAGCGATCGATTATCCATGCAATTTGGTAGGATGGGTAGATTATTATTGGATCCTCAAAATTCAACTTGTTTTACCCCCAGTTTTTCAAAATTTTTGGTGTCTTGTGAGTCCCCTGCATTTTTCCCTAGTCTATCTCCATTCAAAAAAAAAATTCAAGTCCTCGGGTCTTTTCCTATCTTGCCTCACCTTTGCGAAAGAATCCTTAATATTCTTTGTCGTCAAAATCAGCTCCCACTTTTGTATTTTTTTCGTCATTTTATATAGTATACTATATAATATATTTACATTATATAATATATATATATATATATATATATATCTTTAAGTTAAAAAAGAAAAAAAATTGACTGACCTTTTTTCGGTCGATGTTCCATTGATCGACCATTTGTCGACCTATGGCCCATCGGTCGATATTTTTCAGCTAACGTTCCATCAGTCAATTATTTTTTGGTTGACATTCCATCGAATGACCTTTTTTCGTCTGACATTACATTGGCTGACCATTTTTTAGCTGACGCCCATTAGTCACCCAAAAAAAAAAATTAAAAAAAAATCGACCGATATTCCGTCGATCGACCTTTATTCGGTTGATGTTCCATTGATTGACGCCCTGTTGGCCGACCATTTTTTGGTTGATTCCCTTTTTTTTGAGGAAATTTTTTGGTCGATGGCCATTGCCATTGGCCGATCCCCTCTATTTTTTTTTGTCTTATTAGAAGTTCCACGTGGGCCATTCTCTATGATGGCTCATGCGACCTTTTTATATAGTATTATATTTGAATATATTCTATGTTATATATAATTTAATAAATAAATTAACTCATGCATTAAGTATAATAATATTATTATTATTATTAATGATAATAATTTTATTTTATTTTATTTTTTTTAACATGGTGGAATCGGTAGTCGCCATGAATCCAGGCAGGTTGTCCAGCTTTTATGGCCGCCACAGTATTCTGCGTTGTTCACCCCAGAAGTCGCCACATAGATCTTCGTGTAGTCTACCCCTATAACCACCATGCCACAATCATTTTAAACCTTTTACGTCACTGAAAGCACTAGGAAAGGGACAAGCGTTCAGTCCGGCGAGGCCCGATATTTGAAATGATAATAATTTTATTTAAAGTTTTGAAATATAAATTAAAATTTGGCTAATGTTAAAACCTTATAAAAATAGAAAAATTAAAAAATTAGAACCAACTTCATTTTGCAGTCGAGTTTTGGCAGCTTGGAAGTTAATTTTTTGAAGTCATTTCTAAGCTACTTTTCATGAGAAATGGAGGCATTTTGACCACTACCAGGCCATTTAATGCAAGCAATATGGTGGATCAATTCCAAAGGTAGTTACAATTTTATGGGCCATCACCCAATTTTTAGTAAACAGTTGCAGTTATGAGCCATCATAGGAGCAGTTACATTTTTGGTAATTATGGGCCATCATCAAGCTTTGAACAAGAGCCAATCTATAGGCTATATGAGAGGGTGGCTATTATAGCTTTCATTATCAAGTTTTTGCACAATAATTTTGCAAGAGGTATACCAATGTGCCTATCATTAGAAGTTGTATTTTCCTTTGTGTCTTGTTTAGTCACCTCGTTTTCTTCCCTATCACTGTGTAGGTTTTATTGAGGAGGTGTCTAGTTGACTGAGATTATTTTTAGTGATTGAGACCAAAAGCTATGAGACCCTTTGTTACATTATTTGAACAAAGGGTTGCAATTCTTTGTTACATTATTTGAATGGAGAATTTGGTTGTGCATGATTAGTGATATCTGGTTACACTGACCAAACTTCATTATAATGATCCTTTGATCAATGCTATCATGCTTCCTCCTTTTTATAATTTCACGTACAACTTTACTTATTGTCCCATTTGTATGTTACATGATTTGAATGTATAAGTGGTATCTTCTTTTGCTTACATGTTTGATCATATCTGTTACATTATTTGAATGGATGTGATTGGTTGATTTCTATCTCCTCCCCCTTCTTTCTTCATCATCCTTTAAGTCTAGCTATAATTTCCCAATGGATAAGGCACTAGTCTGCTACTTGAAATATTAGCTAGGAGTTACTCTAAAGCTTGGTCATTTTTAATGTTGTATATGAGCATGATCATATAAATAATATTGTAAGCTCACCTCCAGGGTTTTCTTACCTTACTCGATCTGTCTAGAGTCTTTGTGATAATATTTTCCTGAGTTAAAGAGGTGGATCCACTAGAGTCCACAGTTTTGCTTATGAACCAGTGATTTTCTCATGGCATGACAAACTCATATTATTAAGGACACAAAAAATCACCACAATAGCTTTTTGCACCGTTGTCGAGGAATGAACTTTTTTGCTATATGCAAGTTATTTTTTTGAAGTTTACTTCCTAGTGATATTTTGAATCTTTTATCCACCTAACACCAATAATTTTTGGTGGCATACTATTTTTGCGTGTTTTATTTTTCTTAGTCTCTCCTAGAGTGGAATTTGTGAGAGTTGAGTGAATATTAGACTGAGCAATCTTAGCCCAAGTATTATTGAAGATCTTGCTTTTTCTTTGCACATAGTTTATGGTGACTCTGAATGAACTAAAAAATTGAAAACAAAAATAAGTAGGAGCTGGATCTGGCGTCTACAAGAAGAAGTGGCAAAGAAGTGCTTGCTGGAGTGTCAAATCTTGGGTATTTTTAAAGTCTCATAGAAAATCTTCAATTCCAATTTCTATTTCTAGCCCAAATCTTGGTTTTAATCATTATTCTCCTACTGTAAACTAAGTACCTATAGTGAATCAACCTGTCGTGAGTATGTCAACTCCCAATGCAAATCAAAATTTCAATCAAAATGCTAATGCTAATGTCAATCAGTGGAGGACCGATAGATATGGAGCTTTTTTTTTACCTACAAATCTAAATCCTCTCCCTATTAAAGCTCATAAATACTTGCATCAGTTCCAAGGAAATAATGTTGTGACTAGTGAAGGTCATATTAGAGATTTTCTATATGCCATGGATAGTTTTTAGGTGGATGATGAAGTTTTTGTCCTTTTATTGTTCTTTCAAAATTTAGAGAAGGATGCTCGAGAATGTTTTAACAACCTTGGAGTTGGTACTATCAATAATTTTTAATATCTAGATAATACTTTTCTTAGGAAATATCGAGAGAGAAATAATGATCGCTCTTTACTAATAGAGTTGGCCACTATGAAGAAGAAGGAAAATGAAATAGTAGAATATTTCAATAGGAGGTTCTTCAAGACCAAAAATAAGATTCATGTAGCATTAAGGCCGAATGATGATCAGTCTATTTGTTTCTACAAGAATTGTTTCCCTGGAGATTTTAGTTATGAGCTAAGGCAACAAGCAGCGGTAACCATTGATATATGTATAGAAAGAGCTATTGAAATAGAGAGACATATGATTCATAGTGGTAAAATGAAAGCATACTCTCTGGAGCCCAATCAACCTAAAAGAAAGGCAAGGAAGGTTGAGTTCTCTACCCCTAAGAAAACATATCAAGATCCAATGAATAAAATAGCTAATCAATTAAGTGAGATTTTTACTACTTTGAATAATAGGTTGGCTAGACTTTAAAAAAGAAACAAAAACACTAAAAAACTTCACAGGGAAATAATAGACAGCAGGCCTCCTTCCAAGAGGAATTTCAATAGATATTGGAATAATAATGGAAATGAAGAGGGAAATAGAAATCGAAATGGGAATTGGAAAAAGAAATAAGTAGAAAGATATCTAGATTACATTCCAAATCATATACCATAAAATTATATAGCACCAAATTATACCTTTTATTACTCTTCTTGTGATGCACCGCATAACCCTATTGATTGTGGCATTTATCTAAGTATACATTATAATGTTGATTTGAATGTTGAATATGAATATGTATATAGTAGAATTAATGTATGCTGGACTCATGAGGATGAAACTAGAGAACAAAAAATTGAAAGGGACATGGACATATGTGCCAATGATCTTGAGCAAAGATCCTTAGTCTTTGGAGAAGCATCAACCTAAAGTTAGCCTCCTAATACCAAATTTGATAGAATGAAGCAGGGGAAGCTTGTACCTACAACAAAAGAGGTTGAATATTTAGAAAATATACATGCTATCAATATCATGAATAGAACAGTGGAAGATAAATTTTATGAAGGGCTTGCACAAAAGGATAAAGCTACAAGGATGATTTCATATAAAAAGGTAAATCATATGAAGTTGTAGATGATTTCTAAAGAGTCATATTTAGAAGAAATTATCAAAAAATAACAAAGTAATTTGGCTAATCAGAAAACTAAAAATAAAATTAATGATAAGAATTATCAATTTAATCTGGGTATAGAGGTTGCCAAGAAGAAGGTTAGCATAAATTTTTAGGAATTAATGACTATTCCAAAATACTGATATTAGGTATGTAAAACCTTTAAATTAATTGATCAATCAAGAGGAAAGCCTCAAAATCCCATAGGCCTTATGAATAATGTAGTTAGAGAGCCATATTCAGTTAAGTCATTTTACATCTCACTAAGATATACATTAGGGTATGGGGATCAATATGTTATTCATAATTTCATGCTTGGATGATGGTGCTTACATGAATGTAATATCAAAATAAGTAGTTGATCAGTTAGGCTTTATTTGTTATAAATAACACTCTTCTATTTCTATCATGGATAACATGAGAGTATCTTTTTTAGGCATTATAACTAGAATTCTTGTCCATATTGAACAATATCCTAATAAAGGAGTGGTGATGGATGTTGTAGTTGTAGATGTGGACCCTTTATTTTCTATCTTACTTTCTAGGCATTGGGAAGAACAGTTAGGTGGTACTATTCAGTTAGATTGGTCATATACCACTATTCTAATATAGGGTAAGGAGAAAGTGATATTAAAAAGATAACCCTTCAACAAGTATTTAGTTGAATTCAAATATCCTAATGATAATATGGTTAATATCATGAATTTTGTTGAGGAAAAATATATGGGGGTTTATTATATTTGGCATCCCCCTTTCTTTTTGCAAGTACCTGATGTTGAGAACATGGATTGAAAACTAAAGGCTGAAGCATATTCAAAAAAATGATAGAATTTTGACTTTTGAGATGTGGACTATGACCTTTGATGGTGCAAAATCTAAAGCAAGAGCAGGAGCTAGAGTACTGTCGACAAACATCAATGGTAGTTATCTTGGCATACTATCCAGGTTAAACTTTTCTTGTACAAATAATGTTATAGAATATGAAGCTTTATTTCTAGGGCTAAGGAAGGCCAAAGTGTTGGGTATTAACTACCTTAGAGTTAGTGGGGATGCTAAACTAATAATCTAGAAAATAAAATAGAAATATCAAACAAAGCACCCTATACTAAAGCAATATAAGCAGGCAGTTTTGGATGAAATAGATAGATTCTTGGATTTTGATCTACAATTTATTCCTAGAGTACATAATCGTAATGCTAATATATTAGTCATTAATGTTTCTAGAGTAGAAAATATTGAGATAGAAACCTGTTTTATGGAAAGGTTCCAAAACATATCTGTTTATAAGCCATATTTTTCTTATAATGTGGTATATTTACAAGTTTTTCATGATGATATACACATTAATAATTTTATGACTATGCATAATGAATTTTTTGATGTTATTTGTGATGAAAGTGATGAAGAAAAATTGAAGGATGTTATTGGAGAGCCTGTAGAGGTCATACAATTGAAGACAAATAGGATCCCTAGGGGGTTGGTATCTTTAGAGAGCTTGTTTGATGACTTTGATAGAGCATATAAACCTCTGGTCCAAGAATCTGAGATTGATGATGTTAATATTGGAACCAAGGAAGAGCCCAAGATTGTTAGGATCAATAATGACCTATAAGGAAGATCTAAAGACCTTCAATATGAAGGTAATGACTCACATAATACCTATTCAAAAAGATACTAAGCCTTTCAAGCAGAAATAAAGGAAGTTAAATCCCACTTTACATCCAAATATGCAAAAAGAAGTATAGAAGTTATTGGATACCAAGATTATTGAAAATATGAGCAAGTTTTGTTGGCATTTATGTCAAGAATATATTTTAGTGAGCACTTCAAAAGGAAGGATGTCAAGAGTCAATTTTAGTAAGCAATGCAAGAGAAAGATTGCTTCTAGTCCTACGGGAAATAATATTATAATATCTCTTATTATAATATTCAAGGTGGTTAGATAAGGTCTAAAGGAGCAATAAGAAGTCCCAAGAAAAATAATAATATAATATTTTATTATAATATTAAAGGTCCAATGTGTTGTCAATTTGAGTTATTTTATGTTGTCATTGATGTCACATGGATCACATTGAGTTTTGGTGGCCAAATGATATTTTGGAAAGCATGGATAAATATAGGGTTTTTGTGAAAACCAAGGTAGGAAAAATAAAAGGTTTTATTTAAAACCATGGATGGAAAATTTGAACTGGATTTTTCTTAAAACCCAAGTTGGCCTTTCGTTTTGTCGAAAAGGGTGCTTGATGATGGAGATATTTAATTTTTAATATTTAGTTTAAATTTAATTATTTAAAATTTAAATTAAATTTTAAAATTAAATATGCAAGATTTCCTCCGACGTCATTGAAAATAATATGGAGTCTATATAAATGGGATACATGAGGTTCATTAACTAATTCTTGCTCATGGTTAATAATCGTTGGCTAAGCATCCGAATTGAGCTCGTGCGAAAATCTTTTAGAAAGCATAAGCAGTGAATAAACGAAGGTTGGTTGAAGTCCAAAGTCATCATGGGCAAAGTGGCACATTGGCAATTGGTTTTTGGCTAAGATGTGTGGTAGAACAAATGGTAAGGTTTAGAATCCCCTTGACTACATTTGGAAGGCGTTGGAATAAAAGTGCTCGAAGCACTTTTTATTTAAATTAATTGATCAATCAAGAGGAAAGCCTCAAAATCCCATAGGCCTTATGAATAATGCAGTTAGAGAGCCATATTCAGTTAAGTCATTTTACATCTCACTAAGGTATACATTAGGGTATGGGGATCAATATGTTATTCATAATTTCATGCTTGACAGTGGTGCTTCCATGAATGTAATATCAAAATAAGTAGTTGATCGGTTAGGCTTGATTTGTTATAAATAACACTCTTCTATTTCTATCATGGATAACATGAGAGTATCTTTTGTAGGCATTATAACTAGAATTCTTGTCCATATTGAATAATATCCTAATAAAGGAGTGGTGATGGATGTTGTAGTTGTAGATGTGGACCCTTTATTTTCTATCTTACTCTCTAGGCATTGGGAAGAAGTTAGGTGGTACTATTCGATTAGATTGGTCATATACCACTATTCTAATATAGGGTAAGGAGAAAGTGATATTAAAAAGATAACCCTTCAACAAGTATTTAGTTGAATTCAAATATCCTAATGATAATATGGTTAATATCATGAATTTTGTTGAGGAAAAATATATGGGGGTTTATTATATTTGGCATCCCCCTTTCTTTTTGCAAGTACCTGATGTTGAGAACATGGATTGAAATCTAAAGGCTGAAGCATATTCAAAAAATTGATAGAATTTTGACTTTTGAGATGTGGACTATGACCTTTGATCGGGCAAAATCTAAAGCAAGAGCAGGAGCTAGAGTACTATCGACAAACATCAATGGTAGTTATCTTGGCATACTATCCAGGTTAAACTTTTCTTGTACAAATAATGTTGTAGAATATGAAGCTTTATTTCTAGGGCTAAGGAAGGCCAAAGTTTTGGGTATTAACTACCTTAGAGTTAGTGGGGATGCTAAACTAATAATCTAGAAAATAAAATAGAAATATCAAACAAAGCACCCTATACTAAAGCAATATAAGCAGGCAGTGTTGGATGAAATAGATAGATTCTTGGCTTTTGATCTACAATTTATTCCTAGAGTACATAATCGTAATGCTAATATATTAGTCATTAATGCTTCTAGAGTAGAAAATATTGAGATAGAAACCTGTTTTATGGAAAGGTTCCAAAACATATCTATTTATAAGCCATATTTTTCTTATAATGTGGTATATTTACAAGTTTTTCATGATGATATACACATTAATAATTTTATGACTATGCATAATGAATTTTTTGATGTTATTTGTGATGAAAGTGATGAAGAAAAATTGAAGGATGTTATTGGAGATCCTGTAGAGGTCATACAACTGAAGACAAATAGGATCCCTAGGGGGTTGATATCTTTAAAGAGCTTTTTTGATGACTTTGATAGAGCATATAAACCTCTGGTCCAAGAATCTGAGATTGATGATGTTAATATTGGAACCGAGGAAGAGCTGAGGAAGAGCCCAAGATTGTTAGGATCAATAATGACCTATAATGAAGATCTAAATACCTTCAATATGAAGGTAATGACTGATATAATACCTATTCAAAAAGATACTAAGCCTTTAAAACAGAAATAAATGAAGTTAAATCCCACTTTACATCCAAATATGCAAAAAGAAGTATAGAAGTTATTGGATACCAATATTATTGAAAATATGAGCAAGTTTTGTTGGCATTTATGTCAAGAATAGATTTTAGTGAGCACTTCAAAAGGAAGGATGTCAAGAGTCAATTTTAGTAAGCAATGCAAGAGAAAGATTGCTTCTAGTCCTACGGGAAATAATATTATAATATCTCTTATTATAATATTCAAGGTGGTCATATAAGGTCTAAAGGAGCAATAAGAAGTCCCAAGAAAAATAATATTATAATATTTTATTATAATGTTAAAGTTCTAATGTGTTGTCAATTTGAGTTATTTTATGTTGTCATTGATGTCAGATGGATCACATTGAGTTTTGGTGGCCAAATGATATTTTGGAAAGCATGGATAAATATAGGGTTTTTGTGAAAACCAAGGTAGGAAAAGTAAAAGGTTTTATTTAAAACCATGGATGGCAAATTTGAACTGGATTTTTCTTAAAACCCAAGTTGGCCTTTCGTTTTGTCGAAAAGGGTGCTTTGGTGATGGAGATATTTAATTTTTAATATTTAGTTTAAATTTAATTATTTAAAATTTAAATTAAAATTTAAAATTAAATATGCAAGATTTCCTCCGACGTCATCGAAAATAATATGGAGTCTATATAAAGGGGATACATAAGGTTCATTATCTAATTCTTGCTCATGGTTAATAATCGTTGGCTAAGCATCCGAATTGAGCTCGTGCGAAAATCTTTTAGAAAGCATAAGCAGTGAATAAACGAAGGTTGGTTGAAGTCCAAAGTCATCATGGGCAAAGTGGCACATTGGCAATTGGTTTTTGGCTAAGATGTGTGGTAGAACAAATGGTAAGGTTTAGAATCCCCTTGACTACATTTGGAAGGCGTTGGAATAAAAGTGCTCGAAGCACTTTTTATTTAAATTAATTGATCAATCAAGAGGAAAGCCTCAAAATCCCATAGGCCTTATGAATAATGCAGTTAGAGAGCCATATTCAGTTAAGTCATTTTACATCTCACTAGGATATACATTAGGGTATGGGGATCAATATGTTATTCATAATTTCATGCTTGACAGTGGTGCTTCCATGAATGTAATATCAAAATAAGTAGTTGATCGGTTAGGCTTGATTTGTTATAAATAACACTCTTCTATTTCTATCATGGATAACATGAGAGTATCTTTTGTAGGCATTATAACTAGAATTCTTGTCCATATTGAACAATATCCTAATAAAGGAGTGGTGATGGATGTTGTAGTTGTAGATGTGGACCCTTTATTTTCTATCTTACTTTCTAGGCATTGGGAAGAACAGTTAGGTGGTACTATTCAGTTAGATTGGTCATATACCACTATTCTAATATAGGGTAAGGAGAAAGTGATATTAAAAAGATAACCCTTCAACAAGTATTTAGTTGAATTCAAATATCCTAATGATAATATGGTTAATATCATGAATTTTTTTGAGGAAAAATATATGGGGGTTTATTATATTTGGCATCCCCCTTTCTTTTTGCAAGTACCTGATGTTGAGAACATGGATTGAAAACTAAAGGCTGAAGCATATTCAAAAAATTGATAGTATTTTGACTTTTGAGATGTGGACTATGACCTTTGATGGCGCAAAATCTAAAGCAAGAGCAGGAGCTAGAGTACTGTCGACAAACATCAATGGTAGTTATCTTGGCATACTATCCAGGTTAAACTTTTCTTTTACAAATAATGTTGTATAATATGAAGCTTTATTTCTAGGGCTAAGGAAGGCCAAAGTGTTGGGTATTAACTACCTTAGAGTTAGTGGGGATGCTAAACTAATAATCTAGAAAATAAAATAGAAATATCAAACAAAGCACCCTATACTAAAGCAATATAAGCGACAAGTGTTGGATGAAATAGATAGATTCTTGGCTTTTGACCTACAATTTATTCCTAGAGTACATAATCGTAATGCTAATATATTAGTCATTAATGCTTCTAGAGTAGAAAATATTGAGATAGAAACCTGTTTTATGGAAAGGTTCCAAAACATATCTGTTTATAAGCCATATTTTTCTTATAATGTGGTATATTTACAAGTTTTTCATGATGATATACACATTAATAATTTTATGACTATGCATAATGAATTTTTTGATGTTATTTGTGATGAAAGTGATGAAGAAAAATTGAAGGATGTTATTGGAGATCCTGTAGAGGTCATACAACTGAAGACAAATAGGATCCCTAGGGGGTTGGTATCTTTAGAGATCTTGTTTGATGACTTTGATAGAGCATATAAACCTTTGGTCCAAGAATCTGAGATTGATGATGTTAATATTGGAACCGAGGAAGAGCCCAAGATTTTTAGGATCAATAATGACCTATAAGGAAGATCTAAGGACCTTCAATATGAAGGTAATGACTCACATAATACCTATTCAAAAAGATACTAAGCCTTTCAAGCAGAAATAAAGGAAGTTAAATCCCACTTTACATCGAAATATGCAAAAAGAAGTATAGAAGTTATTGGATACCAAGATTATTGAAAATATGAGCAAGTTTTTTTGGCATGTATGTCAAGAATAGATTTTAGTGAGCACTTCAAAAGGAAGGATGTCAAGAGTCAATTTTAGTAAGCAATGCAAGAGAAAGATTGCTTCTAGTCCTACGGGAAATAATATTATAATATCTCTTATTATAATATTCAAGGTGGTCAGATAAGGTCTAAAGGAGCAATAAGAAGTCCCAAGAAAAATAATATTATAATATTTTATTATAATATTAAAGGTCTAATGTGTTGTCAATTTGAGTTATTTTATGTTGTCATTGATGTCACATGGATCACATTGAGTTTTGGTGGCCAAATGATATTTTGGAAAGCATGGATAAATATAGGGATTTTGTGAAAACCAAGGTAGGAAAAATAAAAGGTTTTATTTAAAACCATGGATGGCAAATTTGAACTGGATTTTTCTTAAAACCCAAGTTGGCCTTTCGTTTTGTCGAAAAGGGTGCTTTGGTGATGGAGATATTTAATTTTTAATATTTAGTTTAAATTTAATTATTTAAAATTTAAATTAAAATTTAAAATTAAATATGCAAGATTTCCCCCGACGTCATCGAAAATAAGATGGAGTCTATATAAAGGGGATACATAAGGTTCATTAACTAATTCTTGCTCATGGTTAATAATCGTTGGCTAAGCATCCGAATTGAGCTCGTGCGAAAATCTTTTAGAAAGCATAAGCAATGAATAAACGAAGGTTGGTTGAAGTCCAAAGTCATCATGGGCAAAGTGGCACATTGGCAATTGGTTTTTGGCTAAGATGTGTGGTAGAACAAACGGTAAGGTTTAGAATCCCCTTGACTACATTTGGAAGGCGTTGGAATAAAAGTGCTCGAAGCACTTTTGATTTAAATTAATTTATCAATCAAGAGGAAAGCCTCAAAATCCCATAGGCCTTAAGAATAATGCAGTTAGAGAGCCATATTCAGTTAAGTCATTTTACATATCACTAGGATATACATTAGGGTATGGGGATCAATATGTTATTCATAATTTCATGCTTGACAGTGGTGCTTCCATGAATGTAATATCAAAATAAGTAGTTGATCGGTTAGGCTTGATTTGTTATAAATAACACTCTTCTATTTCTATCATGGATAACATGAGAGTATCTTTTGTAGGCATTATAACTAGAATTCTTGTCCATATTGAACAATATCCTAATAAAGGAGTGGTGATGGATGTTGTAGTTGTAGATGTGGACCCTTTATTTTCTATCTTACTTTCTAGGCATTGGGAAGAACAGTTAGGTGGTACTATTCAGTTAGATTGGTCATATACCACTATTCTAATATAGGGTAAGGAGAAAGTGATATTAAAAATATAACCCTTCAACAAGTATTTAGTTGAATTCAAATATCCTAATGATAATATGGTTAATATCATGAATTTTGTTGAGGATAAATATATGGGGGTTTATTATATTGGGCATCCCCCTTTCTTTTTGCAAGTACCTGATGTTGAGAACATGGATTGAAAACTAAAGGCTGAAGCATATTCAAAAAATTGATAGAATTTTGACTTTTGAGATGTGGACTATGACCTTTGATGGGGCAAAATCTAAAGCAAGAGCAGGAGCTAGAGTACTGTCGACAAACATCAATGGTAGTTATCTTGGCATACTATCCAGGTTAAACTTTTCTTTTACAAATAATGTTGTAGAATATGAAGCTTTATTTCTAGGGCTAAGGAAGGCCAAAGTGTTGGGTATTAACTACCTTAGAGTTAGTGGGGATGCTAAACTAATAATCTAGAAAATAAAATAGAAATATCAAACAAAGCACCCTATACTAAAGCAATATAAGCAGGCAGTGTTGGATGAAATAGATAGATTCTTGGCTTTTTATCTACAATTTATTCCTAGAGTACATAATCGTAATGCTAATATATTAGTCATTAATGCTTCTAGAGTAGAAAATATTGAGATAGAAACATGTTTTATGGAAATGTTCCAAAACATATCTGTTTATAAGCCATATTTTTCTTATAATGTTGTATATTTACAAGTTTTTCATGATGATATACACATTAATAATTTTATGACTATGCATAATGAATTTTTTGATGTTATTTGTGATGAAAGTGATGAAGAAAAATTGAAGGATGTTATTGGAGATCCTGTAGAGGTCATACAACTGAAGACAAATAGGATCCCTAGGGGGTTGGTATCTTTAGAGAGCTTGTTTGATGACTTTGGTAGAGAATATAAACCTCTGGTCCAAGAATATGAGATTAATGATGTTAATATTGGAACCGAGGAAGAGCCCAAGATTTTTAGGATCAATAATGACCTATAAGGAAGAGCTAAAGACCTTCAATATGAAGGTAATGACTCACATAATACCTATTCAAAAAGATACTAAGCCTTTCAAGCAGAAATAAAGGAAGTTAAATCCCACTTTACATCCAAATATGCAAAAAGAAGTATAGAAGTTATTGGATACCAAGATTATTGAAAATATGAGCAAGTTTTGTTGGCATTTATGTCAAGAATAGATTTTAGTGAGCACTTCAAAAGGAAGGATGTCAAGAGTCAATTTTAGTAAGCAATGCAAGAGAAAGATTGCTTCTAGTCCTACGGGAAATAATATTATAATATTCAAGGTGGTCAGATAAGGTCTAAAGGAGCAATAAGAAGTCCCAAGAAAAATAATATTATAATATTTTATTATAATATTAAAGGTCTAACGTGTTGTCAATTTGAGTTATTTTATGTTTTCATTGATGTCACATGGATCACATTGAGTTTTGGTGGCCAAATGATATTTTGGAAAGCATGGATAAATATAGGGTTTTTGTGAAAACCAAGGTAGGAAAAATAAAAGGTTTTATTTAAAACCATGGATGGCAAATTTGAACTGGGTTTTTCTTAAAACCCAAGTTGGCCTTTCGTTTTGTCGAAAAGGGTGCTTCGGTGATGGAGATATTTAATTTTTAATATTTAGTTTAAATTTAATTATTTAAAATTTAAATTAAATTTTAAAATTAAATATGCAAGATTTCCTCCGACGTCATCGAAAATAATATGGAGTCTATATAAAGGGGATACATAAGGTTCATTAACTAATTCTTGCTCATGGTTAATAATCGTTGGCTAAGCATCCGGATTGAGCTCGTGCGAAAATCTTTTAGAAAGCATAAGCAGTGAATAAACGAAGGTTGGTTGAATTCCAAAGTCATCATGGGCAAAGTGGCACATTGGGAATTGGTTTTTGGCTAAGATGTGTGGTAGAACAAACGGTAAGGTTTATAATCCCCTTGACTACATTTGGAAGGCATTGGAATAAAAGTGCTCGAAGCACTTTTGATTTAAATTAATTGATCAATCAAGAGGAAAGCCTCAAAATCCCATAGGCCTTATGAATAATGCAGTTAGAGAGCCACATTCAGTTAAGTAATTTTACATCTCACTAAGATATACATTAGGGTATGGGGATCAATATGTTATTCATAATTTCATGCTTGACAGTGGTGCTTCCATGAATGTAATATCAAAATAAGTAGTTGATCGGTTAGGCTTGATTTGTTATAAATAACACTCTTCTATTTCTATCATGGATAACATGAGAGTATCTTTTGTAGGCATTATAACTAGAATTCTTGTCCATATTGAACAATATCCTAATAAAGGAGTGGTGATGGATGTTGTAGTTGTAGATGTGGACCCTTTATTTTCTATCTTACTTTCTAGGCATTGGGAAGAACAGTTAGGTGGTACTATTCAGTTAGATTGGTCATATACCACTATTCTAATATAGGGTAAGGAGAAAGTGATATTAAAAATATAACCCTTCAACAAGTATTTAGTTGAATTCAAATATCCTAATGATAATATGGTTAATATCATGAATTTTGTTGAGGAAAAATATATGGGGGTTTATTATATTTGGCATCCCCCTTTCTTTTTGCAAGTACCTGATGTTGAGAACATAGATTGAAAACTAAAGGCTGAAGCATATTCAAAAAATTGATAGAATTTTGACTTTTGAGATGTGGACTATGACCTTTGATGGGGCAAAATCTAAAGCAATAGCAGGAGCTAGAGTACTGTCGACAAACATCAATGGTAGTTATCTTGGCATACTATCCAGGTTAAACTTTTCTTGTACAAATAATGTTGTAGAATATGAAGCTTTATTTCTAGGGCTAAGGAAGGCCAAAGTGTTGGGTATTAACTACCTTAGAGTTAGTGGGGATGCTAAACTAATAATCTAGAAAATAAAATAGAAATATCAAACAAAGCACCCTATACTAAAGCAATATAAGTAGGCGATGTTGGATGAAATAGATAGATTCTTGGCTTTTGATCTACAATTTATTCCTAGAGTACATAATCGTAATGCTAATATATTAGTCATTAATGCTTCTAGAGTAGAAAATATTGAGATAGAAACCTGTTTTATGGAAAGGTTCCAAAACATATATGTTTATAAGCCATATTTTTCTTATAATGTGGTATATTTACAAGTTTTTCATGATGATATACACATTAATAATTTTATGACTATGCATAATGAATTTTTTGATGTTATTTGTGATGAAAGTGACGAAGAAAAATTGAAGGATGTTATTGGAGATCCTGTAGACGTCATACAACTGAAGACAAATAGGATCCCTAGGGGGTTGGTATCTTTAGAGAGCTTGTTTGATGACTTTGATAGAGCATATAAACCTCTGGTCCAAGAATATGAGATTGATGATGTTAATATTGGAACCGAGGAAGAGCCCAAGATTTTTAGGATCAATAATGACCTATAAGGAAGATCTAAAGACCTTCAATATGAAGGTAATGACTCACATAATACCTATTCAAAAAGATATTAAGTCTTTCAAGCAGAAATAAAGGAATTTAAATCCCACTTTACATCCAAATATGCAAAAAGAAGTATAGAAGTTATTGGATACCAAGATTATTGAAAATATGAGCAAGTTTTGTTGGCATTTATGTCAAGAATAGATTTTAGTGAGCACTTCAAAAGGAAGGATGTCAAGAGTCAATTTTAGTAAGCAATGCAAGAGAAATATTGCTTCTAGTCCTACGGGAAATAATATTATGATATCTCTTATTATAATATTCAAGGTGGTCAGATAAGGTCTAAAGGAGCAATAAGAAGTCCCAAGAAAAATAATATTATAATATTTTATTATAATATTAAAGGTCTAATGTGTTGTCAATTTGAGTTATTTTATGTTTTCATTGATGTCACATTGATCACATTGAGTTTTGGTGGCCAAATGATATTTTGGAAAGCATGGATAAATATAGGGTTTTTGTGAAAACCAAGGTAGGAAAAATAAAAGGTTTTATTTAAAACCATGGATGGCAAATTTGAACTGGATTTTTCATAAAACCCAAGTTGGCCTTTCGTTTTGTCGAAAAGGGTGCTTCGGTGATGGAGATATTTAATTTTTAATATTTAGTTTAAATTTAATTATTTAAAATTTAAATTAAAATTTAAAATTAAATATGCAAGATTTCCTCTGACGTCATCGAAATTAATATGGAGTCTATATAAATGGGATACATAAGGTTCATTAACTAATTCTTGCTCATGGTTAATAATCGTTGGCTAAGCATCCGAATTGAGCTCGTGCGAAATTTTTTTAGAAAGCATAAGCAGTGAATAAACGAAGGTTGGTTGAAGTCCAAATTCATCATGGGCAAAGTGGCACATTGGCAATTGGTTTTTGGCTAAGATGTGTGGTAGAACAAACGGTAAGGTTTAGAATCCCCTTGACTACATTTGGAAGGCGTTGGAATAAAAGTGCTCGAAGCACTTTTGATTTAAATTAATTGATCAATCAAGAGGAAAACCTCAAAATCCCATAGGCCTTATGAATAATGCAGTTAGAGAGCCATATTTAGTTAAGTCATTTTACATCTCACTAAGATATACATTAGGGTATGGGGATCAATATGTTATTCATAATTTCATGCTTGACAGTGGTGCTTCCATGAATGTAATATCAAAATAAGTAGTTGATCGGTTAGGCTTGATTTGTTATAAATAACACTCTTCTATTTCTATCATGGATAACATGAGAGTATCTTTTGTAGGCATTATAACTAGAATTCTTGTCCATATTGAACAATATCCTAATAAAGGAGTGGTGATGGATGTTGTAGTTGTAGATGTGGACCCTTTATTTTCTATCTTACTTTCTAGGCATTGGGAAGAACAGTTAGGTGGTACTATTCAGTTAGATTGGTCATATACCACTATTCTAATATAGGGTAAGGAGAAAGTGATATTAAAAAGATAACCCTTCAACAAGTATTTAGTTGAATTCAAATATCCTAATGATAATATGGTTAATATCATGAATTTTGTTGAGGAAAAATATATGGGGGTTTATTATATTTGGCATCCCCCTTTCTTTTTGCAAGTACCTGATGTTGAGAACATGGATTGAAAACTAAAGGCTGAAGCATATTCAAAAAATTGATAGAATTTTGACTTTTGAGATGTGGACTATGACCTTTGATGGGGCAAAATCTAAAGCAAGAGCAGGAGCTAGAGTACTGTCGACAAACATCAATGGTAGTTATCTTGGCATACTATCTAGGTTAAACTTTTATTGTACAAATAATGTTGTAGAATATGAAGCTTTATTTCTAGGGCTAAGGAAGGCCAAAGTGTTGGGTATTAACTACCTTAGAGTTAGTGGGGATGCTAAACTAATAATCTAGAAAATAAAATAGAAATATCAAACAAAGCACCCTATACTAAAGCAATATAAGCAGTCAATGTTGGATGAAATAGATAGATTCTTGGCTTTTGATCTACAATTTATTCCTAGAGTACATAATCGTAATGCTAATATATTAGTCATTAATGCTTCTAGAGTAGAAAATATTGAGATAGAAACCTGTTTTATGGAAAGGTTCCAAAACATATCTGTTTATAAGCCATATTTTTCTTATAATGTGGTATATTTACAAGTTTTTCATGATGATATACACATTAATAATTTTATGACTATGCATAATGAATATTTTGATGTTATTTGTGATGAAAGTGATGAAGAAAAATTGAAGGATGTTATTGGAGATCCTGTAGAGGTCATACAACTGAAGACAAATAGGATCCCTAGGGGGTTGGTATCTTTAGAGAGCTTGTTTGATGACTTTGATAGAGCATATAAACCTTTGGTCCAAGAATCTGAGATTGATGATGTTAATATTGGAACCGAGGAAGAGCCCAAGATTGTTAGGATCAATAATGACCTATAAGGAAGATCTAAAGACCTTCAATATGAAGGTAATGACTCACATAATACCTATTCAAAAAGATAATAAGCCTTTCAAGCAGAAATAAAGGAAGTTAAATCCCACTTTACATCCAAATATGCAAAAAGAAGTATAGAAGTTATTGGATACCAATATTATTGAAAATATGAGCAAGTTTTGTTGGCATTTATGTAAAGAATAGATTTTAGTGAGCACTTCAAAAGGAAGGATGTCAAGAGTCAATTTTAGTAAGCAATGTAAGAGAAAGATTGCTTCTAGTCCTACGGGAAATAATATTATAATATCTCTTATTATAATATTCAAGGTGGTCAGATAAGGTCTAAAGGAGCAATAAGAAGTCCCAAGAAAAATAATATTATAATATTAAAGGTCTAATGTGTTGTCAATTTGAGTTATTTTATGTTGTCATTGATGTCACATGGATCACATTGAGTTTTGGTGGCCAAATGATATTTTGGAAAGCACAGATAAATATAGGGTTTTTGTGAAAACCAAGGTAGGAAAAATAAAAGGTTTTATTTAAAACCATGGATGGAAAATTTGAACTGGATTTTTCTTGAAACCCAAGTTGGCCTTTCGTTTTGTCGAAAAGGGTGCTTCGGTGATGGAGATATTTAATTTTTAATATTTAGTTTAAATTTAATTATTTAAAATTTAAATTAAAATTTAAAATTAAATATGCAAGATTTCCTCCGACGTCATCGAAAATAATATGGAGTCTATATAAAGGGGATACATAAGGTTCATTAACTAATTCTTGCTCATGGTTAATAATCGTTGGCTAAGCATCCGAATTGAGCTCGTGCGAAAATCTTTTAGAAAGCATAAGCAATGAATAAACGAAGGTTGGTTGAAGTCCAAAGTCATCATGGGCAAAGTGGCACATTGGCAATTGGTTTTTGGCTAAGATTTGTGGTAGAACAAACGGTAAGGTTTAGAATCCCCTTGACTACATTTGGAAGGCGTTGGAATAAAAGTGCTCGAAGCACTTTTGATTTAAATTAATTGATCAATCAAGAGGAAAGCCTCAAAATCCCATAGGCCTTATAAATAATGCAGTTAGAGAGCCATATTCAGTTAAGTCATTTTACATCTCACTAAGATATACATTAGGGTATGGGGATCAATATGTTATTCATAATTTCATGCTTGACAGTGGTGCTTCCATGAATGTAATATCAAAATAAGTAGTTGATCGGTTAGGCTTGATTTGTTATAAATAACACTCTTCTATTTCTATCATGGATAACATGAGAGTATCTTTTGTAGGCATTATAACTAGAATTCTTGTCCATATTGAACAATATCCTAATAAAGGAGTGGTGATGGATGTTGTAGTTGTAGATGTGGACCCTTTATTTTCTATCTTACTTTCTAGGCATTGGGAAGAACAGTTAGGTGGTACTATTCAGTTAGATTGGTCATATACCACTATTCTAATATAGGGTAAGGAGAAAGTGATATTAAAAAGATAACACTTCAACAAGTATTTAGTTGAATTCAAATATCCTAATGATAATATGGTTAATATCATGAATTTTGTTGAGGAAAAATATATGGGGGTTTATTATATTTGGCATCCCCCTTTCTTTTTGCAAGTACCTGATGTTGAGAACATGGATTGAAAACTAAAGGCTGAAGCATATTCAAAAAATTGATAGAATTTTGACTTTTGAGATGTGGACTATGACCTTTGATGGGGCAAAATCTAAAGCAAGAGCAGAGGAGCTAGAGTACTGTCGAAAAACATCAATGGTAGTTATCTTGGCATACTATCCAGGTTAAACTTTTCTTGTACAAATAATGTTGTAGAATATGAAGCTTTATTTCTAGGGCTAAGGAAGGCCAAAGTGTTGGGTATTAACTACCTTAGAGTTAGTGGGGATGCTAAACTAATAATCTAGAAAATAAAATAGAAATATCAAACAAAGAACCCTATACTAAAGCAATATAAGCGAGCAGTGTTGGATGAAATAGATAGATTCTTGGCTTTTGATCTACAATTTATTCCTAGAGTACATAATCGTAATGCTAATATATTAGTCATTAATGCTTCTAGAGTAGAAAATATTGAGATAGAAACTTGTTTTATGGAAATTTTCCAAAACATATCTGTTTATAAGCCATATTTTTCTTATAATGTGGTATAATTACAAATTTTTCATGATGATATACACATTAATAATTTTATGACTATGCATAATGAATTTTTTGATGTTATTTGTGATGAAAGTGATGAAGAAAAATTGAAGGACGTTATTGGAGATCCTGTAGAGGTCATACAACTGAAGACAAATAGGATCCCTAGGGGGTTGGTATCTTTAGAGAGCTTTTTTGATGACTTTGATAGAGCATATAAACCTCTGGTCCAAGAATCTGAGATTGATGATGTTAATATTGGAATTGAGGAAGAGCCCAAGATTTTTAGGATCAATAATGACCTATAAGAAAGATCTAAAGACCTTCAATATGAAGGTAATGACTCACATAATACCTATTCAAAAATATACTAAGCCTTTCAAGCAGAAATAAAGGAAGTTAAATCCCACTTTACATCCAAATATGCAAAAAGAAGTATAGAAGTTATTGGATACCAAGATTATTGAAAATATGAGCAAGTTTTGTTGGCATTTATGTCAAGAATAGATTTTAGTGAGCACTTCGAAAGGAAGGATGTCAAGATTCAATTTTAGTAAGCAATGCAAGAGAAATATTGCTTCTAGTCCTACGGGAAATAATATTATAATATCTCTTATTATAATATTCAAGGTGGTCAGATAAGGTCTAAAGGAGCATTAAGAAGTCCCAAGAAAAATAATATTATAATATTAAATGTCTAATGTGTTGTCAATTTGAATTATTTTATGTTGTCATTGATGTCACATGGATCACATTGAGTTTTGGTGGCAAAATGATATTTTGGAAAGCATGGATAAATATAGGGTTTTTGTAAAAACCAAGGTAGGAAAAATAAAAGGTTTTATTTAAAACAATGGATGGCAAATTTGAACTGGATTTTTCTTAAAACCCAAGTTGGCCTTTCGTTTTGTCGAAAAGGGTGCATCGGTGATGGAGATATTTAATTTTTAATATTTGGTTTAAATTTAATTATTTAAAATTTAAATTAAAATTTAAAATTAAATATGCAAGATTTCCTCCGACGTCATCGAAAATAATATGGAGTCTATATAAAGGGGATACATAAGGTTCATTAAATAATTCTTTCTCATGGTTAATAATCGTTGGCTAAGCATCCGAATTGAGCTCGTGCGAAAATTTTTTAGAAAGCATAAGCAGTGAATAAACGAAGGTTGGTTGAACTCCAAAGTCATCATGGGAAAAGTGGCACATTGGCAATTGGTTTTTGGCTAAGATGTGTGGTAGAACAAATGGTAAGGTTTAGAATCCCCTTGACTACATTTGGAAGGTGTTGGAATAAAAGTGCTCGAAGCACTTTTGATTTAAATTAATTGATCAATCAAGAGGAAAGCCTCAAAATCCCATAGGCTTTATGAATAATGCAGTTAGAGAGCCATATTCAGTTAAGTCATTTTACATCTCACTAAGATATACATTAGGGTATGGGGATCAATATGTTATTCATAATTTCATGCTTGACAGTGGTTCTTCCATGAATGTAATATCAAAATAAGTAGTTGATCGGTTAGGCTTGATTTGTTATAAATAACACTCTTCTATTTCTATCATGGATAACATGAGAGTATCTTTTGTAGGCATTATAACTAGAATTCTTGTCCATATTGAACAATATCCTAATAAAGGAGTGGTGATGGATGTTGTAGTTGTAGATGTGGACCCTTTATTTTCTATCTTACTTTCTAGGCATTGGGAATAATAGTTAGGTGGTACTATTCAGTTAGATTGGTCATATACCACTATTCTAATATAGGGTAAGGAGAAAGTGATATTAAAAAGATAACCCTTCAACAAGTATTTAGTTGAATTCAAATATCCTAATGATAATATGGTTAATATTATGAATTTTGTTGAGGAAAAATATATGGGGGTTTATTATATTTGGCATCCCCATTTCTTTTTGCAAGTACCTGATGTTGAGAACATGGATTGAAAACTAAAGGCTGAAGCATATTCAAAAAATTGATAGAATTTTGACTTTTGAGATGTGGACTATGACCTTTGATGGGGCAAAATTTAAAGCAAGAGCAGGAGCTAGAGTACTGTCGACAAACATCAATGGTAGTTATCTTGGCATACTATCCAGGTTAAACTTTTCTTGTACAAATAATGTTGTAGAATATGAAGCTTTATTTCTAGGGCTAAGGAAGGCCAAAGTGTTGGGTATTAACTACCTTAGAGTTAGTGGGGATGCTAACCTAATAATCTAGAAAATAAAATAGAAATATCAAACAAAGCACCCTATACTAAAGCAATATAAGCAGGCAGTGTTGGATGAAATAGATAGATTCTTGGCTTTTGATCTACAATTTATTCCTAGAGTACATCATCGTAATGCTAATATATTAGTCATTAATGCTTCTAGAGTAGAAAATATTGAGATAGAAACCTGTTTTATGGAAAGGTTCCAAAACATATCTATTTATAAGCCATATTTTTCTTATAATGTGGTATATTTACAAGTTTTTCATGATGATATACACATTAATAATTTTATGACTATGCATAATGAATTTTTTGATGTTATTTGTGATGAAAGTGATGAAGAAAAATTGAAGGATGTTATTGGAGATCCTGTAGAGGTCATACAAATGAAGACAAATAGGATCCCTAGGGGGTTGGTATCTTTAGAGAGCTTGTTTGATGACTTTGATAGAGCATATAAACCTCTGGTCCAAGAATCTGAGATTGATGATGTTAATATTGGAACCGAGGAAGAGCCCAAGATTGTTAGGATCAATAATGACCTATAAGGAAGATCTAAAGACCTTCAATATGAAGGTAATGACTCACATAATACCTATTCAAAAAGATACTAAGCCTTTCAAGAAAAAATAAAGGAAGTTAAATCCCACTTTACATCCAAATATGCAAAATATAGAAGTTATTGGATACCAAGATTATTGAAAATATGAGCAAGTTTTGTTGGCATTTATGTCAAGAATAGATTTTAGTGAGCACTTCAAAAGGAAGGATGTCAAGAGTCAATTTTAGTAAGCAATGCAAGAGAAATATTGCTTCTAGTCCTACGGGAAATAATATTATAATATCTCTTATTATAATATTCAAGGTGGTCGAGATAAGGTCTAAAGGAGCAATAAGAAGTCCCAAGAAAAATAATATTATAATATTTTATTATAATATTAAAGGTCTAATGTGTTGTCAATTTGAGTTATTTTATGTTGTCATTGATGTCACATGGATCACATTGAGTTTTGGTGGCCAAATGATATTTTGGAAAGCATGGATAAATATAGGGTTTTTGTGAAAACCAAGGTAGGAAAAATAAAAGGTTTTATTTAAAACCATGGATGGCAAATTTGAACTGGATTTTTCTTAAAACCCAAGTTGGCCTTTCGTTTTTTCGAAAAGGGTGCTTCGGTGATGGAGATATTTAATTTTTAATATTTAGTTTAAATTTAATTATTTGAAATTTAAATTAAAATTTAAAATTAAATATGCAAGATTTCCTCTGACGTCATAGAAAATAATATGGAGTCTATATAAATGGGATACATAAGGTTCATTAACTAATTCTTGCTCATGGTTAATAATCGTTGGCTAAGCATCCGAATTGAGCTCGTGCGAAAATCTTTTAGAAAGCATAAGCAGTGAATAAACGAAGGTTGGTTGAAGTCCAAAGTCATCATGGGCAAAGTGGCACATTGGCAATTGGTTTTTGGCTAAGATGTGTGGTAGAACAAACGGTAAGGTTTAGAATCCCCTTGACTACATTTGGAAGGCGTTGGAATAAAAGTGCTCGAAGCACTTTTGATTTAAATTAATTGATCAATCAAGAGGAAAGCCTCAAAATCCTATAGGCCTTATGAATAATGCAGTTAGAGAGCCATATTCAGTTAATTCATTTTACATCTCACTAAGATATACATTAGGTTATGGGGATCAATATGTTATTCATAATTTCATGCTTGACAGTGGTGCTTCCATGAATGTAATATCAAAATAAGTAGTTGATCGGTTAGGCTTGATTTGTTATAAATAACACTCTTCTATTTCTATCATGGATAACATGAGAGTATCTTTTGTAGGCATTATAACTAGAATTCTTGTCCATATTGAACAATATCCTAATAAAGAAGTGGTGATGGATGTTGTAGTTGTAGATGTGGACCCTTTATTTTCTATCTTACTTTCTAGGCATTGGGAAGAACAGTTAGGTGGTACTATTCAGTTAGATTGGTCATATACCACTATTCTAATATAGGGTAAGGAGAAAGTGATATTAAAAAGATAAACCTTCAACAAGTATTTAGTTGAATTCAAATATCCTAATGATAATATGGTTAATATCATGAATTTTGTTGAGGAAAAATATATGAGGGTTTATTATATTTTGCATCCCCCTTTCTTTTTGCAAGTACCTGATGTTGAGAACATGGATTGAAAACTAAAGGCTGAAGCATATTCAAAAAATTGATAGAATTTTGACTTTTGAGATGTGGACTATGACCTTTGATGGGGCAAAATCTAAAGCAAGAGCAAGAGCTAGAGTACTGTCGACAAACATCAATGGTAGTTATCTTGGCATACTATCCAGGTTAAACTTTTCTTGTACAAATAATGTTGTAGAATATGAAGCTTTATTTTTAGGGCTAAGGAAGGCCAAAGTGTTCGGTATTAACTACCTTAGAGTTAGTGGGGATGCTAAACTAATAATCTAGAAAATAAAATAGAAATATCAAACAAAGCACCCTATACTAAAGCAATATAAGTAGGCAGTGTTGGATGAAATAGATAGATTCTTGGCTTTTGATCTACAATTTATTCCTAGAGTACATAATCGTAATGCTAATATATTAGTCATTAATTCTTCTAGAGTAGAAAATATTGAGATAGAAACCTGTTTTATGGAAAGATTCCAAAACATATCTGTTTATAAGCCATATTTTTCTTATAATGTGGTATATTTACAAGTTTTTCATGATGATATACACATTAATAATTTTATGACTATGCATAATGAATTTTTTGATGTTATTTGTGATGAAAGTGATGAAGAAAGATTGAAGGATGTTATTGGAGATCCTGTAGAGGTCATACAACTGAAGACAAATAGGATCCCTAGGGGGTTGGTATCTTTAGAGAGCTTGTTTGATGACTTTGATAGAGCATATAAACCTCTGGTCCAAGAATATGAGATTGATGATGTTAATATTGGAACCGAGGAAGAGCCCAAGATTGTTAGGATCAATAATGACCTATAAGGAATATCTAAAGACCTTCAATATGAAGGTAATGACTCACATAATACCTATTCAAAAAGATACTAAGCCTTTCAAGCAGAAATAAAGTTAAATCCCACTTTACATCCAAATATGCAAAAAGAAGTATAGAAGTTATTGGATACCAAGATTATTGAAAATATGAGCAAGTTTTGTTGGCATTTACGTCAAGAAAAGATTTTAGTGAGCACTTCAAAAGGAAGGATGTCAAGAGTCAATTTTAGTAAGCAATGCAAGAGAAAGATTGCTTCTAGTCCTACGAGAAATAATATTATAATATGTCTTATTATAATATTCAAGGTGGTCAGATAAGGTCTAAAGGAGCAATAAGAAGTCCCAAGAAAAATAATATTATAATATTTTATTATAATATTAAAGTTCTAATGTGTTGTCAATTTGAGTTATTTTATGTTGTCATTGATGTCAGATGGATCACATTGAGTTTTGGTGGCCAAATGATATTTTGGAAAGCATGGATAAATATAGGGTTTTTGTGAAAACCAAGGTAGGAAAAGTAAAAGGTTTTATTTAAAACCATGGATGGCAAATTTGAACTGGATTTTTCTTAAAACCCAAGTTGGCCTTTCGTTTTGTCGAAAAGGGTGCTTCGGTGATGGAGATATTTAATTTTTAATATTTAGTTTAAATTTAATTATTTGAAATTTAAATTAAAATTTAAAATTAAATATGCAAGATTTCCTCCGACATCATCGAAAATAATATGGAGTCTATATAAAGGGGATACGTAAGGTTCATTAACTAATTCTTGCTCATGGTTAATAATCGTTGGCTAAGCATCCGAATTGATCTCATGCAAAAATCTTTTAGAAAGCATAAGCAGTGAATAAACGAAGGTTGGTTGAAGTCCAAAGTCATCATGGGAAAAGTGGCACATTGGCAATTGGTTTTTGGCTAAGATGTGTGGTAGAACAAACGGTAAGGTTTAGAATCCCCTTGACTACATTTGGAAGGCGTTGGAATAAAAGTTCTCGAAGCAATTTTTGATTTAAATTAATTGATCAATCAAGAGGAAAGCCTCAAAATCCTATAGGCCTTATGAATAATGCAGTTAGAGAGCCATATTCAGTTAAGTCATTTTACATCTCACTAAGATATACATTAGGGTATGGGGATCAATATGTTATTCATAATTTCATGCTTGACAGTGGTGCTTCCATGAATGTAATATCAAAATAAGTAGTTGATCGGTTAGGCTTGATTTGTTATAAATAACACTCTTCTATTTCTATCATGGATAACATGAGAGTATCTTTTGTAGGCATTATAACTAGAATTCTTGTCCATATTGAACAATATCCTAATAAAGGAGTGGTGATGGATGTTGTAGTTGTAGATGTGGACCCTTTATTTTCTATCTTACTTTCTAGGCATTGGGAATAACAGTTAGGTGGTACTATTCAGTTAGATTGGTCATATACCACTATTCTAATATAGGGTAAGGAGAAAGTGATATTAAAAAGATAACCCTTCAACAAGTATTTAGTTGAATTCAAATATCCTAATTATAATACGGTTAATATCATGAATTTTGTTGAGGAAAAATATATGGGGGTTTATTATATTTGGCATCCCCCTTTCTTTTTGCAAGTACCTGATGTTGAGAACATGGATTGAAAACTAAAGGCTGAAGCATATTCAAAAAATTGATAGAATTTTGACTTTTGAGATGTGGACTATGACCTTTGATGGGGCAAAATCTAAATCAAGAGCAGGAGCTAGAGTACTGTCGACAAACATCAATGGTAGTTATCTTGGCATACTATCCAGGTTAAACTTTTCTTGTACAAATAATGTTGTAGAATATGAAGCTTTATTTCTAGGGCTAAGGAAGGCCAAAGTGTTGGGTATTAACTACCTTAGAGTTAGTGGGGATGCTAAACTAATAATCTGGAAAATAAAATAGAAATATCAAACAAAGCACCCTATACTAAAGCAATATAAGCAGACAGTGTTGGATGAAATAGATAGATTCTTGGCTTTTGATCTACAATTTATTCCTAGAGTACATAATCGTAATGCTAATATATTAGTCATTAATGCTTCTAGAGTAGAAAATATTGAGATAGAAACCTGTTTTATGGAAAGGTTCCAAAACATATCTGTTTATAAGCCATATTTTTCTTATAATGTGGTATATTTATAAGTTTTTCATGATGATATACACATTAATAATTTTATGACTATGCAAAATGAATTTTTTGATGTTATTTGTGATGAAAGTGATGAAGAAAAATTGAAGGATGTTATTGGAGATCCTGTAGAGGTCATAAAACTGAAGACAAATAGGATCCCTAGGGGGTTGGTATCTTTAGAGAGCTTGTTTGATGACTTTGATAGAGCATATAAACCTCTGGTCCAAGAATATGAGATTGATGATGTTAATATTGGAACCGAGGAAGAGCCCAAGATTGTTAGGATCAATAATGACCTATAAGGAAGATCTAAAGACCTTCAATATGAAGGTAATGACTCACATAATACCTTTTCAAAAAGATACTAAGCCTTTCAAGCAGAAATAAAGGAAGTTAAATCCCACTTTACATCCAAATATGCAAAAAGAAGTATAGAAGTTATTGGATACCAAGATTATTGAAAATATGAGCAAGTTTTGTTGGCATTTATGTCAAGAATAGATTTTAGTGAGCACTTCAAAAGGAAGGATGTCAAGAGTCAATTTTAGTAAGCAATGCAATAGAAAGATTGCTTCTAGTCCTACGGGAAATAATATTATAATATCTCTTATTATAATATTCAAGGTGCTCAGATAAGGTCTAAAGGAGCAATAAGAAGTCCCAAGAAAAATAATATTATAATATTTTATTATAATATTAAAGGTCTAATGTGTTGTCAATTTGAGTTATTTTATGTTGTCATTGATGTCACATGGATCACATTGAGTTTTGGTGGCCAAATGATATTTTGGAAAGCATGGATAAATATAGGGTTTTTGTGAAAACCAAGGTAGGAAAAATAAAAGGTTTTATTTAAAACCATGGATGGCAAATTTGAACTGGATTTTTCTTAAAACCCAAGTTGGCCTTTCGTTTTGTCGAAAAGGGTGTTTCGATGATGGAGATATTTAATTTTTAATATTTAGTTTAAATTTAATTATTTAAAATTTAAATTAAAATTTAAAATTAAATATGCAAGATTTCCTCCAACGTCATCGAAAATAATATGGAGTCTATATAAAGGGGATACATAAGGTTCATTAACTAATTCTTGCTCATGGTTAATAATCGTTGGCTAAGCATCCGAATTGAGCTCGTGCGAAAATCTTTTAGAAAGCATAAGCAGTGAATAAACGAAGGTTGGTTGAAGTCCAAAGTCATCATGGGCAAAGTGGCACATTGGCAATTGGTTTTTGGCTAAGATGTGTGGTAGAACAAACGGTAAGGTTTAGAATCCCCTTGACTACATTTGGAAGGCGTTGGAATAAAAGTGCTCGAAGCACTTTTGATTTATAGAAAGGGAGGAAAGGTTTTAAGGCACATTGTGCCTTTCCCTTTCAAATGAATGACTAGCTCATGTGGCAACCTTAGTCATGGCTAAGGCACTTGTAGTGTGGGAAATTTAGGGGTTCAAATCCCTTTGAGGAGTGTGGCAAATTTTATAGACAACTTCTTGGCATCAAAAAGGTATGGGCACATTCTCCTATTGATTTTTTATGGTAGTTGATTTCTGAAATATCATTGGAGTGAAAAGGATTGATTATGGTTTTCTTTCTGAAAGTGGTTGGTTGAATGCTTCAAGATTTTCTGGTTTGAGAGTTGTGTTTAAACCTTATTTTATAAGCATAGTTTTTGAAGCCCATTTTTTATGCAAATAACTTGAAAATAACATGAGTATCATTGTTATGTGAGATTTGTGGTTGAGCATTGTTGGAAACATTTGAGTTGGTTGAGACATGCTTGGACTAGGGTCTTGTGAGAAAGAGTTGTCCCTTGTGGTGATTGGTTGAGTTGAGTTGATTGAGCCTAGTCAAGTGATTGTGTGAGGTGATTTTTCAAGTCCCATGAAATAAACTATTCTATAATTATGATTTGATTTGAGATAGAGCTTAGAACATATTGAGTCTCTAACAATTCTCTTTATGCTTCTATGAGTTAACTTGAATTAAGATTGATTTGATTTGAGTTGAGTTGAGATCATTATGGATCATTATTGTCATCCATTGTAGAGTACATTGTCATTCATTGTTGAGTTTATATTTGAGACTTGCATTCATATATTTGTGGATGATATTTGAGTACTACTTGAGCATGATTGATTGAGACTTTGAGAAGGCTTTTGGGATATATTTTTGGACAGATTTGTGGTAATTTGTGTATGATTGATTGAGCCTTTGAGAAGGCTTTGTGAACAATTTTTGGGATAACTTTGTAGAAAATTTTAGACAGATTTGTGGATAGATTTGGGACAGATTTTTATGAGGTTCTGAGTGAGCCTATTGAGCAGAGTTGAACAAGTTCTTGGTGATCTTGCTAGAGCAATTTTGGATAAGTTCTTAGTGAGCTTGTTGGAGCAGATTTGAGCAAGTTCTTGGTGACCTTGCTAGAGCATTAATGTTCTTGTTGGAGCATATTTGAGCAATTTCTTGGTGAGCTTGCTAGAGAAGATTTGGACAAGTTCTTAGTGAGCTTGTTGGAGCAGATTTGAGCAAGTTCTTGGTGAGCTTGTTGAGCAGATTTGGATAAGTTCTATGTGAGCTTGTTGAGCAGTTTTAGACAAGTTCTGTTTGACCTTGTTATGAAGATTTGGACAAGTTTTGTGTGAGCTTGTTATTGCCTAGCTTTGAGTAGATCAAAGAAATTTGGACAAGTTCTATGTGAGCTTGTTGAGAAATTTTGGATAAGTTCTATGTGATCTTGTTATGCAGATTTGGACAAGTTCTGTGTGAGCTTGTTATTTCCTAGCTTTGAGCAGATCAAAGAAATAATTGTATTGGATAAGGATCCTTATTTATATGTGAAATATTATAAGGAGATTATCTTGTGGAGTACCCCACATTGGGGGAACCATGTTAAATATTGTGTCTTAATTGTGTGTGGTGACTTGTGCTCTTTATTACTATTGCTATCTGAGTTATTAATGCACACTACTATATTTGGTTATTGCAATTAAGTACATTAATTTATATTGATTTGGAAAGAAAGTAAAAAGTGGTCTTATAGTATTCACCCCCCCCTTCTCAGTATATTATTGTGTTCTTCAATTGGTATCAGAGTGGGTTCCTTTAGAAAAGTAACATCTTGAGGGCATATTCTACAAGAAAACATATGGCTTCATAGAATGGATCATCTACAAATAAGGCTCCACTATTTGATGGTAACAATTATGCTTTTTGGAGCATGAGGATGAATAACTACTTGATATCACAAGGATATGAGGTATGGCAAATGGTTGAAAAATATTATAGGGTTGAAGGTGATCCCGAGGTAGATAAGACTATCAGGAAATTGGTTGAGATCAATGCAAGAGCAATGAATTATATTTTGAGTGGGCTACAAGAGACAAATTTTGCAAAGGTTATGGTATGTAATTCAGCTAATGAGATGTGGACCAAGTTGTAGAATACTTATGAAGGAGATTCCAAGGTAAATTTGACAAAACTACAATCTCATAGAAAAATATTTGAGGAATTGAAAATGGAAGATTCTGAAGATATTGCAAGGTTTTTACTTCGAGTTGATGATATTACTAACACCATGAGAGGTCTAGGATTTGAGATGAAAGAATTAGAAGTTACTCAAAAGGTTTTGAGATCACTTCCCATTAAATATGATGCTAATGTTTCAACAATAGAAGAAACACTGGACATCAACAAGCAAACAATGGAATAATTGTAAGGAACTCTCACAGCTTATGAGATGAGGGTAAGTAAGAATTAGGTCCCAATAAAAGAGATTGCATTCAAGGCTTTAAAAAATATAAAGGGAAAGTTTAAAAAACAAGTAGAGGTTCACATAATGATGAGGAAGCTAACTTCATAAAAAGGAATAAGGACTCAAGGAATTTTAGGGATATAAGGAAATTCATATGCTACAAGTGTGGTGATATTGGTCATTATGCATATAAGTGTCCACATGAATAAAATAGTAATGATGAAAAATAGGGTCATAGAAGAAAATAATATGAAAAGCATAAGCATGACAAATATGACAGATGCAAGGAAAATAGGTATGAGAAGAAGAAAATTTTTCGTAAGGCAAAGAAATCTTACTACAGTGTAGAAGCAAGTGATAGCTCAGATCATAGTGATAAAGACAAATCATATGATGAAAAGGAAGAACATCTATTCCTAGGAATAGATGTTCTTCTAGAAAGTGAAAGAGAGCAGTGCTTTGTGTGTGGTCAAAGAGATCATAGATTGGGATATTGTAATGGTTTCAATGATAGTGAACATGAGATGACACATCAAGGAAACAAGCATGGTCAAAGAAATCTTGAGAGTTTGTTTGCTATAGAATATTATAATGATATTAGTGATAGTGAACATGAAGAAGGTTTTTTCTATGGAATAAAAGGAGTAGAATAAAAACATTCACTCCATAGAAGAAGTTAAACAAGAGGATAATATCTCAGTTGATATAAATGAAGACTTCAATGTTATCCATGAGCAACTACAAGAGGTTAAAGAGAATCTAAAAGAATTGAAATATTCCTTACTTGAGAAGTTTGATCCATCACATGACTCAAAATGTCAAGATATTTTCACTAAGAAGGAAACATGTATTTCAGAGGCTATAGAGATGGATGCCAATTTACTACTTGACACAAATGAAGAGAAAGAAGAGGGAGATTCCAAAGAACCAAAATTTTCATATTTAGGTTTGGGGAATCACACTCAAAAGGAAAGGAAGTTATTAAATATAAAAGCAAGGAAGCACCTAAGTGTTATGAAGAAAATTCCAAAGTTCCTATGGCTCCAAATATTTAGTTTGGATCTTGTTTTGAGATATGTGAATCAATTTCAAAAGGAAAAGAAATACTTGAAGAGAAAAACAAGGAAGAAACTAAGGAAGAGGATTTAGATACTACAAAAAAATTTCAATAATGCAATGCATAAGTTGAAAATGATCATAAGGATAATGATCAAGAAAGGTATGAGGAACCAAGGCATGAACAAAGGGATTTTCAAGGACATTTTTTTTCTTGTAATGGATTTGGACACAGGGTTATACACTGCAGGGTCTATGGATCAAAGAAGTTTTATTTTGCTAGAAGGAACATCAAAGAAAGAAGGTGTGGTTTTTAGGGACATTGCTTCTCATGTAACAAGATTGGTCATAGAGCTTCTCAGTGCAAAGGAAATGATAAACATGGTTTTTGTTTTATAGCTACACAATTCAAAGGTCATGGTCATAATGGTCATGAAAAAAGAGCTTCACAATACAGGGTTCAGGAAAGGAATGGATATGGAAACTATTTCAAGAAAAAATTTAGGATATGGGCACCATCCAAAGGCTACAATATCAAGTGTTTTAATTGCAATAACTTTGGACATATTGAAAATGGTGTAGGACTCAATTCCAAATAGGTTCAAGGCAATAATGTCAAATAGGTTCTAGACAAGAAGATCAAGTAATTCATAAAGATAAGGATATCAAAAAACATGGAAGGAAGTTGATAGAGTAAATAAACAATATAATATGGGAGTAAAATTACTCCCACACCAAAATTAATCACCTCAAGAGAGAAGGTGGTGAGGGGGCTAAGATTAAGAGTCATATATTTTAGACCCATAGGTGTCCTTTTGCCAATGATGTCAAAGGGGGAGAGATTTGAGTAAGGGGGAGAGCATTAAGTTAGGGGGAGCAGCCTCCAAGGAGATATTTGAGTAAGGGTGAGAGCATTGAGTTAGGGGGAGAAGCCTCCAAAGAGAGCATTAAGTTAGGGTGAGAGCATTGAGTTAGGGGGAGAAGCCTCAAAAGAGAGCATTAAGTTAGGGGAGCAGTCTCCATAGAGAGGATTGAGTCAGGGGGAGCAGCTTTGATTCTCAGAGATGGTTTTTGTAGTGGTTGTGGTTTTTGCATTAGAGGTGTTGCCATCAATGACAAAGGGGGATATTATTGGAAATTTTAGTTATTTATGTTGTCATTGATGTCACATGGATCACATTAAGTTTTGGTGGCCAAATGATATTTTGGAAAGCATGGAAAAATACAAGATTTTTATGAAAACCAAGGTAGGAAAAATAAAAGGTTTTATTTAAAACCATGGATGGCATATTTGAACTAGATTTTTCTTAAAACCCAAGTTGGCCTTTCGTTTCATTGAAAAAGGTGCCCCAGTGATGGAGATATTTAATTTTTAATATTTAGTTTAAATTTTAATTATTTAAAATTTAAATTTAAATTTAAAATTAAATATGCAAGATTTCCGCTGACGTCATTGAAAATAACGAGGTTATATAAAGGGGATACCTAAGGTTCATAAACTGATTCTTACTCATGGTTAATAATCATTGGCTAAGTATCCAAATTGAGCTCATGCAAAAATATTTTAGAAAGCAGAAGTAGCGAATAAACGAAGGTTGGTCAAAGTCCAAAGTCATCGTGGGAAGAGTGGCACATTGGCAATTGGTTTTTGGCTAAGACATGTGGCAGCACAAATTTCAAGGTTTTGAATCCCCTTGACTGCGTTCAGAAGGCATTGGAAGAAAAGCGCTCGAAGCACTTTTGATTTTCAAAAATGGAGGAAATGTTTTAAGGCACGTTGTGCCTTTCCATTTCAAATGAGTGGCTATCTTGTGTGGCAACATTATCCATGGCTAACGTGCTCACGGTGTGGGCAAGTCGAGGGTTTGAATCCCCTTGAGGAGTGTGGTAGATTTTATGGACAACTTCTTGGCATCAAAATGGTATGGGCACACTCTCCTATTGATTGTTTATGGGTGGTATGAGGGCAAGTTCTACCACCATTCCAGGGTGGCATAGTCGATAAAGTGTGCGCTCATCCCACCCCGAGACGGTGGTGACTCTTGCATCCTTATATAAACAAAAAATATGAAGGTTAGGCTAATTTGTGCATGCTTTCTTTGGCAGTTTAAGAGGTGAGTAGTAGGAGAGTGATTATGATAAGTGGAATGCTATCAAATTCATCCCACAATCACCATGAGTTAGCAGGCGAACTCAGCCAGTAGTGGAGCCGATGCGAGATAGCTATGCCAAGTCTTTCTTATTGCATTTTCCTAGTGGTAGGAGTTGATTTTTTTGCTTTTATTGTATGTTTTTGGCTTGGAACAATATCACACTATATTATAGGTAATTAAACCTAATTTATGAGACATGTACCAATTTTTGTGTTTTATCCATGTTTTTGTGCAATTAGATTACCTTTTGTAGGTCCAATTTTGCATTGTTTTTGCTATTTTTTGATGGCCTGAAGGCCTTTTTGAGCCCAATTTTTTGGAGTCATCCCTAGATGGAATGGCTAGTGTGGGATAATCATGGGCCATACCTATATGTTCTAGCCATAGGGTTGGTGGCTGTTCCTAGGTCGGACGGCCACCAACTGGCTTCGAAGAGGGGCCATTTTGAGTGGTTTCTTTTGAATGTTTTTTTTGGGCCATGTGAGGCCATTTTAGTTGCACTATTGAGATTTACTATTCCTTCTATGTGGTGAGGAGTCAATATTGAGTACCAACTCTCTTTGATTCCATGAGGGATGCCTTGACCACAGAGGACTGGGAATGGCTAGATGCCATCAGCCTCAAGTAGGTGACTCGACTAGAAGCTGTTATAGGAGATTGTGCATATCTGACTACCCTAATTGATCGATGGGATCTGCACACCAATACCTTCCATATACCCACTAGGGATATGACGGTGATGCTTGAGGACATCTATAAAATTATTCAAATTTTGATAGAATGGTGGTCGATCTGCATGACATCGCGAGACCAGAGACAGATAGTACTTAAGAGGTACTTTAGTTATGATCTAGAGATGGCAGAGTTGGACTTATTGAAGGGTGGTATGTTGGTGGGATTCTAGTATGAGGTGAAGGTATTGGGGGTGAGGAATACACTACTCATGACGCTCATCTCCAATATGCTATTACCTGAATCTTCTGGAGCGAGGTTCCCATGGAACCTGGTGGAGATAGTGTTGCACTTGTGAGATGTACTGTGGTGGAGCCACTAGTGATGGCATGGGGTACTACACTACTGGCACAGCTCTACGATGAGTTGTACGAGATTAGTTGTCATTAGTAGAATGGTTTTGGGTGTATCTTTTTGCTACAGTGCTAAGGATGGTAGCATATAGCTATGGGATGACCACAGGGGTTACCCTGGATGACTCAGGCACAACTAGAAGACAAGGAGATAGGATATGGCATCCTATGGTAGAGGGTTTAGGAGAGGGGATAGAATCAATGATTCACAGGTGATATGGGTCACTATGCAGATCTATTCATATAACTCAGGGTAGGCCAGGTGTTTTGGAGACCATACAGGGATTTCCCAACATGGGAAGATGCTATAGTACAGCTCCGTAGGATGTTGCGATGTAGATGGCTTATTGGATGACATGGCATGGAGCGAGATTACTTCCCATTTTATTTGGTGATGTGATAGTTTGGGCTGCGCCAGTGGGTTCCTAGTGAGTTGGTGCCTTATCAACGTCATAGAGATGAGAGGATATAGGAATGGTCGTTGGTAGAGGTAGTGGCCCAGGATACAGATCTTGTAGTAGACATTCTAGATGTGGACGATGTCAGGACTACAGTGGAGTATGATGCTTGGTGGGTGACATGCCAGGAGCACAAAGAGGGACCATCAGGGAGAGGTGTAGCTAGGGAGGCACATCAAGAGGTTTTTGGTGAGGACCATGGTGAGGCAAGTTATTGGTAAGGACACATGGTATGGGAGCATGCAGTTCTCCTGGACTTGGGAGATCGAGATGACCTAGGGGATGATGATGTTGGGGATGAGGAGGTGCAAGTACCACTGATGGCCCTAGCAGGCATAGAAGCAAAGCTACAATATGAGCTACTCAAGGTGAGGTAGGAGAGAGATCTCCTATATACATAGGTGCATGATGTACAAGCAGAGCTAGCAGTATAGCGAGTTGAGGTATAGGTGGCTCCGACTGAGATAGCATCTCTTTGGGCATAGTTGTGATATCAAATCCCTATATGGGAGGATTCCAATAGTGGGGAGGTAGCTAGACTATAGGTAGAGGTGACACAACTCCACTCTATGGTGGAGACTTCCCAGGAATGGTTCCTATGAGGTTAGGTTTATGCAGATGAGCTAGAGACTAAGGTAGTGTGACTCAGAGGACATCTATGGGATGATGCAGTTGCCAGTGGGTCATACCAAAGTCGCCATAGCAGGATAGGGCAATCCTCCTCTAGAATGGAGGCACCAAGGTCTAGGCGAAGATCTTACAAGGCAGGTGGTAGTAGGTATGGGAGTTCATAGAGGACTCCGACTATAGGTGGGAGTGTGAGTCATAGTATCAATCCTACATGACCATGGTATCGGCTCGTGTGACTCTCTTTTTGTGTTTGGCTTTGGATGCTTTAGTAGTGTGAAGTCTAAGGACTCACTTTATTGTAGCCTATGGGCAACATGATGTATCTTTTTTTCCCATACATATACAAATATATATATATATATATATGTGTGTGTGTGTGTGTGTGTGTGTGTGTGTGTGTGTGTGTGTGTGTGTGCTTTTTTATGTGGTTTATCATCATGTGTTTATTTTTTTTATGAAATGTATGTAAATGTATGCAATTTGATTTATGAGATGATGATGAATGCCTATGTATGCATATGCTTTAATGTTATTTGATTTGATTTTATATATGTATGGATGTATTATGAGATGGATGATCATATGTCATATTATGCTAGCACCATAGACGATATAGAATACATCAATTCCTATGTAATGTTGTCCTACGACTATATAATGGATTTGTGAATAATGTAATTGAAATTAATGTGGTGAAGTGGTATGATGTTTATAAGATGTTCATGAGGTTTTCACAAAACTCAAACACTCTAGTCAACTGATCAAAAGTTGTATACTAACCATGCAAGACTTTTTGACAAGGTATGAATATGTTAGGATGACCAAGATATTCAATATCCCTGTGTGTGCAAGTGAGTTCATTCCTGCAAGTTGCATAAAGGTGCCATCATTGACAAGCAGGCTATCCACCAAACCTATAATGAGGATCACTCTATGAATGCTACAATACGGATTTTTGTACTTAGTTGGATTATACCACTAGGTAGTATAGGTTACCAAAAGCTAGATCATCCACATGCAAACATTGGTCTACACACACGCAAAGCTAATGTGGTACAGATATCCTCATGCATTTAGGATACTGCCAGTTCTGGATAGGCTATCCACAAAACCTGTAATTAGGATCACCTAAATGGTTTTTCAAATGCTGAGAATTCCAGATATTAAAGCTCAGGAATATTTTGGTTGTTCAATTTGTTGGGATACTTGATCTCATATGTAGTGATGAAAATATTTTTTTATTTTGAGTTTTTTTCTTCTTATCTTGAGAAAGGGTTTTAAGTAGTGGTGATAACCACTGTTATTTTTTATTGTTGCTTTTTAAGGATTTTGATTTCAAAGTTGAACTTGTGGGATTTTTGTCTTGTGAATGGAATTGACCCTTTAAGCCTTGGGGATGACTACCCATACTTCTCAGGGGCATGTAGTATGAATCCTTACAACTTTTGGGATCAAAGGTGTTTGGAAATGTTCATGGGGAACTTTTGGGATTTTGCTTTGGAATGGTATTGATCCTTTAGGTCTTGGGGATGACTACCCATCCTTCACAAGGACGTGTAGTACAAATCCTTACAACTTTAAGGATAAAGGGTGTTTGGAAATGTTGATAGTGGTGAAAACCACTATTTACTTTGGGGAATTAGGTAGGGAAGAGCTTGTCCTTTTGCCTATTCTCAGCATTCTTGAACCATTTGCACAGGGGGATGATCAGGATGAAATTTTCGCTCAAGGTACCCTAGACCACTTTGTGGGTTTCATATTTCCTTTCATAAACTTGTATTTATTAGTGTGAAATGTGTTGGAATTTGATGTATATGAGGCACAATCTTAGCAAGACTCTACCTCCTAAAAATATCACTAGTCACCCCCAAAACTCCCACCAAATATGGGATCAAGTGATGCAAATATTGAAGATTAAACCTTCTAATGGCAACCAACTTAAAGGGAATGTGAGTATTAGTAAATTGGATAGGAATAGAAATTGGAAACCTCATCCTAAGGATTTTGGAAAAGTCAATACTGATGTAGCCTCTAGAGGGAACCCTGGAAAAGCCAGTGTGGGAGGAATTGGTAGACTTTCAGATGGCTCCCTGGTTTTTACTTTTGCTAAGAATTTGGGTATTCTTTCCAATAACCTTGCTGAGGGGTATGGTATCCTCAGAGGTCTCCAGGAGGCTACTAAGGTTGGATGGGAAAAGGTATTAGTTGAGTTTGACTCTCAAATTATGATTAATCTCTTGAAGAATCCTTCTAATAATCATAAGGTGGATTGGAGAATAAAAAGAATTATTGAGAAGATTTAGTTAATCCAGATGGGATTTTTGAAAGTTGATTACAATCATGTGGTCAGAGATCAAAACAAGAGTGATTATGCTTTAACTAATTGGGCTTTGGACAAAGGTGATCTTACTTGTTATGGCCACCCTCCTATATGGTGGGCTTCTCAAATTAGGGAAGCTCTTCTTTCTATCATTTCTTTGGATGGCTCCAGTTCTGAAGGTACCTAGTTTCTTCTTGTTTTTTTTTTTTTTGCTTCTCTTTAGTTCATTCAGTTTTTTTTTAGTTCCCTAGCTCATTCTATTCTTTATTTTGTTTTCTCTGTTGATTCTTGCCTTAATAGTCTTCTGGTCTAGATAGGTCTTTGTTTTGTTCATTTTTTATTTATTTTTTCTTTTTTGTTTTTTTTTTGTTTAGTTTTTTAAGGTGGGTGGGTTTTTTAATTTTGTTTTGTTTTTGTGTTCTTTGTGTTGTTTTTTGTTGTTCTTGTGTTTTTGTTGTTTTGTTTTTTTTTTTTTTTTTTTATGTTTTTTGTTATTGTTCTTGTGTTTTTTTCGTTCTTGTTCTTGGGTTTCTCTTTGTTTGTGTTATTTCATGTTTTTATGGGTGAGTGTTTTCTATATTTTTTGTTTTTGTTTATTGTTTGTTGTTGGTTGTTTTTAATTTTTATTTTTTAATTTTTTAGGTTTTGGTTGTGTTTATTTTTCTTGTTTTTTTTGGGTTATGTATTTGTAGTGTTCTATTGTTTTTGTCTTGTTTGTGTTTTGTTATGTGTTTCTTGTGTTTTTCTATGTGGTTTGTGTTGTGGTTTATTTTATTTTATTGTGTGTGTTTGGTTGTGCTTTTGTTTTTGACACACTCAAGGAGCATGTTTTTTATTTTATTGTATTATTTTTGTTGTTATTTACTTATTTTTAATTGGGTTGGTGTGCTTGTTTGCTCCTTGAGTGTGTAAAAGGTGGTAGGCCAGGTCCGAGTCCTGGGCGTTTTTGGTAGAATGGTTACCCCTGCCTCCTTGGGTATTAACCGAAAGTGGAATCCCTTTTGGGATGTTTTCCACAAATTAAAAAAATAAAAATAAATCTCACTAGCCTTCTACAAAATCTGAGAAGAAACTAGATATGGCTAAGTGATCGATAATCCTAATGACATTCTAAAATAAATTGCTAAGTGAAGGGAATAGACATGACTATGGAAATGTGTGAAATGTAGATGGAAATGATAGATAAATATGGAATGAGGTAATGATGACCTTGACAACATTGATTGCAAATTGTGACTAGTGTACCATCTTAGTTCTAGACATGTATGAGCCACTCTAAAAATGCAAAGTGCCAATGATGGTTATGCCTAATGCAAATGATAATGAAATGGTATGCAACTTGATGAGAATGCAATATTTTTGAATTTTTAAAATTTTGATAATGTTTTTTTTTTTAATTTTGATTAATATATGTATGAAAGTGCAATGCGATGCAATGTTTTTGTATTTTGTTGTTTTGATGATGTTTTTGAGTTTTTGATTGATATGTATATACATGTGACCAACGGGCTTATTGGGGGGTCATTGGGGCATTTAAGGTTGACCTAGACGATCGTAGATAGTCTAGGAGCATTTTTACTTGACCTAGACAATAAAAACATGCTAGGAGCCTTTTAGGTGACCTAGGTATTCAGCAGTACTTAAAAAGTGTCTATGATTGCCTAGGGGTATTTGGTTATGACCAAAGGGCTTATGGATACCTTTGGGGCTTTTAGGTTTGACCTAGACAATCGTAGATAGTCTAGGAGTAATTTTATTTTACCTAGATGGTGAAAACCCGCTAGGAGCCTTTTGGGTGACCTAGATGTTCAGTGACACTTAGAAAGTGTCTACGACTACCTAGGGGCATTTGGCTATGACCAAAGGGCTTATGGATGCCTTTAGGGCTTTTAGGGTTGACCTATATGATCGTATATATTCTAGGACCATTTTTACTTGACCTAGATGGTGAAAACCTACTAGGATCCTTTTAGGTGACCTAGACATTCAACAACACTTAGAAAGTGTCTACAATTGCCTAGGGGTATTTGGCTATGACCAAAGGGCTTATGGGTGCCTTTGGGGTTTTTAGGATTGAACTAGATGATCGTAGATAGTCTAGGAGCATTTTTACTTGACCTAGATGGTGAAAACTCACTAGGATCCTTTTGGTCAACCTAGACGTTCAATGACACTTATAAAGTGTCTATGAATTCCTAGGGACATTTGGCTATGACCAAAGGGCTTATGGATACCTTTGGAGCTTTTAGGGTTGGCCTAGATGATCGTAGATAGTCTAGGAGCATTTTTATTTGACCTATACGGTGAAAACCTACTAGGAGCCTTTTGGATGACCTAGACGTTCAGCGACACTTAGAAAGTGTCTACGACTACCTAGGGGCATCTAGCTATGACCAAAGGGCTTATGGATGCCTTTGGGGATTTTAGGGTTGACCTAGATGATCGTAGATAGTCTAGGAGCATTTTTAATTGACCTAGATGGTGAAAACCTGCTAGGAGCCTTTTGGGTGACCTAGACGTTTAGCGAAACTTAGAAAGTGTCTACAACTACCTAGGGTCATTTGACTATGACCAAAGGGCTTATGGATGCCTTTGGGGATTTTAGGGTTGACCTAGATGATCGTAGATAGTCTAGGAGCATTTTTTACTTGACCTAGATGGTGAAAACTCGCTAGGAGCCTTTTGGGTGCTATCTAATCTTGAAATGGCCGCAAGTGAAGGATGTTCAAGGGTTCAAGATCCTTGACACCTTCAAGGGAAGCTAGGTGATAAGTTCCAAGACCTATTTTACTAGTGATGACAAAGGTACCTAACCAGTTTACCATAAATTTGTCCTGCAGGTGGGGCGACAAGCTAGAATTTTGTTGGTTCTCTTTTAGGACAAGATCACCAACCTAAAAGTCTCAAAGATGGAATTTCATATTGTAGGATCTCTTGAGCCACTCTTGATACACACGTAGATGCTCAAGCTCACTAATGCAACCTTCATCCAACAACATAATTTGATCTAGGTGAGCTTGTCATGCAGTATCATCATAAATAAACTCCTGCATGGATAAGCGTAGTGATGGTATTTCCAACTTTAGAGGCATGACCACCTCATCTCCATACACTAGTGAGAATGGAGTTGCCCCAGTGGGCATCCGAATTCTAGTGCAGTAAGCCCATAAGGGAAATGGTATCTGCATGTGCCAATCGGTATGATTCTTTTTGACTATTTTATTCAATATGCAATTAATATATTTTTTATCCTTCTACTTTCCCATTTGCTTGTGGATAATAAGGTGTCAAAAATTTGTGCTAGATATTATACTTTTCTATTAAAGCATGCACATATTTATTCTTAAATGATGTCCCATTATCCGAAATGATCTTGGATGGAATACCAAAACAACAAATGATATTATGCAATATGAACTCCGTTATGCGGGGTCCTATCGTAGTGGTAAGGGGAATTGCTTCCACCTACTTTGTAAAATACTCGATAGTCATGATGATAAATTTGTGATGGACCAAGAATGCAGGGGATATTTTCTTGATTAAATCAAACCTCCATTGTGAAAATTGCCAGGCCGATTGGATCGATTGTAAGGCCTAAGAAGGTACATGTGTCAAGTTAGCATGGTGTTGACATTTTACGTACTTCATCACATATGCACAACAATATTGCTCTAAATTTTACCAATAATATCCCGTGTGAATAATGTGCTTTGCGATGGCCATGCCACTGAAGTTGCCACCACAAGTACCGTCGTGTGCTTGGGCCATTGCCCAAGTCGATTCTTGATAGTCTAAGCAACGAAGGAGGATTCCTTCATAGCTTCGATGGTATAAGATGTATCCTAACAAGACAAACTTTGCTGCCTTCTGTTTAAATATCCTTTTTGCAGTGTGTGATAATCCAAGAGGGAGGTTACCAATATTTAGGTACTCTCTAATCTGTGTGGATCAGTCTTACTATGTGGAAGCCTCGATTACATGAATTGCATGTCCCTCATGAATTTAATCTTGAGAAAATACATATTGGGATAGAAATTTTAAGAATAGCATATTGCTGCTATCAAACGATTTTTGGGGGGGCAAAGTCCCCCAAGCGGTACAATTCAAGTGCTCATGAATGTGTGAGAATCTCTCTTGATGAGGTTCTACTTGAATCAAGTGGACTTCTAGAGTGATCTGAGTGCTCTCACGCTCAACCATCGATTGCAATAGCGTCTTAACTTGAATGGTTGTCATCTCCCTTGTGGGGTCTTGCGGGATCAAGGATCCTAAAGAGGCCATTGTATCCGCAAAATGATTAGATGATCGAGGGAGTGCCTCGATGTTATACCATTTAAATTTTTCTAGGGATTTTTCCACAAGGGCTTTGTAGGCTTGCAAAACTGGGTACTTGCACTGGAAGATTCCCTTGACCTGGTTGACAATGAGTAAGGAGTCACAAAAAATGTTAAGCTTTGTGATTTTCATGGCAATAGTCATTTTAAGCCCTATGAGTAAGGCTTCATACTCGGGATTATTATTGGTGCAGGGGAAATTGATTTTAAATTATAGGGGTATGGGAGCCCCATGCGGTGTGAAAAATATGATCCCTATGCCACCCCCTTGCTCGCATTTGGAGCCATCAAAGAAAAGAGTCATATCTGCCTATGAATCAATCTCAGTAGAATCAGGTGATTCTGATATTTGGAAGACTCCATCATCGGGAAGCTCCATGCTAATAGGTTGATCCTAATGGAGAGGAGCCTCTACAAGTTGATCAACAATGACCTGACCCTTGATTGACTTTTGTCCTATGAATTCCAGGTCGAATTCTATCAACAACATGATCCATTTCACCATACGACTACTATGATAAGTATGACTTATCATGTATCACAATGGATTATCTTTAGATTCAACATACGTAGTGTGGTTGAGCATATAGTGTCGTAGCTTCTTGGTAGCAAAAACTACC